>BLBF01000036.1:35416576-35528243 GCA_015471245.1 Laticauda colubrina
GCTCGAACGGGAGAGACAACAACGGACTGATTTATGTGAACTGACAATAGGATATTCTACATGGACTTTGCTAACTGAATATCCCTGAATGGACTGACTACATGGTAAATGAATATAGGACTGTTTTTGACTATGCTATAAACTTATACTGGAATAAAATATATTCTTGATAGCACAAGCGTATCTGTTATTTTTACTGTATGTTAATAAACATACAAGCTTAGCTCACTCATTTATCTGTGTGCCTATCTGACTAACGCTGCACATTCTGTTTAGCTTGTTTACCTAACCCTGGTTGGGGAACCCAGGCTTAACAGTGGCCAATGAAAGCCATGCTCGCTCATGTTAAGTCTCCCAGGGCAGCCCAGGGGGAGCCAAACCCAGGGCCGATGGGCCTCCTTTGGCCGAGAGCCAGCGAGTAGATGTTAAGACTGGGACAAACAGGGGAAGCGAAGGGAAGAAGCTCCAAACCGCAAAGCTGATGGGGGGGTGGGGGGGTGTTGCTTCATTTTCTGAATTGTAGCCCATTGAGCAAGAGAGGCTTCTTTGAAGTATTCCAATTCAACACCTGCCCCCCCATCCCCAGGAAAGCAGAATGACACTGCAGCGGAGACCGTCTGGGGGCCGCAGGGACTGAGGCAGATGCCTCTCTGGGGGGGGTGGGGATTGTCCACTGCCTGGACCAGGGGAAAACACAAAGTTGATGCCGCTGTCCACCTGGCCCCTTGACCCGCAACCCAGCCTCTTTGCCTGCCTCTCCATTGTCTCCAGCCGCAGCCACGATGGCCAAGGCTAGCAAGCACTGCCCGGAGAGGATGGGCTGCCGCTGCAACTTTGGGCAACTGGGATAGCAGAGGGCAGGGCCTGCCCTTGACTCAAGAGCTGGGGCGGAAGGGGGAGCCCCGCCCAGGCCCCATCCAAGCACACTGGCCTCCCCATCCTCCATCAGCTGCCGTCACACGGCCTGCTTCCCCCAGAAGGAGAATCGGTTGGTTGCGCCCAAGCCACCCCCACCCGTTTCCTAGGCAGAGGCAAGCGGCCTCCCCCCCATCCCAGGCAGACGGCTGGAGCTGCTGAGCACCAGGCAGGAGCCCCCAGGGGAGCAAAGCCTTGTGGGAAACCCAGACTGCCCCCCACCACCACTTCCCCTCCCCCCAGGACAATCAGGAAGAGCCGGGATGCGGCCCTCTGAAGGCTTGTGTTCCCCTGCCAGGACCCTCATCCTGTGCCCCCCCCCCCCCCCAATGTGCTTCCCGCCCTTGCAGGCCTCAAGGCGCCAAAGAACCCGAAGCAGGCAGGTTCATTGCTGCTCAAACAGGAGCCGGTGCAGCGCTGAAGGTGCCAGGCGATATAAGGGGAGCTATTTCTGCAGCCAGCCCTTCTCGCTGGTGCTGTGCCCGTCCCACCCTCTGGGGGCCTGAGTGGAAAGCCTCTCCCGGGGACCCTGCCGGTCCGCCTTCCTGAGACACCCCCATCCCCTCCCGCTGTGTGTATTTATATCCAGCCCCAGCTAACCCTAGCCCCAGGGAGATCCGCACAAACAGCTCTGGGCCCTGTCAGAGACAGCGGCCCTGTGTGTCCCTCTTGCCAGAAGGGCGGGAGGAAACGGACCCCCCCGCGGATCCCACTTTTCTGAAATGCAAATGGGAGGTGGCACCTTCAGAGCGTTTGCCAGCTCAAAGTGGATCAGCTCAATTGGCAGGTAAAGGCCCTGTCACACTGCCCAACGGATGCAAAACGTTTGTAAAAAGGACACAGCGGACGAGAAAAATGTACCATCCGTTGTTATCCGCTCTCAAAAGGGGCAAAAATTTGCATAAACAGAGCGGATGGAAAGCGGATGCGGAACGGAAGCATCCTTTTGCACCCTCTAGGCATCCTCTAGACATCCTTCATATCCGAGATAGGTCCCCTCTGCGAACGTTTTTTCCATTTTAAATGCTTTCTTTGCGTGCTGCATCTGCTTTCATCCTTTCTCCGTCTGTGCTACTAACGCTGTGCATCCGTTCCGCATCCGTTTTGCTTCCTCCCTGTGTCCGTTTACCGCTGGAGCAGATTCGAGTTGCGCGGATGCGGAACGGATGCCTAGCGGATGCATAACGTATGACAACAGATGCAGAACGGATGTCCCCCGTATGCCTAGAGGATGCAGAACGGATGCATTGGATACATTTTCCGCTCAAAAGTTTTGAGCAGCTCAAAACCTTCTGAGCGGATGAAACGTCAGTAGACGGATGCTGGACGGATAGAGAGGAAGCAAAACGGAGGCAGTGAGTACAGAACGGAAGCATCGCGTTAACCAATGGATGGCAAGTGTTTTTCTCCGTTTTACATCCTCTTTCCATCCATTGGTGCAGTGTGACAGGGGCTTAAGGTATCATCAAAGGGAGGCCTCGGTATCTGCCCTTTAAGAACAAAAGTAGTGAACTCGGAGGAGGAGGAGGAGGAAGAAAGTGCCTTTTGGAAAAGGGGGAATTAATTCCTTAGAGCCACAGAGTCCACTGAGCTGCTGTGGGGTGGTTCCACCTCCGGTTTCCAGGCCCAGGCCGGAGGGAGCGGCAGGCTCCACTTAGTGCCGTCTCTGCCAGCCTAAGCGAACAGTCGGCAGGCAGGTTTCTCCCACTCTCTAGCTAGGAGAATCGCAGCACAAACCACATGCCTCCCTGGGGAAGCGGAGAAAGGGGAATGTCGGGAGTTGTGCCCCGAGTGATCCCAGAAGGGCTTCAGCTCAAGGGACCCCCCCCCAAGGCAGACCTGCTTGGAGCCCCCTGCTGGCTTCTGGGAGGCAGGAAGAGCGCTCCGTTCTGTGACCCTTTGGCAGCTGCACCCAAACTCGGCGCAGGCAAACAGGAGAGCTGAATAAAGTAACGCAGCAGGAGAGCTCCGCTCCGCTCCGCCCCCCAAGTGGGGATCAAGCAGCCCTGAGATTCCAGGCACTACCCGCTTTACCCGGGGAGGGGGGGGGGCGCTTCCCTCTTCCAGGCCTCTCCGTTTCAGGGAACAGCTGGCAAGGGGGGGCACCAGAGAGTTAAAAGAAATTGGGGCCCAAACGCCTTCCACAGCTCCTGGGAAAGGCTGGAGGCAGCCCTTGGGGATGGGGGGCGCAACCTCAGGGTTGATGCAGGTGCCCCTCCCTCGGCAGAGGCCATCAGAAACCCAGAGCACCTGATCGCTTCACCCCCAGGCAACGCTCATCTATCCCCATGGCTGCCCCCTCTCCTCCATGGTCCAGCCACAAACCATGTCGGTCCCTCCCCTGCTGTTCCAAGCCCATGAATGCCACCTGCAGCTGCTCCTGCTGGGCTTTGTGATTCCATGCTGATCTCCACCCACCCACTGAATACACTCTGCTGAGGTTCACCCAAGAGCATCAACAGAAAAGACAGGAGGAGCAGCAGGAAAGTGGCCATGATTAATCCAGGTCGAAAGACAAGGCTCCGGCCAGAGGGCAGCTGCCAAGGGAGGGAAGGGGCTTTACCTTCAGTGTAGGGCACCGGATTTCCAATCTTGGCAGGGACGGCATGACCCGGCTGCAGAACCTCCATTTCCATCAGGACCACCACTCGCCTGCAAAGGCAAACACGAGTCGGCTCCGGGGGCCTGCTGGGTTTGCCGAGACCCTGGGCCGCCCTCTAGCCCACCAGGAGAACCGTAACCCGCCCTCCGCTTGGATTCTCCCCATTGGCTGGAAACGGTCTCCTCTGCCTGCTCTCCAAGAGGAGAGCCTCTTTTGTTTCACTAACATAAGCGAACCCTCTCCTGATCGACACCCAAAAGGGAGCCCGGACGGAGCAATGGCTGAAGCAGGCCGAGCTCCCGGCCAACGAAGGCCTGCAGCCAAGCTTCTCTACCCTCCCCACAGCGCTTTCCAGGCTGGGCACAAGGCCAGGGGGGCGCAGGGCCCAGAACAGCCAGCCCACCCGAAAGGCACCAAAGGTGTGACCAGGAGGGACCCCGGACACATCCGGGCAGGGCCAGCATGCAGGTGGGCCACCCAGCAAGAGTAGCGCGGAGGGCCAGATTGGCCATCACAAGCCCCTGAAGGGCAGATCCCTCCTGGAGGAAAAGCCAGGCCAAGCTCTGAGCACCGGTGCGAGCGAGAGCCTTCGGGCTACAGCCTGCACAGGTGGTCCTCACCTCATGGCCGCAACTGGGGCCAACCTTTCTGTTGCTAAGACGGTTGTGAAGTTTGCCCCCTTTTAGCGGCTTCCTTGCCACAGTGGTTAAGCCGGCCATTGCAGCTGCTGAACTAACAACACTGTGGAGTGAATCTGGCTCCCCTTTGGCCTCCCTTGTCAGGTCCCATGACCCCGGGACACAGTGACTGTCATAAACGTGGGTCAGTGGCCAACACTTTTGACCATGCAACCCTGTGGGGAGGCTCCAATGGTTACAGTCACTTTTCCAGTGCCATGAATGTCACTAAATGAACGGTTGTAAGTTGAGGACTACCTGTCACAATGCTTTCATGCTTTTCTGAGCTGCCTCGACAGCCACTCCCATCCCTCCTTCTGCCATTGGAGGGCCTGTCAGGCAGAGGCCAACGCCTCTCAAGGGCCACAGTGACCCCTTCCCCTTCTGGGTCTGGTTGTTGCCTCCTCAAGCCCCCCTCCTGGTCTGCCCTGCGCCAGGATAGGCACCAAGCAGGAAATTGCTCCGTTTCCATCCCTCAAATGTGGCTGCTGACCAAACCTGCCAGGCTCCAGGAAGGGGCTGGACTCGAAGCACCGGCTGTGCACAAGAGGACAGGCGGAGACGACACCTGCCCAGAACTGCCACTTTCATGCAATGAACAGGCGACCAGGGACCGTGAGGACGTGGTGGCCCTGCCTCGGCTGCCTGGGCCCCACAGTGGGCAGTCTCACAGTCCTGCACCAGACGGCAAGGACAGGCCACGAGCACATTCTCACACACATCCAGCCCTCCACTGAGAACCCGCCCAGCGGCCCTTTCCATCTCGCCAACGCTGGACTTCCTCCCGCTCCATTTAGCTATATGTTGGGTGCAGGAGGGGCCCCTCAGTGGCCCTGCATTTGGCATGAGGACTGACCTGGGAAATGCTCAGCCCCTCCTGGCCTCCACACCAAAGAGCCCACCCCGCTCCCCGCTGTAAGGGAGCTGCCTGCAATGATCTTTGCTGCCCCTTCTCAAGCACAGAGGCCAGTCTCCAGCCAAGTGTATTTCCCCACCAGTTTGTACAAGGCGGTGAGGATATTGGGCTCTCGGTTTTTTTTTTGCTAACGTCTCAAGTGAGGCATTTTTGGGGTGGCATTTTCATGGCGCTGTCCTCTACGATTCCTTTCTTGGCCAGCTCCTGCCCACTCGGATCCCATTCAAATATAAGCTAGAATGATAGAAGAGAACGTTGGTACTCAGGGTTGCGCTTGCGGGGCCCTCGGAGCTCGGTTGTTTTCTTGCAGACGTTTCATCCCCCAACTAGGGAACCTCATCAGACCCTTCGATAGCGAAACGCCTGCAAGAAAACATCCAAGCTCAGAGAGCCCCGGGGACCTTGGACGAGGTGGCCTCTTCTTTCCTGCTGCTGCCCTGGATCCAGGCGTCTTGCTGGTCTCTCATACGACCAAAGTTTGTTTGAAACCCAGTTTGCAGCCGGCTTGTGAAGAGCTGCAGGCGAGTGCCTGAGCTCGAGCCCAACCCTGTTTCTTTCAGGCTTTCTCACCTACAGGAGGGGTCAGACGGGAGTCCTTGGGGAGCTTTGGTGGCAAAATTCCTGGCAATCCTGGCTTGTTATTCTGTGGTAACACAACAAGGCAGCATCTCCGCTAACACAGGGGAGAGGCCCACCCGCCCTCCTTGCTCCTTTCACACCCCGTGTGTCAGGAATGATTCACTGATTTGCGTGGGCAGAGAAAGAAATGAGGACAGTTTGTCACTTTACAAAAGTCTCAGAAGAGCCTGAGGAAAAGGGGAGCCATTCCCGGGCCCCACAGGCACTCTCAGGGGGCCCCACTTCAACCAGCGGCTCTTCCTTCCTCCCAGAATCAGCTGTTACCTTCCATCCTTCAGAGTGTTCACAATGAAGCGGTTAATCTGGCAAATGGCATTGGCGGTCAAGCTCTGGTCGTCCACCAGAGGGTTCAGCTGTGTGGCTAGCATAAAAGCTGCGAACGAACGGAAGACAGGCAGATGTCAGGACATCAACAGCCAGAGGTTGAAAACTGCTCCCCCGGCACAGAGAAGTTTGAAAGGTTGGCTGAATTAACAGACGGGGCCGAAGCGCAAATCAGTATTTCATTTTGCAAGCCGTATTCAATCATACAATTCATGGCACTACTGCACGCTCTCGATCATCAGAAAGGCCATTTTTTTTTAATCAAGTGGCATCTTACTGAAGTCGCTCAATACACTGAACACCTCCCCTCCCCTGAGCCCCCTCAGAAGCAGCCCCAGAACAAGAAGGGGTCCCGGGGAGCAGCGGGCTGCTCTGTGCCAGGGGCCTCGGGGTGCCAACTGGGCCGCCCTGTGGAAGAGGCCCTGGCCTCTGATCCTCTTCCTGTGGCCCCACGAGGCCTCCCCAGTCACTCCTGCAGCAGCAGCTCCCACAGGGCCTCCACCCGGGCCCATCTGCCCAAGGCGCTTTGCGAAATCTTCAGGAGTTCACAAACTTTCGGAAAGGTTTTTGTGCTTGGCACCTCAACTTCCTGGAGTCCTCAGCCGAGTGGGAAGGTGGAGCAGGAGTGCAAGGAACAGGCTGAACCCCCCCCCCCCCCGGCCCCTGAAGGCACCTGGGTGCTTACAGGAAAGGGTGTTGACACCGTCGCTCATCAGCATCCGGTAGCGGGGGGGGGCCGTTCCCCGTAGAGATGGGGCGGATGGTCTGGGGGGGAAAACACAGGCGGCTCAGCCAGCGAAGAGCCCCGCAGGGAAGGCGCCTCCTCGGCCCCCCTCTGGCTGCCTCCCAATCCTCGTCTGATGACCACAAAATCACCGTGGCGAAGCGAGGCTGTTGTTAAGGGAGCTTTGCCTCATTTTACGACCTTTGATGCTGGGACTGTTAAGTGAATCACTGCCGTTGTTCAGTTAGACAGACGGTTAAGGGTCGCAAAAAGGGCACTGAAATCGCCGTTAAGTACAGGCCGAATATTGATCCCGTGACCGTGAGGACCGCCGCTAGGGCCGTGAAGCGGGCAAAGCGGCCACGAGCCCCTTATTCCGCGTTGCTGCGACGTCGAGCGGCCGTAAGTCGAGGACCGCCCGTGAGCCACCGAGAGGCTGGGTCGCAAGGCCAGGCCGGAGGGGAGGGGCCTCCGGGGCGGGAGGGAGGGAGCGGGCGAGACCCGCAAGGCTACTCACGATCAGCTGCAGCACCGGCCTCTCCACCGGCTCCGTCTGCAGCAGCATGGCCTGCGGGGAGGGGGGGGGGCAGAGTCAGCGGGGGAGGGGGAAGCGCCCGGAGCCGCCCTCCCTCCCTGCCCCCACCGGGACGGGGCCGGGCTCGCTCACCGCGATGGAGCCCTCGCTCAGCCGCCACGCCGCCGCCATCCCTCCGCCGCTCCTCCGCCTCCCGGGCGTCTTCCCGCGCGCGCGCCTCAGCCGGGTCCCGCCTGCCCCGCCCCGCCCCCGGCGCCACGTGCCCCCGCCGGCGCTCCCAATTGGTCCCAATGCCGCGCGCGCCCCGCCTCTTCCCCCTCGCGCGGGGCATGCCGGGAGCATGGAGCTGCTGCCTGTCGAGGAGTGGCGGCTGCGGGTGGGGCGCCTCTGGGGGTCTCTGGGGGCGCCGCGGAGGGAGGAATTCAGCCGCGCGCGGTCGCCCCGGGAGACGCTCCGCCTGGCCGCGCCCCTCCTCCGGTGAGCCCCGCGCCCCCGCCTCCCCCCTCGCGGCCCCCCTTTCCCCCGCCCTGACTCCAGCGCTCCCCCGCAGGAGCCCCGAGGAGGAGGCCTTCCTGCGCCGCCTGTCCCGCCGCCTCTCGGTGCGGAAGGAGCCCCGGCTGGCCGAGCCCTGCAGGCAGGAGGGGAACCGGCGGTTCCGGGCGGGGCAGCACCGGGCGGCCGCCGCGCTCTACTCCAGGGTGAGCGGAGAGGCCGCGGGGGGAGGGGGAGGCGGAGGCGGTCCGCTCAACGGCAGGGGCGTGGAGGTGGTTGGGGTGCCTCACTTAGCGACTGCCTCGCTCGGCGAGTGGAAATTCGGGCCCCCGTTGTGGCCATCGGGGCAACCCGTCAGGGGGGCCTCGACTTCCAACAGTTCCCTGAGTGACCGTTGGCAGTTGCCCTGAGAAACGGGTGCCTTCGGGCCGCTTCCCCCCGCGTCGCTGCGCCCCCTGCGGGCTTGGCCACTGACTGCGACTTGTGGCGGTCGCAGAGTTCCAGGGTCGTTTGACCCCCTTCGGGACCTTCTCATGATGAAAGCTGAGGGAGGGAAACCAGGTTCGCTTAACAAGGACAAAGCGGGAAAAATTCCCCTCCGCCGCAGAAAGGCTGGGCTCCGGTGTGGTCGTAAGTGGAGGACTGCCTGTGCCAGGCCCCTGCAGCGCTGGGTCCTGTGCAGTAGAACCACCCCGCGCGGCTCTCGGCTTCCTGGCCTGCAAACGTTCAGAGAGCCTGCCTGGGCCCAAGCCCCACGCAGCGGGCACCCCGTGCAGCCTCCACCCTGCAGGCACGAATCTTGCTCGAGACGCTGACACGTCTTGATAAGCCCAGATGATCCTGGCCTCCACCACTCCTGGAGGGCGGGTGGGTGGGTGGGTGTCATTGTGGGTCGGGCCCCCAGGACCAAGGAAGGTACACGTTGCAACTTCTGCGCAGTTTCCTTTGTTGCTCCTCACCCGTAGACAGCATCTTGCCAGGCTGAAGCCACTGCACTGGTACCTGGGTCTTCGTCATTCATTGGTTCTGGGAGGCACAACAAGCATCCAAAACGATGCGTATCATCAGGAATAACATAGTGACTCACAAGGCAACTGACACTGACCAATTCTAGTTTGTGCATTGAATACCAAACAAATGATGAGTTCCCGGACAAGTGTGCACGTCATAATGCTTTGAGCATCAATTTCAATGGCTTTCGAAGCACCTGGGTACCAAGGCCCCACTGCACTTCCTTCGCAGCGCATGCACTCTGAGAATCGCAAGGGAGGAGCTGTCTTAACTCTTCCTCCTGTCAGACTCAGTTTGCTTTCCTTTGGCCTTCTGGAATTTAAGGATTTCTTTCTTCAGTGCAGAGTTTCCCAACAGTGGCAAAATGGAAGATGGGTGGATTCCCAGAATTCCCCAGACAGCATTCTGGGAGTTGAAGTTCCACCCATCTTCAACTTGCCATTATGCCTTTAATGTAGTCATTGCCCCTCTTGACCTGGGGCACTTCTGGCTGGCTCACAACAGGAAAACAGGAAAAAAATGATAAAAAAGTGAAGCTAACAATGACAAAGCAATGAAAAGTAACAATGCGAGTGCAATCTTATGAATCAAAAAGTGGCCAGAGGGGGAGCGGGGAGCGCAGGGGGGAGGAATGCAGCCCCTGCCCCTGGGAATCCAGACTGGGCGCGGTCTGAGCTGTAACAGGCTGATGCCACCTCTGCCTTTGGCCCTTGCAGGCCTTGTCCCACACGGAGGCCGGCAGCCCAGAAATGGCCATCTGCTACGCCAATCGCTCTGCGGCCCTTTTCCGCCTGGGCCAGTTTGAGGTGAGTTGAATAAACTGCTTTTGCTCATGAGTTCCCAGCGCTTCCCTCCTCAAAGCCGAGGGTTTCCCCCTGCCCATGAAAGATGCCCTATTCTTTCTCTGCCTGAGGGCTGCAGAAAGGAGCATTTTCAAGGAATGCCACCTCAGGCTGGCCCTTGGCATCCAGTATCAGGTGCCAGGAACTGGGAGGACGGGGGGGCTGCTCAGAGGGACCGTTCACTTGGAGTCTCCCAGCAGAGCTCCAGGGTCAGCCGGCCGGGAACAGAGCGCAGCTGCATTGCCAAACCTGCCAGGTTTGCCTGAAGTGGCCGTCTTGCTTGCATTTGATTGGACCGGGGTGGGCGGGGAGGGGGGAATTGCACTTGGGGGATTTGGGCGTCCGATCTCCCCTTCCGGCTATGCACAACTCCAGAACCTCCCCCAGAAGCCTTCCTGGCTCTGCGGACTGGTGGGGGGATTTGCGAGAGTGGTGGGCAAGCGTGTGTGTGTGCTCGCCCAAGTGGGGATACGCGGGCCGGGCGGGCGGTCTGGCTCTGAGGAGCTCATGGCTCGGCCGTGGGCTGCAGCCCAGGCATCGGGGACTCACCAGTAAACTCTCCCTTCCCCACCCAGTGGAGGCGGGCCTGGCGAATACTCAGGCTTCTTTAGAGCACCGAGAGGTTGCTCAGGCCGCAGCCTTTCCCACCTGAGTGACCTTAAGATATGTGGACTCCAATTCCCAGAATGCCCCAGGCAGCCATGCCACGCCGGCAGAGTTTGTGGGTGGCAGTGTTGAGCCAGCTTGGATCCTCTGCAGGCTGACACGTGAGGGGAGCTGGGCAGCCCCGTCGCCCTTGGGGAAGAAGCGGTGGGAGGAAGCTCAGCCTCAGGGCCCCCACAGCTATACGTTCCACTGGCCCTGGGGGGAGGGGGGTATGTACAGGAAGTGAAGGAAATTGCAGCCCCACAGGTGGGACCAGAATTTGTGTTGCTACACAAGGCCGTTGTTAAGTAAGCTGTACCCACTTTTGCAACCTTTTTTGCCACGGTTGTTCAGTGAATCACTCCTCCTTCAACAAATCCATCTCCCCCTGCTGACTTTGCTTGCCAGGAGTCGGGTGGGGAGGTGACAGGTGGCGATTGTGTGAGCCTGGGGTGCTGCCACCATCACGGCATTTGATCGCGTGGCCACGGGGTATCACAACAGCTGTGTGGGCGCTGATTGTAAGTCCCTTTTTTTGGTGCCAATGTGAGTTTGAACAGTCACTAAACAAGTGATTTTAAGCTGAGGACTTGCCCGTAAGTGGGGATAAGGAGGTGACACCCAGCAGACCTCGTGCCAAGCCACCCAACCCTTGCTTTGCCTGCCATCTGTCTCTCCCTCCTCCTCCCCATCTGGCCTCCAAGGGGAGGGTTAGAGCTGGAGGAGGAAACCGTTCTCAGGCAGGCACACCCCCCACACCCCCATGGTCAGCCAAAGGATCCTCTGGGAACGGCACCCCTGACTTCCTCCTCTCTGCAGGTCTGCCTGGAGGACATCGGACGGGCGCAGCAGGTGGGGAGCTGCCCAGAGAAGCTGCTGCCCAAGATCCAGCTGCGCAGGGCCGAGTGCCTGCTCTCTTTGGGCCGGCTGCAGGAAGCAGCAGGTGCCCTCTGCAGCGTTCAGGAGAGCCTCTCAGTGGATCAGAGGCTGGAGGCTGCCCATCACCGGGTGCTGCTCGGCCGGCTGGATGAGCTGCGGGGCGGAGCCGGTGAGGAGAGCGGGACCTCCCTTCGCCCGCCTGCTGCGCCCGGCCAGGCTCCACCAGACCCGGAGCCCTGGGAGGAGAGCGGCCGCGTCTCTGGCACATCGGTGGCCGTCCGCTTGGGCTTTTCCAGCTGCAAAGGGCGCCACTTGGTTGCTGCCAAGGATCTTCCTCCTGGGAAGCTGCTGGTGAGGGAAGCGGCCTTCGCCAGCGTCCTCTGTCCCGGGCAGAGCCTCCTGCTAGAAGGGACTGCCCAGGCCCTGCAGGACGGACAGCCGGCCAACCCCGATCTCCACTGCCACCACTGTCTGTGCCCGCTGCTGGCCTCCGTGCCCTGCCGAGGGTGCAGCTACAGCAGGTACTGCAGCCCCGCCTGTGCCCAGCTGGCATGGAGTGACTATCACTGGGCGGAATGTGCCCTGGGGGGGGCTGCTGCTGGCGCTGGGCGTCTTCTGCCACCTGGCCTTCCGGACGGTGCTGGTGGCCGGCTTCGCCCAGGTGGAGGCCTCAGTCGCCCAGTCGCAGGAGTGGGGCACCTGGCCCGTTCCTGGCTGTGAGGCCGATGGACGGTACAGCAGCTCCTACCGGGCCATCTTCAGCCTTCTGCCACACACGGAGCGGCACGGCCCCGGCTTCAGGTTCCTCTGTGGGCTGAGCGTGGCAGCCTTGTGCAGGGCGCTGGAGGATGCCGGTCTGGAAGCTTGGATGGCAGGGGGGGCTCCGAAGTCAGAGGCGGAGGCGGACCCCACTGCGCTGGAGGTCTTGGGGGAGGCCATGCTGCGCCACATCCTGCAGCTGCAGTGCAACGGCCAGGCTGTGACCACCCTGCGTCCATCAGGTCAGTGGAGATGGCCTGGTTGGGGAATGGGTTTCACTGGGCCCCTCGGCCTTCAGTTTTGCTCTTTTCTTCCCAGGACCCGAAGACGGGCTGGTGGCCGGCAGCGGGCAGGTGCGCCTGGCCACGGGCTTCTTCCCAGCCCTCAGCCTGCTGAACCACTCCTGTGACCCCAACACCAGCGTGGCTTTCCACGGCTGCACGGTGGAGGTCAGGGCCCTGCGCCCCATTCCTCTCGGGCAGGAGCTGCTCCACTGCTACGGTGAGTGGGTGCCGGCCCTGCAGGCCTCCCCAAGGCCCCGTTGATGGGGAAGCTGGTGCGGGTCTGAAAGGGTTTCCATTCCCACTTTCTCTTGGGGGGTTGACCCAGGGAGGGGCTGGTCCGAGGCTTTCATGAAGCTCTTGGCTCATTCAGTCGTTTGTAATTGAATCTGGGCAGCCGTCCTCTCGCCTGCGTGGGTCTCTGGGCAATCGACATGATGGAAGCACAAGCTTAACTACTGTTAGAAGCCAGCGAGAAACCATTTTGAAGCCAATAATAGTAATAACAAGCTAGCAACAGTAACGGTAATAACAGAAGAAAAAGAAGAAAGAAGGGGTCTATGCAGTCAGGCACAACACAGCTTCCCTGCTTCCAGGGGACCTCCAGTCCTGGTGGCAAAAGCAGCCTTGGGGGCCCAGAGGGCCAGCAGGGTTGTTGCAGCCACGCAGGGCTCCTTGGCTGAGGAAAAAACCCCCCCCCATGCCTCTTCCTGCCAGCACTGTCTGGGGAAGTCAAGGTCATTGGGCAGAGGCAGACCCTCGGATGGCCAGATCCTGTGCCAGGTGGGGTTTCCAAGGCCATAACCAGCACCTTGAGAGGGACCCGGCAGGAAACCTAGCCGAGGAATAACGTGGGCAGGTCTCGGGGCACTGAGAGCGCCAGCTGAGGACTGTCTTCAAGGGCAGCCCCGGAGTAGCCTGTTTGGGAGGTGACTAGGCCACGAGGGCCCGAGAGGAGAGCCAGCCTTCTCACCATCTAGGAGCAACCTGGGTCAGGTGGAAATGCCCCTCCTCCATTCGCCTTCTCTCTTCCTCCCCACCTGGACAGGTTTTGCGACTGCACCTGGAAACCCGAGGAGGGGAGGGGGGCGCGTTCTTCCTCAAAGGTTTTTGGGGACCCCCGGGAACATCACACTGCGGCAACTGGGGATCTTGGGGCACCAAAAATGACATCCCAGCTGTGGTTTTACAATTCTGGAATTGGGGCGACGGTTGTCTCTCGTGCCAGCATTCTCGGGATGTGCGTTGGCCGCCCTCCACTCTGCCTCCCTGGCTGAAATTGGGCCCCAGTTGGTGATGAATGCCGCCTCCCGTCTGTCCCCGGGGTTATAACGCTGCAGAATGATTCTCCTACCTGGCAAGTTGATAGGATTTCTTTCTGGGGCCAGGTCATGATTATTTTTAAGGATCGGGAGCCCAGGAGCAAACTGTGGGTGTGAAGTTTGTTAGATACCGCAGTGGAAGAGATCACCTGGCGGGAACTGGCAGAGTTTCGATCACCCGCCTAGGTGACCGGACCTCGCATCGATTAAGAAGAACCACACGGACACAATGAATCTTCTTGATGAGAGCGCCCAGAGGACTGGTCACGTTCTCTTTTATTGAGTAGTTTAGAGACAAGGATGTGTATTGGATTAGAGACAAGGATGTGTATTGGAGTTTATTTGTTCCTGCCAGTTCCTTTTGCCTAATATGGAGTTGTTTATTGCCTTCATTTTCTGCTACGTGACTATGCACAGGAGTACCTTTAGATACTGCAACATGTGGGCCTGATGCTGGATTAATATTCCTGGCAGGAATATTCCCTGGTTTTATTTATTAACATCTAGGAAAGTTAGGAAATTAAATTAGGAAAAGTGACGCGGCTGCCCAGTTCACCCATTCGCGGTGACTCTTGGCGGTTTACAGCAACAACACAAACCCCAATAACCCCCCATCTACACCCCCCCAGCGACAACAACCAGGGCAGCCGCTTGGTGTCCCAGGCCCACTGGCAGAACCCCCATTTCAGGGCTTTTGGGGAAAGTGTCCCGGTGGGGGCAGGGAGGGAGCCGCCATGGAGGAGAGCAGCTGTGGGGGAAACCTCCCTGCCCTCCTTGCCGGCTGACCATTCCCCCCCTTTCCCGCAGGGCCCCACAGGTGCCGGATGGGGGCTGCCGAGAGGCGCAGGCAGCTCCTGGCTCAGTACTTCTTTGAGTGCCACTGTCAGGCCTGCTTGGAGGAGCTGCAGCCCAGCGGCGCCCCCTCTGCCCCCGAGGCCGGCCTCTTCCGCTGCCCGGCCTGCCAGAGGCCTATGCAGGTGAGAATCCCCAGCCCCTCCCACCCTCGAGCCCAGGCGTGCTGGGTGCCAACCAAAGAATGCCCATCCACCTGGCTGTGGGCAGCGCTTGGCCAGGGAGCCGGCTGGCCTTTCCCCAATGTGTTCCTGCTCTTCCTAGGGGAGCGGCACCCTCCGCTGCTCAGGGGGGACCTGCAACTACCTGGTCCCCGAGGAGGACTTCCACCACCGGCTGCTTCGTCTTCGGGGCTTGGCCCAGTCAGCCGAGGAGCTCCTGGAGCATAGCAAGTTGGGTGAGAGTCACACCGACAAACGCACGCACGCACGCACATGTGTCCTGGTGCCCTCTTGACCGGCAGGAAAGGCTCAGAGGAGAATGTGGCTTCATTGCAACATGACATGCTTATTTGTTTGTGTCTCACTTTGGAGGCAGCAAACCCACCAAATCCTCCCCCCTTCTCTCATCTGCCCCAGCACAACAACCCTGTGGCTTCCCTGCCTGAGGTGAACTGTGGGGCCTTGGGGCTCTCTGAGCTGGGTGGTTTCCTTGCAGACGCTTCAAACCGGGTAACACCTCCAGCGCTCTGATGTCGTTCCCTAGTTGGGTCATGAAACGTCTCCAGAGCACCTGCCAAGCCTCAGAGACCACCAGGGGCCCCACACTCCCACCCTGAGCCAGGAATGTTCTCTTCTGCCAGCCGAGGTGGACAGGAGCGCCAGCTTCTGACTCTCTCGCCTGGGGCCATCACCACCAGCCTGTCACAAGTCAACAGATAACAGATAATCAGAGTTGGAAGGGACCTTGTAGGTCATCTAGTCCAGCCCCTCGCCCAAGCGGGAGACCCTGCACCATTTCTGACCAATGGCAGTCCAATCTCTTCTTGAAAGTCTCAAGGGATGAAGCTCCCACAACTTCCTGAGGGCAACTTCTGTTCCAGGGGCGGATTGTTCTGTCAGAAAGTTTCCCCTTATTTCCAGGTTGAATCTCTCCTGGATCAGTTTCCATCCATCGTTCCTGGTCTGGCCTTCGGGGGCCTTGGAGAATAGCTTGACCCCCCTCCTCCTCTCTGGAGCAACCCCTCAAATCTTGGAAGATGCTCTCCTGCCTCCCCTGGGCCTTCTCTTCCCTGGACCAGCCAGGCCCGGTTCCTGCAACCGTCCGTCGTGTGTTTCAGCCTCCAGTCCCCTCATCCTCCTGGTTGCTCTTCTCTGCACTTTTTTTTCCAAAGTCTCAACATTGTTTTTATAATGTGGTGAAGAAAACTGCATGCAGGACTCTCGGTGTGGCCTTGCTAAGGCTGTATAGAGGGGTATTAGTACCTCCCTTGACCTCGATTGTCTCCCTCTGTTAGGGCAACTTGGGATTGCATGGGCTTTTTTGGCTGCCGCTGCACAACATTGGCTCCCCTTGCGCTGGTTGCCCACTGAGACTCCGAGATTCCCCCTCCCAGCTCCTGCTATTGAGCCCGGTTGCACCCAGTCTGTATGCGTCCTTGGGGTTTTTCTTGCCTAAGTGTAGGACTTGACTTTTCTCTACAGTGAATTTCATTTTGTCAGATACGGCCCAGGGTTCGAGTCTGTCGAGATCCCTCTGGGTCCCCTTCGCCCTTTGTGAATGACTGGCGTGAGCCAATAATGGGGCTGCAGTGCATCAGTTCCAGGCTGCATGAGGCCAAACGCAGGGCTGCCTCCTGGGAGCGGTGGGGGCTTCAGAGCCTCTTCCTGCCTGTCTTTATGGCAGAAGGAATCCAAGGGGGAAAAAGAACCTCGAATGGCTGCCTGGATTTGCAGCCCAGACCTGCAACTTTTGCCCCACTTGCCTTGCACCGGGACCAGCCCTTGCAAGGGGGAGGAGGGGGAGGAAACAGTGACTCAAGGGGGGGAGAGGCTGAGGGGGGTGGCCTGTCTCTCACACTAACTGGAGGGGGTCCTTTGCCCCCCTCCTGAGTCCCTCCCTCTGGATTGGAAACGGCCATAGGGAACAGGTCCCAAGTCAAGTTCAAACAAGCATCGACCAAATGCTGCATTGGCTGCCTCCAGAGCATGGACAAAGTGCCTGACTCCCAGGGCAACAGATTGGCCACCTTAAACTGTCGGGGGTGTGGGGTGGCTTTGGACATCTCAAGTTGGGCTTCCCACTAGGCCCAGCAGCGGCAGCCTTGCCCCAGCTTCTCCCCTCGAGGAAGCTCCGTCCTGGGTGGCTCCCAGGGTGCCCTGCTCTGGGAATGGCCCCTGCCAGGCGGGTGCCAGGGATGCTCCGTGGCCCCTCCTCTCCGGGCAGCTTTTATGAGAGGGGAGCAGCCCTCCGGGGTCGCCCCAGCCCCAGTCCTGATTCTTCCCAGGAGGAGCCCTGTTCCCTGCACACCCACCTCCCTGCCTGGGGTCTTCACAGCTCTAAAGGGCTGACCCAGGAGAGCTTCCACCTTCCACGCCAGCCCCCTGGGAAGGCCGGCTGCCAGCAGGAGGGGCAAAGAAGGAGAGAGACACACACAGAGACGCACCCTGGACTGATGTCATAGAAGGGCCCGAAGGACGGATGGGGAAGGGTTTTCTTTTGACTCAAAGCATTTGGCAAATTTTGCCCTCGGCCCATCCGGCTGCCCTGCGGAGGCTGGGCAGGGAGCCCTTCCCACTGGCAGCCTGTTGGGGTGGCCGCTGGCCAAGGCAGCCCCTCAGGCTCTGCTTCCCTTCTGAACGGCAGGTCAGGCCCTGGAGCTGCTGCAGAAATGTCGGCTGGATGCCGAGAGCTTCCTGTCTCCAGCGCACCTGAGGATGGGCGAGATCGAGGACCGCCTGGCCCAGGTGCAGGCGGCATCAGGTACCAGGCTGGCCCCCTCTGCCCCTGCCCGAGTCGCCCGGGAGTCCTTGCCTTGCCACCACCGTTGGGGCGAGAGTTTCGGTGACCAAGCAAGGCGGCTGCCCAAATGGGCCGCCAGATTTAACAAGCCTTTTTTGCCCTTTTCTGGATGCTAAGTAGGCTATCTAACATATAGTCATTAAGCGAATCCTGCTTGCCCCATTAATTTGCTCATGGGAAGCCAATTTAGGAAGGGGGCCAACAGCTTGGCTCAGAGCCTGCCTTCCTCCCTCCCTCTCTTCCTTTGGCCCCCAGGCAGATGGCAGGAAGCAGCCGGGCACCTGCGCAGGAGCATCCAGGCCGTGGAGGCCCACTTTGGCCCTGCCAGCATTGAAGCCGGCCAGGAACTCTTCAAACTGGCCCAGGTCCTCTTCAACGGGTGAGCACGCTGACCCCTCCCCAGCCTTCGGGGAGGGCCCCTTCCTGGCTGCCCTCTGGTGGGGGGAAGGAGGGAGGGGGCTATGGGGGCAGATTTGTATTTGGGAAGAGAAGTCCCTCGGTGGGGCCCTGGCCGTTTCTCCCTCCCTCCCTCCCCTCCCCTCCTGCCTTCCAGGGCTGGGCTGGGCCGGCCCTCAGGGGCTCCTTGAAACCTGAGCTCTGCTCTTCCCAGGAACATCTGACTGGCAGGCAGGAGGGAGTGAATTGGTGGGTCTGTTTACCTCTTGCAAAGAGGGCCAAAGGCTGTCTCAGGATTGTGTCCTCACTGTGATGGTCCTTCCCAGCCCCCTCCCTCTCCCCCCCTCCCTTCAGAGTCCCCCTCTCAAAATGTGAAACCAGCCCCACCCGGGAGGGGAAGCCCTGGGGTTCCTTTGGGTGTGTGTGGGGGAGCTCCAGTGCTTTGGCTGGCCTGTTAACTTTTTTCCCCTCTGCCAGGCGCTTGGCCCCCGAAGCCCTGCAGGCCACCCAGAGGGCGGAGGCGGTTCTGTGGGTGCACCTGGGCACAGAGAGCCCTCAGCTGCAGGAGCTGCGGGAGATGAGGGCCTGCCTGGAGGAGCTGCTCCAGACCCTCCCCACAGAGGACACCTCAGAGGGCCTGCTGTGAGGAAGGGGCTTGGAACCCCCCCCCCGCCCGCCCTTTAAGAGGCCAATGCAAGACACCCCAGATTGAGGAGTGCAGGGTGGGGACCGAGACTGTCTGCCAGACCCAGCGGTCCCTCTGCCCATGCAGGATGCCAGGCCTGGAGCTCTGCCAGCCTCAGGGCACCATTGAGGCTGCGGCATTTGTTGTTGACGGGTGGTGGGAAGAGCCCCTCCACCCATCTCCCCTTGCTCTCCCCCCACAAGTCCCCCCCACCTGCTTCGCCATCGGCTGAGGTGGGAGAGGCGCCTTCAGGCAGAAGCTTTTTTATTGGACCATGGAATCAAAACCAGCTGCGGGACACAATCATGCCCCAACTGCTCCTTTGCCTGGGGGACCATGGGGAACACTCTAGGCCTGCTGGGGGTCCAGGACCTTCCCGATGAAGAGGAGGCTGCCAGTGTCGTCGTCATAGACCACGAAGAGGAAGGGCCTGTCCAGGGTGTAGACGATGGGGAAGTTCAGCCGAGCGGCCTCCGGCTCCGAAGGGAACACGGGGCTTGCCCCATCTTCCCCCAGCTCCAGGGCCACCTTGTGATGTACGTGGGACAGCCGGAGGGCCTTGGCGGAGATCCTACCCAGGTTCGGTGTGGAGAAGAGCGCCTGGAGCCCTGGAGGCCAGGAAGGGACGTTACCTCCCAGCTTCCTCTGCTGCCTCCTGGCCTGGAGGCCAAGTGACCGTCCCGGCCGCGACCAGCAGAGAGCCTCAGTTCAGCCCCCTCCCGTCCCCCCCCCCCCAGCTCTCAACTGTTGCCCTGGCTCCTGTGGCGAAGAGCAGCCATCCAGGGACCCCCTTCGTCCCAGGGAAGGTCTGGAAACCCCCCCAGGAGGACCCCCGCGGGGCACGTACGCATTTCCTGAAGTGCCTCCAACAGCCTCGTCTCGGCCACCAGCCTCAGCCGTGGCACGCTCAGCGCGGCCTGGATGGTCTTGAGCTGTTTGTCGATGTCGTGGACAAACTCGGCGGTCAGGCTCTCCTCGATGAGGGTGAAGTTCCGGGTGAGGGTCTCAGGCAGGAAGAACATGATGCTGACTCCTCCAGCCAGGGGCAGCTGGGCGATCTGCAAAGTCAGGGAGGGGGGGAGGCGGAATGGGCGGGGGAGAAGCCGGCTTGGCCCTCCTAGGAGGGGAAGGGGAGTTGGCGCCCCTCACACAGGCAGGCTCCCTAGGGAGGGAGGGGCTGTGCTGCAGGGGACTGGACTGCTCCAGGAGTCATGGGGGCTGCCCCAAATACAGCTGTCTGCTGGGGGAAGGAGGGCCCCCCATCCCAGGGGGGCTGTGGTGAGAAGGAAGGGGGCCAGTGAGGCCCCTGGGCAGCCGTGTTTCCCCAGTCCGGGCCCCCCCTCCTGGCCTCTGACCTTGCAGCCGAGTTCAGAGTCGAAGCCGTACTTCAGGATGGCTCTGGGGGCCGACATCATGGGCACCCTCGTGCTCCGGCCTTCCTCCAGGTGGAAGTCCTGAGGCCTGGTCAGCTTGGGGTCAAACCTGGTGGCCCACTGCCCTGTGGCCGGAGGGGAAGGAACAACCAAGTGGGGGACACTCTCCCTCCAGGCAGCCACCCCTCCTTCCCCTCCCCTGGCGGGTCAGGGTACCTTTGAAGGAGGCGGCCCCCAGCAGGAGGATGCTAAGCCCAGCCGGGATCTCCCCCAGGAACTGCATGACCTTCCCACCCGTCCGCTGCTGCACCCACTGGTTGATCTCCTGCAGATCCACCCGGGCGTTTCCGCTGAGCACTCTGGGTCGGAAACCATAGGATTTCTCCAGCTCGTTCACGAAGGCCATTCGCATTCGCAGCTCTGAATGGGAGAGAGCACCTGGCTGAGGCCCGGGGCCCCTGGCTCTTCTTCCCCCCCCAAGCTCTCCTCCCTCCCCCGGGGGCCAGGGAGCTTTACTTCTCTCCATCACCAGGCGGGAGACGCTCTTCAAGCCCTTCCTGGGGCTGCCCAGGCCACCCAGGAGTCCCTTGTAGGTGCTGTGCAGGTTGGCCTTGTCCAGCGTGTCGTAGAAAAGGGCCCGCGAGATCACGTCCTCTGCCCGCCCTGCCGCACCTGCCAGCCAGAGAGAAAAGAGAAGGAGGGGCCGACTGTCAAAGGTCCCTTCAGGGGACGATCCTGGCCCCGAGTGGCAGCAAAGGGGAGCTCACCCAGCGAGAGGCCGGAGAGGGCCGTGGCAACGCTGAAGGGGGAGAGCAGGACGTTGGACGAGTGGGCCTGGCTGGACTGCTGGTGGAAGAGGGCGTAGCCAAAGTTTGAGACGGCAGCAGCCAGTTTGTTGACGGGGCTCCTGTAGAAAGGATCCTCCTCCTCCTCCTCCGGCTGCCCGGCTTCCCTCAAAGGCTCCTTTGAGACAGGGAGGGGGACTCACTTAGGGTGGTGGTCCCATTACAGCAGTCCTGGAGGCTTTCCTGCTGCGGAGAAGGTGCACCCTGCGCAGGCAGCCCACCCCCTGGGTGGAATGGCGGGGGGGGGGCTCCCATCTGAAGGCCATCCATCGTGGTCCCCAGCCAATCTCAGCCTGACCCGAAAGATCCCGGCTGACCTGGGGGCTGCTTGCAGGGCTCCCTCCTTGGCTGTGGCAAAAGGAGGCCAGGGCGGCCAGCTCCAGGAGGACCATCAGGTGTTTCATGGTGGGACCTGTGGAAGGGGGAGGGACAGACAGCGACTGCAAGGTAAAATGGGTGGCCAGGAAATACTCAGGTCTCAGGCCCCTGCCTGGGGGGAGGGTCTCAGTCCTCTAGGCCAACCCAGAGGGGCTTTTCCGGAGGGTGGCTGGACTTTTTTGGGTTTTATTCCCTTTGAAAACATTTCGTTTTTCCTCCAAGAAGCATCTTCTGTTCTCCCTCAGTTTGTGGGATGAGAAGTGAAATGATTGTAGCCCTGCTGCCTTTTGGGAAAAGCCCCTTTTGGTCGGGTTCTGCCCTTTTCCCGGCGGCCCCTGGCCCCACAGCCCCTGGTGGGGGGAGGCGGCTCCTGGCGCTTCCACGCTTCCCCTCTTAAGAAGTGAAGCTGCACGCCTGGCTCCCCCGGCCTCTGGGCAGTCTTGCCGGCTGTGGGACCCCCAGGAGCTGCTCTTCTTGGGGGGCTGAGCCCAGAGTGGTGCTTTCCCCTGGACGAGGGGAGGGACCCCCAGCTGCTCCCTCATGGGAAGGCCACCAAACGCAGGCCTGGTGGGTATAGCTGGACGCTTTTTGTCAAATTTGTGGAGCGGCCCTCCTGCCCAGAGCCTGTGGCGGGTCAGAGAGACCTTCAGAAATCCCCCAGAGAGGAGAGAGTGCAAAGCTTCCTCTTGGACTGAAGGTGGGTTTTCAAGGGCTCTGATGTATCTCTTTGATCTTCATGCCGTTGTTAAGTTGTAAATAAATATTTAAACCTAGTGGAAGGATACTCAGTGTTGTTTCAGTGATTCAGCAGGTCAACTCAAAACGATTTTATAGTGGCATTTTACCCTATTTGTGCTTTACGTTTGTGAATTGCCTCTATGCTATTTCTGTCAGCTGCCTCAAGCGGTGTTTCTCTCCCGTAAGCATCAAGTAACCAAATAAATCAACGGCACGAGCTTTTAGTCTTGCCAGCTTTTCTCGATGTAGGGAGATGGATTGTCACCTTCAGCTCTGAGTGCAGCGGAGGATGATGCCTTTAGCTGAATTCCAAATCCTCTGCCTTGTCAGAACTGCCTAAAGGTCCACTTTCTCCATCCTGAAATCTGGACACGACACATGGACCCAGTCAAAAAAGCCACCGTGCATGGAGAACGTGGAACATTTCCATGTGTTAAATTGGGGGCTGGGGGGGCCTTCATTATACATTTGCCAGACTGAAGGTCCGATTGAAGACGTGCCTCGGAAAGCGTGAGCAGCCCTTCCTTGAGGCCTGGCCCCCTTGTCCACCAACCTTAGGCAAGTGGCATAATTGGTCTCTGGTTTCCAGGCTGCTTCCTAGAGAGAGACCAGGCAGGGTTGGGGAGAAGCAAAGACCCCCATTTCCTGCCAGAGACTTCTGGACAAGGGAGCAGGTTCTGGCGAACATCGGGCTGCTGCTTGGAGAGGAGGAGCTGGGAACAGGCCTCCTCTTGTCCAAAGGGTGAACCGTAACCTCAGCCACAGGCTGGCGCCACCAGAGCTATGTGGAAATCTCCAGAAGCCTGCAATTATGGGAGCCCGTCCCAGTGCAGCCCATCTGCACAAACTGCCAATTAACTCTGGTGCTGCCTCTGCCTGGAAATCCTGTGGAAGGCCGAGGCCCAAAATACGCCCTTGTGGCAGATCCGGTTGATCCATGGAGGCTTCTCTCGGGGCAGGCCTGGAATCCTGGCTAGATCCTCCTTGCCATCAACAGGCCAGAGTCTCCAGATTTTTCCTCTGGAGTCCCGCTGATTCAAGTGAGCCTCAACATCTGGGTTCAATTAGCCCAGATCTGGGCGTCAGCAGGCAGCGCAAGGGAAGTAAGCGCCCCTCGGCTGTTCCTCCACAGTGCCTCTCCAGAAGAAAGCCTTTTGGGGCTGTGCCACAAAGAAGAGGGGTCACCCTATTCTCCAAAGCATCTTGAGGGCAGAACAAGAGGAAACCGAGGAGAGACCCAACCAAGGAGAAATTTCCTAAGAGTGAGGACACTTAACCAGTGGAGCAGCTTTCCTCTAGAAGTTGTGGATGCTCCATCACTGGAGGTTTTCAAGAAGAGATTGGACAGCCATCTGTCTGAAATGGTATAGGGTCTCTTGCTTGAGCAGGGGGTTGGACTAGAAGACCTCCAAGGTCCCTTTTAACTTTGTTATTTTGTTAAAAGACCAGGGGACCCTGAAGTGTTTGGCCAGGGCGAAAGCTGCCAAGGGGAGCGGAGGGGTTGGAAGCCAGTCTCTTCCCCAAGGTGGGCTGCAGAGTGGAGGCAACCTCCCCTGGCCCGGTATGCCAGATGGGCACAAGAGGGTTTGCCCAGGCACGTGGCAGAGATGGTCTGGCTGTGCACCAGCCTGGCTTCGAGGGCCTGAGACTTGGATGGCTCCTTGCCTCCCCTTCGCCTCCCCTGGCGTTCCTTCGTGCCAGCTCTTCCTCCCTCTCACCTGCACATGCATGGACTCCGGCCTGAGGGAGGCAGAATCACTCCTTACCTTCACCAGCGCTCGCTCTCCAGCCAGCCCACAGGGCGGTGTGCGCAGGGCAGGGGGAGCCTGGCGTTTATAACAGGCATAGGGACGGGAAAAGGCTTCAAGTTACAGCTTTGTGGGGTCCCTCTTAAAGCAGCCGCCTCCTCTTTCCAAGCTGGCTCTCCATCAGCCAAGCGGGAGGGTTCCTCAGAATCCAAGGGGTATTGGGCAGCCGGATCTTCCTCCGTCCAAATCGTTTCAGTTGGAACAAGGCCAGTTTAAAAAAGTTGGAACTAGGCCTTGGACCGTTGCAGTCAGGGTTGGGTTTGCACAAACGCTAAACTTGGTTACTGAAGAAGTCGGCTTCTGAGCTGGCCCTGCAGCTCCAGGTCTCAGGAAGAAGGGAAGGTGCTGGGGGGGCAGTTCCATCTCTGAAGGGCTTTCTGCACTGGCGACCCAGCCGAGGATGCCAGAGACAAGTCAGGACACGGGATGCCACCAAAGCTGCCAGGCAGGGCAGTCCAGGGTGGGCATGTGGGTGCAAGAGGTGCCACCCAGGAGGTGTGGGGTGAAGGCCAATGGCTCTGGGGCCCTGAGAGAAGGGTTGGCTCGGCTGCTGTGAGGTGAGAAGGGCTGCTGAGCTTCTGGCCTCAGGGCTCCCTGGGGGCCTCTGGAGAGGCATGTTTGCCCCAAAGCCCCCCTCACCCGAGGGAGCCTGCAGGGCCTTTCCAACTGCGGGACCACAGATGCATCTATTTTCCTATGGAAAATGGCCTCCAGGACTGATGGCATCTTGGAGACCAGCCCCTGCAGGGAGACCCCTGCAGTGGAGCTACTGGCAAGCAGGGAGTCCTCAACAACAGTTCATTTAGTGACCGTTCAAAGTCACAACGGGATTGAAAAAAGGGACCTCTGGCTGTTTCCCACACTTAGGACTGTGGCAGCATCCTCAAGATTGGGAACCAAATTCAGGGGTCAGCCCCTGACCTCCACTGACTACCGCGGCAGTGTCCTGGGGGTTGGGGGGTGTCGCATGATCATCTTTTGGACAAGCCAAATCTACAAGGAAGCCAGATCCACTTAACAACCATGGTAACAGCTTCATTCACTTCACAACTGTGACAAGAAAGGTAATAAAACGGCGCAAAATGGACTTGAACATTTCACTCAACCTTTCACATTTCACAGCAACTGCCTTGGGCTCAATTGGGACAGCAGGCTGAGGATTCCCTGCATTTCCCTTGGGGGTGGGGAAGCCTCTGAGGGGGATTAACCTCCACTGCCTTGCCTGCTGGCGTCTTGAAGGAAAGGAGGTTCCCTCTGGAGGGAGGACATGGCCAGGTCAGTTGGAGAGCCCAGGAGGGTCTCCAAGGACGGCCAGAAGCAGCCACAAAGCCTCTTTGGGGCCTGGGAGAGAAGGACAGTGGGGGGGTGTCTTTTTCTCCCAGCCTCCACTTATCCAGACCTTTCTCTGGAGACGAGGCAACGCAGACGACCCCCACGCTGGGAAGCCATTCCAGACCCCCCTCTTTTGGGTGCCTTTGCGGAAATGGGGTCTTCCTCTCCAAGGAGGGGAGATTGCAGGCCAGCCATAAACACCCCCCCATTCCAACATCTCAGGGCACAGTCAGCTGCGGCTACAGCCTCCCTTGACCCCACTGTAAAGATCGCAGCCCTGTCCTGGCCTTTGGGCTGCTGTCCCCCCCCCCACACACACACAGTGGCTGCCTTCCTCCCCACCATGTCATCTCTGAAGCTGGCCTAACAGGCCATCTTGGGGGCTTCTGCATGGCCAGACTGGAGCTGAGGGATAGGGAGGGGGGAATAGAGATAGGCAGGGCTTTGTAGCCAAAACAAAATTGTTTCTCCTGTGAACCAAGGACATTCCCACAGGTGGCTGAAGAGAGAAGTGAAGTTTGCAAGCAACCGGACAGCACCTTGATTGAACATCGTGACTGGGAAAGGGGGAAAATTTACTTTTAAACAGGTGAGTCGGTTTTCACCAGTCTGTGCCAATACGATATATCCAATAAACCTGTTGAGGAACCTACTTGCCTGGGAGTTCTGTTTGCTATGGGTGTATTACAAGAGTTCTGAACTGGGCCAAAGGACTCCCAGCACCCTGTTCTAGAGCAGAGCTGGCTGGGGAATTCTGGGAGTTGAAGTTCACAATGCTTGAAGTTGGCCAAGGTTGGACACCCTGGTCTGGATGCTGGACTAAGGGCCCGACTGCAGACGGCTCTTCTGCTTGTGGAGGTGGGAGATGTCCTTCCTCAGTTCCTCTGAATCGCCTCCTGAGCTGCTGCTCCCCACCGGATCTTCTGGCAGCAACTAAGCGGATTTGCCAGACCACCATACAGGGCCTCCTGGGCTGGAAGACCTCCAGTCCCTTCCAGCCCCTTGTCATCTTGGCTCTCGTACCCTGTGGAGAACAGAGTCTCTGCCCATCGCCTCCTTCCGCTGACTGCAGTCAATCCTCCATTTGCAACCATTCACTTAGTGACTGTTACAATGGCACAGAAGGCAGTGACCAATGGCCATTTTCCGTGTGGTCACTGGATCAAAATTCAGGTGCTTGGCAACTGAGTTGTGTTTATGATGGCTGCAGTGTCCCAGGGTAATGGGATCCGGCAAAGTCAGTGGGGAAGCTACTGATCCACTTAGGAACCATGTGGCTAATTTAACAAGTGCGGAGATTCGCTTAACAACAGTGGCAAAAAAAGTCATAAAATGGGGCAAAACTCCCTTAACTCTCGCCTAGCAATGGAAATGTTGGGCTCAGTTGTTGTAAGTCAAGGACTGCCTGTTTCCACCCATCCCCCCACTTCGCCCCTGGTTTTGGAGGCCTGCCTGGCTCTGCTGAAGGGAAAGAAGGACACGGAGGCACCCTGAGAATCACAGGTTTATTTTGCCTTGTATCCCTTACAATCCTCCCCGCTTCGCCTTCCTCTCTTTGTCTCAGCCTGAGCTGTGAGCGATGGCGCATCTCACCTGCTCTGATCGTTTTACAAGAATGAAGAGAAAGGACAATTTTGAATTGGATTGTGATCCAGGAGGCTCTTAGGACAGCCCGGTTCATGGTCCACGTTGCCACCCTGGCCTTTTGGAGGCAGGGGCATCTGAAACAAAGACAGGTGGCAGTGGGAGCGGGGGTCTTTCGAGGAAGGTAGATTGAGGAGGGGCTTCTTGGGCAGAGAGGGGTTTGCTCTGACTAAATGGGGGTGCGGCATCCCTCCAGCCGGGTGCCAAGGAAACCACTGGAGGGGGGGGCAAGGGAAATCAATGGAGGAGCAGACCAGGCCAGATGGGGAGCCCAGGCATCTGGCAAGCTGAGGTGTCAGATTCCACTCCAGGACCCACTGATGGCCGAGGGAGCCCCCCACCTAAGTTTCAAGATTGGGATAGATCCAGCCCCTTCCGGAGATCCCAGCTGGAAGGGTGATGCACCATTTGGAGGGGTCTTCTGGAAGGCCGGACTGTCTGGGAATTGGGGGGGCAGCTCTGTGGCCCTTCAGGGCTTCCAGAGGTGAAGCTTGTGATCAACAGGCGGGATTTCCTTCTCACTGAGGGGATCCTGGCCCGTCTTCTCCCGGGGAGCCCCGGGGCTGGGATTCCGGACGGTACCCAGGAAGAGGGGGATGCCCGTCACGTCCTCTGTGATCATGAAGAGGAAGGGCCGGTCGAGGGAGAAAGCCGAGATCGAGCGTGAGGCGATCACGCTGGTGGCCGCTGCCGCCTGCACTCCGGCCTCAGCCAGCTCCAGGGTGGCTCGGTGCTGGATGCTGGAGACCACCAGGGGCCCCTCGGCAATGTGGTGGAGGTCTGGGGCAGAAAAGAGCTCCCCGAGACCTGGAGGGAAGAGAGGAAACCTCAACTGAAGAGCCAGAAAACGCTTTCCCGTCGCGGGGGGGGGTTGCCCCTCAGGCTCTGCTGCGGGAGAGGCACCTCTGCCTCTTGCAGCCTCTCCAGGCTGAAGGTGCTCAGAGGGACCCCAATGGGGCTTCACCCGCAGAGTCTACCTGCTCATTGTCTTCTTTTGGACAGAGTGCTTGGAGCAAGGGGGAGAGGGAGGGGGGGGGAAAAGTTCTGGGTAAAAGCAAAATAGAAACTCTGCTCAACAGCAACAGCAGGAAGAAGCATGTGTGTGTATGTGTGTGTGTGTTTTGCAGGCCTCCCACCCCCTACCTGAGCGTCTCTCACCTAGCTGAGTTAAGGCCCTGTTGAGGTCCACGTAGTCTTCCAAGTGCAGCTTCGGCACCTTCACCGTGGTGGACCTCTCCAGGGGGAAGGCCATCTCCAGGTCAAGCTGGAGGACCTCGGAGAGAACCTGAGAGAAGTTCTTCTGCAGGGGGAGGCCCGGGACAATGGCCACAAAGGAGGTGTTGCCTTTAAAGGGAAACTTGGCAACCTGGAGGAAAGAGAGGAGGAGGGTCCGAGAAGGGCAGGACCCTCCACTGTGAGGCTGGCACAATCCTGGGACCCTGTGGGGGGCTCTTCCTCTTTCGCAGGAGCCCCCCCCCTGCCTCCAGGCAGGGCAGGTAGGGGGGTGGGAGGCCTGCAAAACACACACTGGAACCCTGACTGATAACCAGGGGATTGGCCAGGTGAACGGTATCTTTTACACATGGAAATGTCAGATCCAGCTTTGCTTCTTCTGTAACCGCTTTGGCTTCATAGTAAAGTGTATTTCTGGCTAATCCTCGGGGCAGGGGACAGGGGGCTTCCTTCCCCCTCCTCGCCCACCCACCCCACCCTCTACCTCGGCCTCCAAGGACGCCGTGCTGAACCAGCTGAGGGGGAAGTCCCTTTCCTTCATCATCTCCACGGAGACTGCAGATTCCTCGTCCAAATGGAACAGGCTGAGTTCCGTCAGCAGTGGGTTGAACTTGGTCCTCCAGAGCCCTGGTCCACAACAGAAAGGACATCAGGAGGCAAAAGGCCGGCGATCTCGCCCTCAGAGCTTCAGGTCTCCAGATTCCGGCCCTGCTTGGAAGAAACCCAGATGGCCCATGGTGGCTTCCCAAACCGCCAGCCAGGAAGGAGACTCACCTCGGAAGAAGACGGCGTTGAGAAGGACCATCACAGTGTTGGGAGGCAGCTCGGTGAGCATGGTGGAGATCTGCCCATGGGTGGCTTCTTCCACCCACCTGTTGATGGCCTCCAGGTCAGCCTGGCTGTTCCCGGAAAGGAGGGCCGGCTTTGTTCCATAGAACCTCTGGGACGCCTCCAGGAACTTCTCCTTGATGGGGAAGCCTGGGAAGGAGGCGGCACGGGAGTCAGGCCCAGAAAGGGGAGGGGGGCTGTCTCACCACACAACCCCAACTCCTGGCTGCGATGCCCGGCCCCCTGGCCCCGAGTTGGGAGGGGCTGTTGTGCTGGAGTAGCCTTTGTTTGTGTCTAATAAAGTTCACCTATGCAGCCACATGTCCAATAATGTGGCTCTTTCAGCAGGAAAAAATACTTTTCAAAAGAGAAGCTCAAAGGTGGCTTCTCCCAAGAATGGCCTTCCTGGGAGATCCTGGCCACGTCCTCCACGGAAAGAGAGCAACCCATCATTTGGATACCCGGATTATAGCCTGAACCTGACGGTGAAACTGAGCGGTTTAAAGCCTTCAACTTCTAGAGGAGAAGGTGGGGTGGCTGGTCCCCTGAAGAGGGAGAACCGTCCCTTTGCAGACTTAGGTGGCCCTTTTCGTCTCAATTTAAGTCACTGCATATGAGCCATGGAAATGGCCCAGCAGATGAAGTGCCATTTCTTGCCAAAAGCCTGAAGGGTCCCAATGCCAGCCGAGGTGGCCTGGCACCAAAAGAGGCCTCTGGACCTCCATCTGCTGGCACCCTGGGCAGGTGAAGGGCAAAGGGGGATGAGCATGCCTTGGGCCACCTTGTCAAGGTCCAGTGGCACAACCCCCCCCCCCCGCTCTCCTCCTGGGGCAAAGATTGCAAGGGAAAGGATGGTGGCAACCCCTCCCTCTCCTCTGGAGGGAGGGGTGACACCCAGGGGCAGGAATGGCTACTGCCCACCTCTTGCCCATCGGGAGGGCTCACCTTTCTCCAGGAAGAGGCGGCCGGCTATGCTGAGGGCCGTCTGGTGGAGGTGCTGGGTGACCCCCCGCAGCACCTGGTGCAGGCAGGGCACCGAGTCCATGTGCAGGGCCTCCAGGAGCTGCTTCTGGGTCTGGTTGGCAGCCCCTGAAATGAGCCAGGCTCACTTTGGGCCAGGGAAGCCCTGGCTGGAGGAGTCTGAGGGTGGGGGGCAGCCCTTAGGAGCCCACCCACCCTCTCCAGGGGAGCTCCTTGGACCATAGGGGGCTGGTGGTCTCTGGGCAGTGGGGCTGGGCTGCAGGGCATCTCCCCCCCCCCCGTTCATTCCTGGGGAGTCTCCCACAGATCGAGGCCTTTCGATCTTTCGGTCCAGCAGGGCCATCTCTGCCCTAGTGTCCAGAACAAATGGGGCAGCTGGGACCAGAGAGGGGGGGAGGGGGAGGCCAGCTGCCCCTCTGCAGGATACTCTTCCTTGGGGGGGTTCAGCCTACCCCCTCCGAGAAGGGTCTTCCCTGGGCGGTGTTACCTAGAGCCAGATGGGCCAGGGCCAGGCTGATGCTAAGGGGCGAGAAGAGGGTGTTGCCCCTGCCATCCTCTGCTTCCATCTCCTGCAGGAGGTCCACCCCCAGGGCCCTCATGGCTGAGGCGATCTGGCCCACGGTTCCAGAAAGGTCCCGGTCCCGGCAGCTTTCCTCCTCCTCCTCCTCCTCCTCAAGATAATTGGGGAGCCCCCCCAACCCCTTCTGGCCATTCACTTTGTCTGGAAAGTGGGGAGGCAACTTTGTGGGGTCCTGAAGGGCCCCATGGGACGCGGATTCTCCAGACGGGATTTCCACCGGATGGACCTGCAAGCAGAGAGGGAGAGAAGAATGTCCTGCCAGGAGCCCTGGGTTCAAGGAAGGTTCCTTTGGCAGGCTGCTCCTCCATGCACTGGAAAGCCCCAACCACCTGTTTCCAGACGGAGCCTGGAGGCCAGGAAGTCAGACTTGGTTGCTTTCTGGCAGACATTTCATTGCCCAGCTAGGTAACCTCATCAGTGCTGGGAGGGAGGGAAGGCGATTTGCTCTGTGTTGCTCTAGAAGTGTCAGCGTTGGGGGTTGGGTTCTTGGCATTGGTCAAGTTCAGTTTGCAGCTCCCTGACTCCCTTACTTCTTGATTGCTGGTCTGTTATTAATGCTTGTGCTAATCTTGGCTCACCTGGATGGGCAGGTCCCCTCCCCAGCGATCAACACCCTTCAAGGGGAAGGGGACTCATCTGGAACAGCCCTCTGGACAGCCAGCCTCAAAGGAGATACACCAACAGATCCTGCCCCGTGGAGGGGCTCAGGCCAGATTATCCAGAATAGAGCTGGAAGGGACCCTGGAGGTCTTCTAGTCCAACCCCTTGCTCAAGCAGCAGGCCCTCTACCATTTCAGACCAACGGATGTCCAATTTCTTCTTAAAAGCCTCCAGGGAAGGGGCCCCACAACTCCTGGTGGCCAGCAGTTCCTCTGGTTAATTGTCCTCCCTGTCAGGAAGTTTCTCCTTCGTTCCAGGTTGCTCCTCTCCTTGGTCAGTTTCCATCCGTTGCTTCTCGTCCTGCCTTCTGGGACTTTGGAGAAGAGTTTGACCCCCCTCCTCTTCTCTGGGGCAGCCCCTCAGATACTGGGATCCAGCTACCGTGGCCCCCCTGCTCCTTTTCTCCAGACTGGCCATACCCAGTTTCTGCAACCATTCCTTCCTTTGCTTTTGTCTCTGGGCCTTTCAGCATCCTAGCTGCTCTGCTTTGATCCCAGCTCCACCCCAGCCTGCTTCCAAGACCCTCTCCCGCTGCCCTGGACTGGCAGCCGCAGACTCTGGGAACTGCCTGCCCAACCGAAGGAGGGAGGGAGGACATCCAGGGCCTGGTCTTGGCCTACAAACGGACCCCCCTCCCACCGTTTCCTCTCCCAGCTGCCCTTCGCACATCATTTGGGCCAGTGCTCCCAGGGGCTGCTCTTCTGGAGTTTCACCTTTGCCCCCAGGGCTGGCACATTCCCCTGCACCAGGCCTACTCCCTGCCTCTGCTCCAAGTGGGCCTCCCTGCTCTGGGGGCCCTGCGAGACCCTCACACAGGCCTGCCAGCCAAGGCCCTCGGTGCTGAACTGTCGGGTTTTGCCCCCTCGCTGACCTCCGTGCGTCTGCAGGTTGGGAAAGCAGGATTTGAACCTGCTTCATCGCCTACGCACACACAGGCACCCAAACAACCTGAGTAGCCTCCCTCCTTACCAGTAGGGTGTTCCTCTGGGCACCTTCATCCCAGCCCACGTCCTGAACAAAAGTGGCCTGAAAGAAAAACCCTCGGTCAGCCTCTTGCCACCTGCTGCTCTGGCTCTACCTCTGCAGGAGGCGGCATCCAAAAACAGGCTACGGAGGCTGGCAAAGCCACTTTTGGGAGAGACTCACGGGAGGGGGGGAGGCACACCAATGGTGTAAGTGGAACGCCACCCATGTCCCCCTCGGCCACCAGCCTGACCATGGCAGCCTGTGGGAGGGAGACCATGGGTCTCTCAGCTACTAGCCATAGAGGCCTTCTTTCCAGGACGGGCCAGGATTCAATCCCAGACCTGAGCAGGGGTGGCTGCCCCCCCACAGGAGTATTCTCAGAGGGAAGAGAGTGGCAACTCACCTGGTCTTGGCCAGCACACACAGCAGGCAGGCAGGAGGCCAGCAGCGCCCAAAGCAGCAGAACCATCAGGAAGCGCGGAGGGGGGGGGGCTGCAGGAGGGAAGAGGCTGCGCTGACCTGGGGTGCTTCAGGGGCCGTACTGAGGTGCCTGCTTCCCCCCCTTTGCCTGCAGGGCCCCGACACCAAGTGGCACTGGCTGCAAGTAGCGTGGCTTCTTGTTGGCCCTGTCCCCTTCCTGAAGTTGGAGGGGAAGTGCCACATTTCCTGGGAGGGGGGGGGGGAGTACCAGCCTCCCCCACCCAGATCCGTCACCAAAACCCAGGACACAGGAGTGGCTTCCACACCGCCAACAAAGGGCAGAATTCCTGCCCCCCCCCAGCCCATCCCCCCTCTTGCTGCCCCCTACTTGGTCTCCTTCCGTGAGCAGCTTTTCCCCAGCTCTGCCGCTGCCCCTCTGAAAGGGTCAGGAGGGGCCCCAGCCTGAGCAGGAACGCCTCCACTTCTTCCCCCCGCAGACAAATATTGACTCTCGGTATCCAGTTAAACATTTGTTCAGAATAATCTCAGGTCCAGGGAGCAAGGCGACCCCCCCCCCGCGCCTCCCCTTTGCCGGGGGGGGGGGGCAGGCATCAGCCCTGGGCCCTAGAGGAAGCACCCTCCCGGGGCTGGGAAAGGTGGCCCACCTGCTCCTGCAGGTTTAGCCCCACATGAGCCCCTCTGAGCAGGTGGGGAGAAAACACCCCCCCCCAATAGCCCCGCCTCCCCCTCCCTCTCCAGGCAGCAACTGCACAAGCCCCACAGTCCCTCCCCCCTTCCAGGGCAGGTGAGCCAGCCAGGGGCTGCAGCTGCCCAGGATCCCCTCTGGGGCACTCATGAGCTGTGGGGGGAGGGGGGCGAGAGGGCAGTGGAAGACCTCCCCCGCAAGCTTTGCCAAAAGAGGGCGATGGTGGTGGTGGGCTTCTGCGGAGGCCATTGAGAAGGCAGGATCGGGCCCACCCAGGAGCGAACCCCCCTTGGTTAGCCAGCAGCTCCAGCCCCCAGGGGAGGGGAGGGCAGAAGCCCCCCCACAATTCCCCCCTTGGACTCTCGTGTCCAGCAAGGGGGGGAGGGGGCCCTCCTGCTTGGTGGGAGTGACCCGCTTCCACACCCAGGAAGTCCTTGGCTTACAGGAATCGGGAGCAGAATTTCCACCTCTAAGCAAGGCAGCTGATAAGCGGCTCCTGCCCTATTTTACTACCTTTTTGCCAGGTTGTTAAGTGAAACACAGCAGTTGCTAAATGAATTGTGCAGGTGTGAAGCAGATCCAGGCTCACCGCTGATGTCGCAAAGCAAGTGGCCACGTGAGCTCCGGACGCTGCGGCTGCTGCGGCTGCTGCCAACGCCAACCAATGGAGTAACCAAACTCTGCCCTGGGACGCTCAGTCACCTCAGTCCCCCCGGGCGGCCCCTTCCCCACAGGGCTCTGGGTGCTGGAAGGCAGTGGAGGAAGGGCCGGCAGTCAGCCAGGCCAGGCCTGCGTACCCTCAAATCCGATTACCAGTGGGGGGGGGCGCTTCAGCCCTCCTTGGCCGCACTTTCGCCATTTCCGGCTTCTGCCTCACCTTTGCCGATGGGAGGGGGGAGGTGGGGGAGGGTGAGAAAGAGGGGGGGGCAGAAAGGGGGCAGCTCTGCCGTTTCTCTGCTCCCCACTTGCTCAGCAAGAAGTCATGGAGAGTCCCAGCTTTTTAGGTTTATTCCTTGCAAATCGTTCAATCAACACTGAGAACACCCCCCTAACCCCCCCACACACAGTTGCAGGGAACAAAGTGCTGGACTGGGCTGTCTCAAGGTGTGTGTGTGTGGGGGAAACTAAATGCATTTCTAGTACACCTTCAGAGTGGGACGACCCCCCTACAGACTGAAAGATTCAGTGTGCAGCCAAGGCGTTTCTGGGGAGAAAGATCAGGGGTTGGAGGGGGCTCTGTGGCAAAGCAAAGGGGGGGGGGCTTCCAGCTCTTGTCCAACAATGGGAGGAGTTGAGTGGGGCAAGCATTCCTCCTTGCCCAGAAGCCCCTTCCCCAAAGGGCAAATCAGGGGAGAGGAAGCAGTGGAGAAGCACAGCTGGAGAGTCCTGTCCAACCCCGCAAAGGCCGTGGGATCTGCTGCTATTCCCTCTCTCCAGCGAGCCCCCAACTTAGGGGAAAGGGATGGGCCCCCTTCCCAGGCATCCGGGGGCATCTCTGCCAGTCTCTTGGGAGCATCAGGCACATACGGTGATGGAGGATGCTTGGGGTTGCTTGGGCTGCCCTGTAGCAGGACTACGGGGGGGGGAGGGGGCGTCCCAGACCTTCCGCCCCCTCCCCCCAGGGCTGTTGGGCATCCACAACTGTCCCTCTCTGCTTCAGATGCAGCAGCTACGCCAGCAGCCGGACAGTGCCGTTGTCTGAACCCAGCAGCAGGTGGCACTTGGTGGGAAGGAGGGCCAAGCTGGTGAGGGTCCCCCGGAAGTTCTCGGAGCTCAGCTTGGTGGGGCCGGTGGCCGAGGGACCCTGGAAGGCGTAGACGCTGATTCTGTTGGCCACCGTGCCAGCCACCACCTCGCGGCCATAGAGGTCGAAGGTGTGGACGGGCTCCGAGGTCGATTTGTACACCTGCAGGGGCTTCGGCTCCAGGTCTTTCCAGATGGTTAGTGAGTGGTCAGAGGAGGAGCTGACCAGCACGTTGCCCTCTGTGGCCTACCCAGGAGAGGGAAGCAGCCCGTGAGCACCGACCCAACAGTGAGAGGGCCCGGGAGTGGAGCCACAGCCCTTCTTTGCCCCTCTCCAGGATGGAAAGTGAGGCCGTGGTATGAGAACCTGCTAGCGGGCAATGCCCACCCCCAACCGGCCAGTGCTGAGACCAGAGGGGGCTGCAGGCTCCATGGGGCCGGCCCCTGCTCTTCCACCCATGGAGCCAACCTCATTGGTCAGTCCAGGGGAGTGCCAGCCCCTTGGCCAAGCGATGCCAGGGCAAAGGGTGTGACCAGCACAGGAGCCAGGACCAGGACAGGGCCTGGGAGGGCCTACGCCCAGCTGCTCACCTTGACCTGCAGGATGTCTCCCTCGTGGGCTGACCAAGCTTTCTGGATCAGGCCTGTTCGGGTGTCCAGAAGGACCATGAATCCAGAGGAGAAGCCGGCTGCCACGCTGCGCCCGCTAGGACTGACAGCCAGGCAGCGGATGAGCCCGGCGTTGGGCCCACTGGCCAGCCGGAATTCCTGCTGCAGAGCCGAGAGGGGAGAGAGGTTGGTGGGTCACCCCCCCCCCCATGAAGGCCCTTCCCAGCCCAGGAAAAGCAGAGCAAGATGGGGGGCCCTCCACTACTCCCAAGCACTACCTGCCATCCGGGCTTCCGGTGGTCGATGAAGCGGAGCACCGAGTCCGCGCTGGCAATGCTGATGCTGCCGTAGGGGGCCGGCATGGGGCAGAGGGCTGTGATGGGTGCCTTGGAGTCCAGCGCTTCAAAGCTGCGCAGCCCACTGCCTGCAGAAGAGACCGGCTGAGGGAGGGGGCGGCCCAGGCCTTGGGGGAGGGGCCCTAAGCCCACTCCCCAATGTCCCGGCCCACACCAAAGAGGGGCTGTGGGGCAGGCACAGTGCGAAGGGCCTCGGAGTCCCCTCCAAAAAGCGTCTTTCTGCAAGAATGAAAAGCCTCCGGGGGGGAAGGAGGAGGAGTCCTGCAGGCCTGAGAGCCCCTTTGGCCGTGCAGCTGGCAAGGCCCCCTGCCAACCCCTCCTTTCCTGAGCGGGCCCCCCCGGCCAGGGCATCCAGAGGGGGCTGCTTTCCTCCAGCTCAGGTGAGGAAGGGGCCCTGCCGTTCAGGAGTCAACCCAACCAGGGCACCAGTTTTGGGCCCCAAGAGGGGGGGGGGGCAGGCCTCAGGGAGCCTCAGGGAGACTCTCTGCCAGGGATGGGCCAGGAGGATCACAGAAAGAAGCCCCCCCCCCAGGCCCTGGGCCAAGCACCGCAGGGTCTGTCCAGGCCATCTGCCTACCCGTGGGGGCGTCCCAGATGTGGATGGTGCCGTCGCAGCTGACCACGTGCTGCGGGGACTCCAGCAGGCCAACATAGAAGACGGACTTCTTGTGCTGGTCGTAGGTCAGCCGGGGCTTGGCCTCGTGGCTGCCGTCTCCCCGGTTGTAGAGGGGCCACAGGCGCACGGTCTTGTCCTTGCTGCCGCTCAGGAAGAAGTCCTCCCCACTCAGGGGGGCCAGACACTTGATGGCACCCCCGTGGCCCACAAAGCTCTGCAGCTTGATCTGGTGGAAGTGGAAGGGGGCCTCGTGCTGGCCAACCCCGATCTCGTACTGCCAGTAAGCCAGCCAGTTGCCCAGGAGGAGACGGGTGCTGGGCCGCAGCTCCTGCTTCAGCGTATCCCCTTCCTGGCCCCTCAGCTTGGGGCAGAGCCCCCCTCCACCCCCCCCCTGGGAGCTCCTGCTGGGCTTCGGAATTCACCTGGATCCGGTTGCCCACCAGCACACCCCCGAAGGTGCCTGATCGCGGGTCCTCGGGCAGGGCGGATGAGGGCTCGGCTCCCAGCGCCTCCTGCTCGGGGGGGGGCCTGGCCTGGTCCAGTGGCCGCTTGCCTTTCAGATGAGGGACTGGCCTCCTCCAGGTGAAGGCTGGCCAGCTGCCTGACCGCTGCGTGGTTCAGCACAATCGAGTGAAAGGCGTCACCTGCCGGGAGGGGAGAAAACAGCTGAGAAAGGGGAATCCTGCTCCCAGAGCTCAGGAGCCCAAAATGGGGAGAGGGTAATTATCACAAAAAGCCCTGAGAAGATTCCTGCACCCCAACTGACAGGAAAGCCCAGCCTCCCTCTCTTGCGGGGCGCAGGAGAGCTGAGGAGCAGGAACGGGAGGGGGTTCTCACCCAGCAGACAGGAGAAGGGCACAAAGGCAGCGTAGGCCATTTCTGGGCCGAACACTTTCTGGAACTCCAGAAGAGCCGAGGGGTCCAGAGACAGCGGCTGGCCCTGCAGAAAGGCACACAGGCTGAAGGAGAAAGAAACGGCTGGCCACTCGCCCTCTCAGACCAGGGGCCCTGGGGGAGAATTTTAAGGGTGCCCCCAGCTCATTCCAGGGGCAGCTGCTCTCCAGCCACGCCACCCAGACTGGACGGCTGCAGGAGCCCCTTTGACCACCCTAGCAGGATCCCAGAGGCACATCGAATGAAGGTCCGGGTGGGCACCGAGCATCCCTGCCCCCCCAGCCGTGGCCTCCCCCATCAAGGACCCTCCCCTCCCCAGAGGACTCACGGACTCCGAAGGCAGCAAGGAGAAGCTCTCGAAGAAGCCCCGGAGGGTGTTGCACAGGTGTTGCTGTGCCATCTCGGGTCCGATCCGTGAACAAACCAGAACCATCAGGCGGATGGTTTTCAGGCACAAGACGACGCGGCCCTGGACCCCACTGGGGAAACTGGAGGGAAAAGACAATCGGCACCCCCTTCTTTGCCCAGCAGGCCTCCCTGGTGACCCCTTAGCTGCCACTCAGCCGCCCCTCCGAGGGGACCCCTTCCGCAGTCGCTGAAGGGAGACACTGAGGTTGCTCTGGCCTCAGGCCCCTGTCCCCCCCCCCCCCCGGCCAGGCACACCTGAGGATGGGAGAGGTAAGGAAGCCCAGAAGGGGAAGCAGGACCTCCTGGCTGATCCTGGGCAGGATGTCCATCAGGGTGCTGTCTGACAGGTGGATCACAATCTTTTGGCCGAGGGTCACAGCTGCCAAGAGCCCGGCTTCCTTGCGGCTGTTCAGCCGACTGGCTGCTGTCCCACCACCAGGAGCAACCTGGAGAGACGGAAAGGAAGGCCCCCTTACCTGACCTGAGGGCTGCGGTGGAGGCACCACAACAGCATCTCCAACCATGGCCCAGAGGTGTCCCTGATGAGGATGCTGACGGTTTGGGGAGGGGGCTGTGGTCCAACCCATGGCAGCCTCCGTTTTCTCCAGGAAGGGATTCCCAGAGACAAAGCCAGGGGTCAGAAAGGGGGAGGGGGCTCCACAAACTGCACAGGCCAACACCTTATATCCCTTCCCAGGTGGTGGGACGTGAGGAGCTCTCTCCGGACAGGCCAATGGGCAAGTCAAGTGGGGCTGGGGGGGAGCTGAATGGCCAAGCAATTCAATGGGCTGGGGCAGAATGGTCAGTGGGGTGGGGACGTTTCAAATTGGCCCATTTGTGACTCAGATGATGGCAGGGAAGAGTTACTGGCCGAAAATGAAGGCAACATGAAATGGGAGAAGGGGAGGAGCTAGTATTCTGCACGGCATGCGTTAAGTGATGGGTTTTGGGGAAAAATATTGGACCTGGTGGGGAGTGGCTGCTTGATCCTTCCAGAGCCTCCCCCCTTGCTGTGCCCCTTTCAGTTGGAGGACCCAGAAACAGGAAGAGGGGAGACACTCGGGTGAGACAGGTCCAGGAAGTGGGTCCTCCCACAATGGAGGGGGCATCCTGCTTCTGCCTCTGATGGAAGAGCCAAAATAAAACTGAGGAACTGCCTTAGGGAACCGAAAGCAGAATGGCCGGCCCGCACAGCATGGGGGGGGTGGCCCTCAGCCCCTGGCCTGCAGGACCCCTTCAGCAGGACAGAGGCTGCTGCGCAAGGAAACCCAGCTTGACTCAGGGCAACCTTTGGGTGATGATGGGTGGGCAGCCCACCGTCCTTCGGCTTTGAAGCAGGAACCCTGCAAGAAACGCTGCCTGCTCGGCCAGTCGCCTGACCTGCACATCTGTCCCTGGGTCTCTCCTCACAGCCCAGGCACCAAACCCGGCTGGGTGGGATTTTTAACCAAAGGGAAGGGGGCTAAGGATCTCCCACTCGTGCAGAAGTCCTGCCAGCACTGCCTGGTTATCTGGGTGGGGGCAATGGGACTTAAGAGGTGGGCCAGGGCAGAAGGCAGAAGACTGACCAGGTAGCTGATGTAGGGCAGGTAGAGGTAGGTGAGGACTGGCTCCCCGTAGAGGTGTGCTATGTGGACCAGGCAAGTGAGCACTGGCTCGGAGACTACATCGCCTGCCACAGGCCGCCTCTGCTCCAGGTTCCCGGTGCTGTGAGGGCCAGCCTCTTCAGACCCAGCCACAAACTGCTGCCTGCTTGCACCTGAGGGGGAGCAAGAGTGTTACCCAGGAGATGGGAGCGAAGCATCCCCAGCCTTGCCAGCTGTACCGCATTGCCACCCCCGCCCACCAGACAAGCCTACCCAGATAGCAGGAGGCCAGCAGCCGGAGGAGGTTCCTGGCGACATACTGGCAGGCGGTGGTGGGGCCCAGCTTGGCCGACAGCCACCACACCATCTTGCAAGCTGTGTCTGCAAAGAGGGCAGATGAACCACAGCTCCAGCAAAGCTCAAAGCCACCCTGGCTCTTCTGCTCGCCTCCCATCCTGTCCCTGGGACATGCCAGGACAGGCAGAGCCTCATGCACCCCCACCCCACGGTTCCTACCTCCTGGATACGGACCCCCACTGGGTGGGGCACTTATGCTCTTCAAGCCAGCCAAGTGGGAACCCTGAGCTGCTCCATAGATCAGTGCGCACGCAGCCAGCTCAAACACCCCCCACCAGAATTCTTCATAGGACGCATGTTGGCTGCGTTGAGCGAGCAACTCACCTAGCAGGATACTCTGCTCTTTGTCCACATCCTGGTCCAGCAGATCTTGCTGGCTTTCCCCAGCTTCTGTCTGCCCATCTTCCTCAGTCAGAGTGGGCTCCGCAGAGTGGCCAGCAGCCCCTGAGAGGACCGGCTCTTCGGCAGCCAAAGCAGCCTCCTTGCGGCCCTCTTCTCCATCCTCCTCTTCCTCTTCCTCCTCCTCTTCCTCCTCCTCACTGTGCTTTGGGTCCTGGCTGCCACCCAGGGACTGGAGGCCGGCAGGTTTCTCCTGAGGGTCCTCCCCCAGCAGCCCCTCCCCGGCACCTCCCTTGTCGTTCAGCTGGCCCAGGCTAAGGGCCTCGGCCAGGTAGAGGCCGTTAGGAAGCTCCTCGCTCTCCGGCGGGTAGACGTGGTCATGCAGGCTAATGCCGGACATGTAGTTCACCAGCTCCAGCCCGGCGTCCCCCTTGGGCTCCTCCCCAAAGGATCGAGAGGTTGGGCTGCTCCTGCCGCTCTCCTCACCATCCTCCTCCGCCGTGTTCAGAAGCAAGGCCTTGCTCTCCTCCCGAAAGGAGCCCTCCGCGCCCCCCAGCACCTGCAGGATGTGAGGCAGCAGGTGGATGAGAAAGGGCTGCAGCCCCAGCCGGGCCATCAGCTGGGCCACAAAGGAGTCCGTGTAGAGGTAAAAGCGGCCGGAGAGGCCCCGGGGGCTCTCATAGGCCCCGACCAGGAGCTTGAGCAAGTACTTGTTGGTGTTCTTGGGGCCCAGGGCTCTGGCGATGGGCTCAAAGAGGTACCAGGCAGCGTGGACAGCCGTCCTCTGCTCGGACAGCAGGGAAAGGATGAAGGGCAGCAGGATCTCCAGGCCTTCAGGAGTGATGCCGCTCAACACCCCGTCCAGCTGCTGCCAGAGCTGGAACACTAGCTCCCGGCCCTGCCCCTCATCCCCAGCCTCCTGGGAGAGACAGGTCAGGATGAACCTGTGCAGGGCAGGGAAGTACGCCGGGAAGGGCAGGACCCCACTGTAGGGGCTCAGCAGCTGCGATGGGCATGGCGGAGGCAGGCCTTGCCAGACGGGCTTGTAGGCGAACAGCTGGGGCCCCCTGCTGCCCTCCTCCTCCTCTGCTCGGAGAAGCTGGGGGTCAGGGACCGTCAGCTGCAGCAACACCTCCAGCAGATGCTGAAGCGGCGGGGGCACCTCCTTGGGGTGGAGCCAGCAGAGCCTCCGGACAGCCTGAAAGCGCTCTCGCAGTGAGGCCGTCGGCTTGGAGGTGCGCAGCTTGGGGGCGAAGAGGATCTCACCCACAAGCACCCCTAGCACCTGCATGTCCCTCTGGAAAAGGTCTGAGAGAGCCACCGGGAATCGCAAGGGGGGCTGCTCCAACCAGCCCACCGCCCCGTGCACGGCCTTCAGCAGGAAAACATCCAGTTTCTCCAGTTCCTCCAAGGCCTGAAGCAGCTTGTGGCCCTCTGGTAGGACCAGCTTCTCCTCCATCCCTTCTCCCTGGGGGATGGGGGCAGTGGCCTTGGTCCTCCAGCCGAGAGGCCAGCTGTCCAAAGGTAAGCTGGGAGCCTGGGCAGGGGGGGCAGGCGGCTCCGAGCCTCTGCCTGGCACCGGGACAGATTCCAGGGCCTCTGCTCCCTGCTCCACCTCCTCTTCCATCCTCAGCCCAAACCTGCTTTCGCAGGTGGCTGCATTGATGACCGGCCCACCAGCCGCCTGGCTCCACTTGGGGATCTCCAGCACTTGTGTCTCCTGGACTGTGGGGATGAAAGGCCGGGTGGAGAGTGGGGCCTCCGCAGGCAAGAGGGCGGCCCCCACCAGCCTCCTGGGGTGGGGCTGATCGAAGAGCTGCACAACTCCGTAGCTGGTCAGGTGGGTGTGGTTGTCCACCAGGTGCAGGCAGACGTTCTTCTCCCTGACCGCCTCCTTCCCCAGCAGCTTGTAGCCAAAGGTGAGGTCGATCCAGTGGTGCAGGTCCCGAGAGACCTCCGGGCTCTCCAGCAGGGCCCGGTGGGCGGCAATGAACTCTTCGCAGGAGCCGTAGCAGGGCGGCACCTCCAAATCCGGCATGTCGGGATGGATGGACTTGAAGATGGTGGGGTCCGAGTAGAACTCGGGGATGCACTCATCGGGGGTCCAGGCCTGCATGCGCTCCAGATTGGCCGGGTACTCATTGGGCTCCCACTGGGACCGGACGTGGGCGCACAGCACAGCCTTGGGGGTCCGCCGGGCCGTGTAGACATAATAGGTGATATCGGAAAGGACATCCGAGATGTGATGAGGCACATGGGGCTGCTCCCCACTCAGGCCACTTCCCCCCACCACAAAGGCCTGCTTGGTCATCTCGTAGGTGAAGTCCAGCTGCTTGTCCCCCTTGTTTAGGCGGAACTTGGACTTCCGCAGGTCCCGGAACTGGCCTCCTCGGGTTGTGAAGTCCATCACCCAAGGGAGCACTGGGTGATAGTTGGGGTCCTTTGGGCGCCGCCCCGCCAGACGGTTCAGGTGCATGAGGTAGTCCAAGTTGCTGAGGCGGCCGTGCACCCAGTCCAGCACCAGATCCCCCAGGTCTGGCAAGGCCCCTGTCCCTTCTGCAGTAGTGGGGCCCCTGGGCCCCTGTCCCTCTGAAGAACCTTGCTCTGGAGTGCTGGAGGCTGCTGCCACGGCTCCTCCCTCTCCGGCCTCCTCCCTCCCCAGCTGCTCGTACCCTTGAAGTGGGACCCTGAGCCAGGCACACAGTTTTTCGTCCACAGCCACGTCCTCCAGTGAGAAGATGCCACATGCCAGGCCCGCCTCGTGGCAGGCCTGCATGGCCAGCAAGACCTGGAAGAGGATGAAGAGCAGTTTGGCGTGGCTGTTCATCAGCTTGGCGGGGCTGAAGGTGATGAGGTCACGCAGGGAGTACTGGACATAGGGGAAGACCAGATAGAGCATGTCCGAGGACTCCAACAGGGCGTCTGCCTGCAGGACGCTGGAGAAGTGTGAGGGCCCGTGGCCAGGGGTGCCAACCCCTTTAGCAGGAGAGGAGCCGGAGGGGGTCCTCCCCACAGGGACTAGTGGGCAGCAGTAGAGTTTCTGCAGGGCTGTCCGGAGCCCCTCCAGGGCCTGGACCGAGGCTGGAGCCGGGACTGGGTAGTAGCGTTGGACGTATGAGCGGTGGGCTTGGTGCCATAGATTCCGACAGTTCTGGGAAGCCACTCTAAGCATGAACTCGTGAAGGGTCTCTGGAGCCCCTGTGGGCTCTTTCTGCACATTGGCACTTGCGGTCAGCTGGTAGTGCAGCCAAAGTTTCTGCAGTCCATGGATTTCCACTCGGGTCCAGCCTGTGGGCAGCTTTTGAACTGAGTGCTGGAGACAGGCATGGACCTCCATCTCGCTGAGGCCTTCGGGCTGTGGGCACAGAACAGGCAGCACCCCCCGCTCCTTGAGGCTCGCCAGCCATTTTAGGGGCACGAGAGCAAGAACGTGGGAGCCCCTGAGCAGCAGCTGGCTACGGGTGATGCCCAGATCTTTCTGCACCTGCTCCAGGAGGGGATCCATGCTGGCGATGGCAGCTCCTCACCACTCCCTGCAGGCAGAAAGACCCCGAGTCACACCAACCCCGGGAAGCGGAAGGCGCGCCGGCCTTCCCTCCCCTCCCCCCATCGCGGTTGGCAGGGGCAGCTCGGCAGCCCCTCCCCAGGATTGCTGGCCCTGCACTTGGCCGCCTCTGGGCCGTCCCCACCAGGACTCGGCAAGGGGGCCAGCCCTGCCCCGCATCCGGCGGCCTCCGCTCCCGCCGCCTCCCGCGCTCAGCCGCCTCCAAACCTGCAGTCCCGGGAACCCCGTCCTTGCGCGAGCCGAAGCCGCGTCCGGCTGGGCCGCGGACTCTCCGGAGCGCACGAGGCGAAGGCGCCGTCCGGACAGCTCAGCGGGCCAGGGAAGCGGGGCGGGCGCGGGAGGGGGGCGCGGGCTTCCCTTCCCGCCGGAGCCGGGGCTCACCCGGAGCGCGCAGCAGCCCCGCCTCCCGCCAGCCGGGATCAGCTGATGCGCCAGTCACGGGGCGCCGCTTCTCGGGAAAGACACAAAGTCCACGTGGCTGCCGCGTCGGGCTCAACCTCCCCCCGCCCTCTCGGGACGCCGGGCGGGCAAAGCGGGCTCGCCTGGAGCGTCTTGCCCGCCTCCTGGAGTCGCGCGCCGCCTTCTCGGGGGGCCCGGGCCGGCGGGGGAGGCTGCTGCTGCGTCCCCGCGCCTCGTCGGCTCCTCCCCGTCCTGGCCGCTCGACAGGCGCGGTCGTTGCGGGGGGAGGCCAAGCCGGGAAGAGAGTGCGGGGAGGGGCGCGTTTCCCTTTGTTCGGCTTCTCGAGCGGCGGCTGGCCGAGGGGCGTCCGGTGCAGCCCCCTCGGCAGCCGCTCGGCTCGCTTCGTGCCAGAACCCGGAAGGAGGAGGAGGACCGCGGCGGCTGACCGGCATCGCCTCTGCAGATCTCCGATCCGGCCCTTCCGCCGCCCCCCCTTTGCCGGAAATCGGGCGGCCAGAGAGCTCAAGCTGGGCCGCGGCTATTCGAGCCGCTAACTTGGAGGGGGGGGGGGGAAGAGCACCGCCGACGTGGCTGGGTTCAGCGTGGCTGGCCGGGGGGCACGCGGGGGATTTGAGCGGGGCCCATTTCCCGGAAGGCCGCCGCCGGCCCGAGCGCCCCTCCCCCTACGCGCGCACCCAGGCGGACGCGCAGCTTCGCAGGGAGACGGGAGGAGGAGCCGCGCGTGGCGGGTCCGCTTTGCCAGGCCTTCCACAGCGGGGCGAGCGCGCCGCTGCCTGCGGAGGGTCCCTGCGAGGCGGCCGAGCAGAGAGAGAAGCCTGCCTCTGCGTTTCGGGAGCGAGGAAGAGGGCTGGCTGGACTCAGCCAGGGCTTCGGGCGGCCCTTCCCTGGAGGTGGCGCCGCCCCTCTTTTGGGCCAGAGGGCTGGCTGGAAGAGGCTTGCAGGCGCCCAGCCGCTGCCCGCCGCACCCTCCCCAGGGCGCCCAGGGCTTCGGACGTGAAAGGCCCTCCTGTGATTCATTCGCCAAATGTCCATGGCCGTGGTCAGCTTGGCCACGGGGAGCCGCAGCGATGGGGAGATGGGCAGGGCAGCAGCTCAGCCTGGAAATTGGGCTGCACTGCCTCCCGTGACTCACCCAGGAATGTCTGGAGGAGAGGGGAATTGCTGCTGGCCAAGGGCAGGGCTTTGCCTGGCCAGCGGGCCTCCCTGACAAGACATAACACCCACCCACCCCTTGCTGCAACTGCCTTCGCCCGCCCACCCCAATTTGGAAGACGCTATGGGGGGAGGGAGGGTGAGCAGGAAGAAGCTGTTCCAAGTTGGAAAAGGCCTCTTCCTCTCTGGACTGGTCAGATTGGCTGCCCAGGCTTTGGCCAGCTGAACGCCATCTCCTTCCCACACCAACCTCCATGGCAAAAGTCTGGGGCCCAACTGGCATCTGCATCTGCCCACCTGCTCGGAGGGAGGTGGCAAGTAGGTGGCATTCTCCTGCTCTGGCTCAGCTTGGAGCCCAGGGAGAGCAGGAGAGGTGGGCAAGAAGGGTGCCAAAGTCAGCCTGCCCTTTCCCAGAGCACTTCGCCTCAGCCCCAGAACTGCATGGGCAAGGCTCAGGCCCAATGGGGAGGAAGCCTGGCCACGGGGTTGGTGGACCTATGGCCAACCTTGGCTTCTGCTGTGGGAATGTGGATGGGTGGCCAGACATCACTCTGGGCACAGAGCCTTTGGCCTCAACATGCACCAGCTGGGAAAGGCAGCTGCCCTGGGGCTCTAGCCCAAGTCTTGGTTCCTTCCCAGCCTCCCTCACCTCCTCGTATTCCTCCAGATGGGATGTCCACTGCCCTGGGTGGCTGCAAGAGGCTCCCCCACCGCCCCCTCTCCCACTGGCATTTCAGAGAGCCTTGAAGACCTGCCAGGCCTCCTCTGGCAAGCGTGATCCAATGTGGATTTTCTCTGGTTGTCTGATTTGTGCCATCTTTTTTTGCTTCTTCATTGGGTTATTTTATTGCTCTGGGTGTTTTCATCTGTGAACGGCAGAGATGCTGGGCCTCAGGCCATGTTCAAATATAAGAAATAATATTTCAGTTTGGAGTCTCATAAATGCAATGGGTCAATGCTACTCATATCTCAGCCACTTTAAGATGTGTGGACTTCAACTCCCAGAATTTCCCACCAGGGTAGAGGCAGATGGGGAATTCTGGGAGTTGAAGTCCACACACCTTAAAAATGGCCAAGGTTGAGAAACCTAGAGTAGGTGGCACATCTGTGACTTCCCATCTTTTGAACATTAATGAGGGCTGAAAGTTGGGAGCAGCCCAGAGTTTGGGGCAAGTGGTCGGCTGTATCAACCTTACAAATCGAACGCAGTTGTTTTCTTGCAACTCTTTTCTGTGCCAGATCAACACTTCCATCAAGATCGGTTTCATCCGTGACCCAGATCCTCTGTGTGGCACTGCTGTGGCCCCGGGTTTTGTGACTCAACAGAAAAGCATTGCATTTGTTTCCCTGCGCGCAATCCTGCGACTTTCGCCCAGGCTCTCCTTCCAGGGAAGCTGCCCCCCCCCATCCCGGGTTGTTCGTGGGATTTGTTTGTTCCTATTTTCTATTTCTTCACCGCCCAGCGCCCTCGGGGGTGACGCCACCTCGCCACTCGTGAGACTGCGGGATGGCCGGTTCCTCGCAGGTCCCCTGCCAACCCCAGGATTCGGCAGTCCGGCTTGGTCGGTTGGCTGCGACCGTGCCAGGCGTGTCGCCTCGCTCGCCTGTCCTGACGGCCCAACGGACGGGCGTGCGCTCCGCGGAGGCCCAGATGAGCCGTGCCAGGACAGCTCCAGAATCCGCCGCGGGCGCGAGGCGAGGCGAGCGCCGCTGCTCCGCTCCAGCCGGACGCCGCCCGGCTCCTCCGCCCGCTGGAAGCGATCTGCGCAGTCATCGTCCGCACCGCGAGGATTGCCAAGTCACCGGGTTCAACTCAGTTCTCTCGGCCACGCCCCTCGGGGGCCCTGATTGGCCTGCGGCCGAGGACAGCTCCACTTCCGATTGGGTCCCGCACTTTGCAACAACTTCTCGGAATCTTCCGACGTCACCGAAGTGGAATTCTTAAAGCTGCAGTGCGCGCGAAGGGGAGCGGCGCGGGGGCGCCCGGGACCTTTCCTGGCGCGCGCAATGGGGGGCCGGCGCCTCCCCCGCTCGGCTCCCTGGGCCGCGCCATGCGACCGGGGGGCCCCGGCAGCGCCCGGGGGGTGAGGAGGCGCCTACGAGAATCAGAGGGGATCTCGCCCCTTTAAGGCCCCTCCCGGACGGAAGAAAATGCCAACTCACAGTGACGCTGCGCATGACGGGAGGGCGCAAGGCGGGGACAAAACTACATTTCCCGGCAGTCTCCTCCACGCCGTGCCAGGGAAAGGAAAGGGCTCCCCGCCGCGGGTCGGGCCGGCGGCTCTTGCCAAGGCCCCGCCCGGAGGCCGGCACGTCAATCGCCGCGGCCGCATTCGCGCATTGGCTGCTTTCGCGCGGCGGGGCTGGACGGAACCGCCTCCGCCTCGGCCCATTGGCCGCTCTGCCCGCCAATCCGGGGGCGGAGCGGCCGGGCGGCGATTGGGTGGCAGGCGAGGCGGCCAGCTGATCAGAGGCAGCCGCGGCAGCCGGTGAGCGAGCGTGGCGGCGGCGGCGCTGGCGGACCGAACGGCCGGGCGTCCCGGCAGAGCCTCCTCCTCCTCCTCCTCCTCCTCCTCCTCCTCCGGCAGCGGGCCCGGGCAGCCCGGGGCCATGGCGAGGCGCCGAGGGGGTGGCGCTCGCGGCCGGGTCACCTTCCGCCTCTGCCGGCGCCGCGGAGCCCCCTGCCCGGCCGGGGCGCGGGGGAGGGCGGGGCGCTCGGGCAGACCCGCGGGGCTCCTGCTGGCTGCCCGGCCCGTCCGCCGAGGGAAAGCAGCGCGCCGCCCGCCGCCGCGAAGAAACTTGCGGCCGCAGCGGGCCGGGGACTTGGCCGCGGCCGGGACGCCCCTGCTGCTGATTCATGCCTGCTGGCGGGCGGGCGGGCGGGGCGGGGCGGGGCGGGCGCCCGCCCGTCTTGGGCCGAAGTTCAGCGGCGCCGGAGGGGCCGTGAGGCGGCTGGAATGCGGAGCATCCGGAGCAGGCGCGGCCCCGCCGGGGCTCCCCGCCCCGTTGCCCGCCACCGCCGGACGGGGCTGCGATGACTCACGCGACGGCCGGCGCCTGGGCCGGAAGCGGCGCTGAGACCGGCCCTGCCCTCCGCTCGCACGGCGCCCCTCTCTTCTGCCCGCTTCCCCTCCTGGCGCTCCGGCCCCTTTGGCTACCCGCAGCAGTTCTTCAGTGGCACGCTTTACGTCCCCTCCAGCAACTAAAGCTGCCAGTTGAAGAACTGTTGGCCGTAGCTGCACGCGACCAGGGCCCGCCGGCCGCCCGGACGGATGGATGGACACAGCCCCGGGCCAGGGCCCTGACAGGTAAGGCGGCCTCCGGAGCCCCTGGGAACTTCCAGGCCTCTCCTGCCGCCCAAGACACGGGCCTCATTGGACAGCTGCAAATGGTCGGCAGCGGCTGCTCTGCCCAAGACCTGCCCCACCCAGTCAGTCGGGCCTTGGCCTGCTGCCTCAGACGGTGGTTTCCCTGCAGGCGGGTCCCAGCTGGGCTCGGTGGACCCGTACGGGGCCTGGCTGGCTGCTCTCCTCCTTCCCCTCTCTGTTGCTGGGCTGAACCTGCCCCCCCCCGGGGGCCCGTCTGGAGCAGGGGTGGTGGGACCCTCGGAGCCCCTTGCCCTCATTGCGGCAGCAGCTGGGGCTGTAGCTGCTTCCTCTTGCTGACTGGAAGCGCAGGGTGGGGGTGGGGGATGGCCGGCAGATCCCTTGCTGCACCCGATTCCCAGCAAGAGGCAGGTTTTGCTGTGTGGGGCTGAGTGGAAAGGAGGGGGGTGATGCTGTTTCCCCATCGGCCCAGCAGTGGGGGCAGGAGCAGGACCAAGGTGCTGGCCTGTGAGCTGCGCTGTGGGGAGAGAGAAGCGACCCTGGCCCATCTGTGTCGCTCTGTCCCCAGACAACCTTTGGGTGGGGGGAGGCAGAGGATAGGCTTCCCTGACATTCAGGAGTTGGTGCCCTCCAGCCATGCAGAGCGATGCCAGGACGGCCACTCCATCTGCCGGCTGAGCATGGAACTGCTGGGCTGTGGAAGCTGGTGGTCCAAGGGAGAGCTCCGAGAGGACTGCAGCGGTTGGGGGGTTCTGGTTCTGCCTGGGATTTGCGGGGAGGGCCCCTGCTTCCTTCATTCTAAGCCAGGAAGGAACATCGCATTCATAACCTTCCCTCCCATCCTGTTGGGGGCTCTGCTGCTCCTGCTCCATCCTGCCCCCAATTCGCCCTGCAGCGGGATTCCCCCAGGACCACAGCCCTAAATAACCGAAGCCCCCAGAGGTGACCTCGTCTTCAATGCTTTCAGTCTCTTCCTTGACAGAGGACTGGAAAAGTGGCCTCTTCCAGAGGGGAAGGAGTCAGGCCACCTTGAGTGGGCCATGGGTCTGAAACCCCCCCCCCCCGCCCCCGCCGCCTTGAAGACATATGGACTTCATTGTGGCTGGCTGGGAGGTTCTGGGAGTTAAAGTCCACAGGCCTGAAGGGTTCCAGGTTGGGAGGTGCTACCATATTGCCTCGAGGCCGGAGCAAAGCCAAAAGCTTGCTGGTGGTCAATGGCCCCCAGCTCCAGTTTCATAAGAAAGGGGCCAAAGTCACCATTCTCTTGTTCTCAAGAGTTTATTTCAGCCCGGCAAAAGGATGCGTCTGCCTGTGACCCCCAAGCAGTGAGGCAGACTATTGGGGCGGGTGGCTTTCTCTTCGGCAGCTCCTTCCCTTCCAGGGACCTGCAAAGAGGTCACTTGGCTCAGAGGGGGCCCCGGAGGAAGAGCTCAGGGGCTGGCGACTGGGGAAGGGGACTTACTCTACCTCTTGCTTGGAGATGCGTTTCCCGGAGTACAGGGTCTTGGCCACTACGGCCACCAGGGGGTCAAAGTCCAGGCTGGCCAGTGCAATCACCCAGCCATCCCTGGGAGAGGAGAGAGGTCAGAGGGGAAGCCTTCTCCCTGGGGATGGGGAGGGGTGCAGAGCACCCCAAAGGTGGTAAGAGGGGCAGTTGCTTCCTCCCCAACCTCTCCCCATCTTGCTGACTGAAGACTGGATCACTGCTAAGCCAGGTTCCCCCTCTGCCCCCCTTGGTGTTTGGGTGGGGCACAACTGTGGCAAACAGATGGAGAGGAGGTCACCATCTTCCCAGTAGGAAGGAGGATTCAAATGGGAGACTTCCAGCTCCCTCCAAGATCCCTTGCATAGAACCTGCTTATCTTGCTCCTGAAAGCCAGGTAGGTTATTTGCTCACCTGAGGTAGAAAAGGAGGAACCTCTCCTAAGCCAGTTCACCTTTCGGCATAGTCTCCATGTGGCTGGGCCCGTAGCCTGAGAAAGAGCAGGGAGAAGGCCAGCCTGACCACTGAGCTTCCACCTTGTACATCTCACTGCCCTATCCAGACAATCTCCCCCACCTGCCCTCCAGGCTGTACCTGCATAGTAGATGCTCTTCGACTGCAGCTTGGTCCAGAAGAAGGGCACTGTGTGGAGCGGCTTCTGCCTGTGCAACATGTTCAGGGCCGCCACATGTCCTTGGCAGGAAAGAGACAGGCTGTCTGTCCCCCTTGCGGGACGAGGACGCTGGCTGTCCCTAGCGCTCAGGAGGCCCGGGGGGGGGGGGTCAGGGATCCAGCGGGGGCCATGCAGAAGGGCTGGCAGGTGGGTGCAGCCCTGGGCTCAGCCGAGTCTTCTGTGCCACACATGGGAGAACCAGCCCAGACTCCCTCTGGGCGGCAGGGGCCAAAGGGCGCCCGGCTGTCCCCTGCTCTCCTGCACATGAGCCAAGGTTGCCCCCCAGAGGGTCAGGGCAGGCTGAGTGCCCCGCTTGGACAATCCTGCCCCTCCCCAGGAGCTTCATCCAGCCCTGGCCAGGAGGCACCCAGGGCTTCTCCTGAGGCTGGTTCAGGGCCAGCCAGACCCAGCTCCTCCTCTGCCACCCTTTTCACCCTTGGGTGGGGTTGGCTCCTGCCAGTTGTGCACGCCCCCCAGCCCACAGCCAAGATCCAGCTGGAAAGGGGGGTGGGTACCGTGGGCTTGGGCGATCTGCCAGTGGTAGATGGAAGCAGACTTCCCACCAGACAGAGCTACAGGGAAGGAGGCCATGTCCCCAGCAGCAAAGACGGACAGGGCACTGGTCTGCATGAACTGGAAGGGAGCAGAGAGACTGTCAGTGTGTGGAGGGGGGTTCCCTCAGGGTGCCCCCCCCCGCTTACCAGTCCACCAGGACGGCACCACCTTGGTCAAGCCTGATGGAGCTCCGCTGGAGGAAGCGGGCGTTTGGAGTGACGCCTGTGGAGCTGAAGCAGCTCCTCCTGGCAGGGGCAGTCTCACCATGGGGGGAGGCAGGCCCCACTCCCCCCAAGGACGTGGGGGCATCCTTGCTAACAAGGCAGCTGCAAGAAAAACCCTGCTCCTCCAGATGTGGCCAGCTGCAGCCCCTCTGGGTGCCCCAGAGGCAGGAGCAGAGCCCCCAGCATTTGCTGCTCCCCCTGGAGGCCAGACGAGGAAATGCTGGCCCTGTTCCATCCTGGTCACAGGCCATTGGAAATCTGGAAGCCTTGTGCCCGTCCTCCCCCTTCCCCCCACCCCCTCTGCTTTCCCCATCTCTTTTAGTGTGAAAATGGTGCCAAAGTGCCACCAACTCACCACTGCCCACCACCACCAAGTCTGCAGGGAGAACAGAACCGTTGCTAAGAAGGACGCTGGTCACCTGGGAGGGAACAAGAGGTGCAGAAGCAGCAGCCCCCCTCCCCTGCTTGAACTCCTGGCCTGCCAGCCTTTGGGGCAGCTGGGGGTTCCATACCTCCCCATCTTGTCCCTGCATCTGGGCCACCTCTGTCTTCATGTGGAGATGAACTCCCTGGGCTTGGAGCATCTGGGAGGGAGGGAAGAAAGAGAAAGGAAGGCATGGTTCTTGCTGCATCCAGTCATGTCCCCTCCGGGGTTGCCTGGAGAAGTCCCGCTAGTTTGCAGGTGAGGGGAAACCTAGAAGGGGCCGTGCGCAGCCTTGGAAGCGCTGGAGCCAAATGGGGGCTTGTGCCCAGCAAAGAGAAATTTTTGCATTGTTCCGGCATGCTTCCTGTGGGGGCTGCAATAAAGGAAAGTGAGCTACGGATGGTTTTCCAGCAAAACATCCAAGATTTGCTGCCTAAACTCAGCTACAAGGATTGGCCTGTGTGGAGGTGCCCCTGCCCCCCCCCACCAGAGAGCAGTCCTCGTCACTGTTGGATTGCTTGCCCTTCCCTACCTGCATGGCCACGGTGCCCACCTGACACCCTCCCCAGGGTCAGCAGGTAAGGTTCTCTCAACCATCTGGAGCTGGGCTGCTTTGCCGACTAGGCTGGCTGCTACCTCCATCCCTTCAGGGAAGGAAGGCCGGGAGCTAAGAGGAGGCTGGCATGAAAAGTCAGGAGGGAGGGTCTTGGGGCTGGGGGAGGGATGGGTAGCCCCCACCCTTTCCAGTTCATAGCTACGGGTGCAAATGAATCCCATACCAATGAAAGAGGCCCTACAATCACTGCGGTCTTGCCCAGGATGCGCTTGGCATCTTCAGGGATGAGGAGCATGCAGATGTTCTCCAGGTTACAGCCTGGGCACTAGAGCTTCTGGGGGGGGGGGGCAGAGAGGAGAAAAGCCCCTCATGCCCTCGCCTGGTAGCCTCAGTGAGACCTGGGTTGATCTCTGCTTCCCCGCCCTCTGGGGCCAAAATTTTGGTGGCATGTACCTAATGCTGTGGCGATCAGCAGGTTGCTATACGCCTGGGATTCCCCATCCTGGAAGTGGGCCATTTTGCCTGCAGGATCCAGAGACCCCCTGCAGCTAGATGAAAGCTATGCTGGATGCCCAGGGGTTGGGCAGGTGGCCCAGGTAAAACTCTAACCCGTCCAGGCTGGCCCCAAGCCAGCAGCAGACTCGAAGGAGGCCTGGCTGGTCCAGCACTGGGACCAGTTCCTCCCGCAGTGTCTGCTGGCCCTTGCCCGGGTGCTGCTGAGCTGACCCAAGGTCCATGAGGTGGGGAGGGGCAGGATCTTCCCAAAGGTTGTTTATTTCCCCAGTGCAGGAGTGAGTTTTTCACAGTGGAGCAGTTTCCTCCACTGGGCTTCAGGACCCTGCAGGCTGAGACGGCTACTTGCCGGGGGGGGGGGGGGGGGGAAGGGGGGGACAAAGCACCAAGGGGAGGTCAGGTCGTGCCAACCCCACACCCACCTTGCTCTGCTTCCAGGCTTTAATGTCGTGGGCATCCAAGAACCTCTGGCTTCAGAGATAGAAGCTCTCCGCTGGGGCCCCAAAGTCCTAGAAGGTGGAGGAGAAGCAGGACCTGTGAGCTGGGGGTTTCTCAATGCCCAGGCATGGGGGCCCTTTCAGCATCCGGGGGAGAAGAGGGGAATTTGAAGCCTCCCCCTCCCCACCCTTTTCCCTCTGCAGGGCTGCTCTGGAGACTTGTGAGGGGAGGAGTCCCACTCCTGGACCTCCTGGCGCTTTCTTGGGCCAGCCCCCTCCTCTCCCGAGGCTGCTTTCAAAGCCTGAGGCTCATGCCCAACCCCTAGAATAGAATGGTGCCCCCTTCCCCTTCTGAGCAGCAGCAGCCTTGCCCCCCTTCACATTGCTCAACCCACTGTCCCCCCACATGCCAAGGTCAGCCTCTCCCCAGCCCAACCCTGGGTCAGCTTTGTCCTGTCGTAGGGAAGGTGGTTCTCCCAGATGGCCATGATGATCCTGCCAGGGAAGCCCTCTTGCTGAGGGTTTCTGCGCAAGTCAGGGCTGCTGGGCCTGCGGGAGGGGGGGGGGAGAGGAAGAGATGCAGTCTGGCTTTGACTGCCCCTGGATCTCGGCCTGGCTCTGCCTCCCCTCCTCACCCCCAACCAAGGCTCACCGGCTCCTAGCAGCAGAACCGTCTGGGGATCCAGCTGGCACTCTCAGGCCATGGGCTTCACTCTGTGGCTGCTCTCCAGATCCTGTCAGGTAGGGAAGCAGGGCTGGGCATGGTGGGAGGAAGATGTCCTGCAGGCCGCTATGTGTCAGGTGCAGAGACAACCTACCTTCATCCTGCCTGATATATGCACCTGCCCCTCCTGCACTGTTACCTGCCACAACAGGGAATGGTTTGCCCTGAGAGGCTGTGCCAGACTGACAGGGGAGCCTTGCCCCTCCCTTGGCAGTCTGGAAGCAGCTCTTTTACCCAGTGGCCCTTCTGAGACCTCCCCACCTCCAAGCAGTGACCACCCTTTCAGCAGGAGCCCAAGAGTGCCTCCCTGCTGCCCAGGACAGGAAGGCGGAGGGTCTCCCCACCTCGACCAAGCTGCCTTGCTGATCCCTGAGCTGGCCAGTCCTGGCCCTCCCCGTGACAAAGCCCCTGCCACAGTGGTGGGATTGGCTCCAGCACCCTTGTTCTGTAAGCACTTTGCCCACCAGATTGGCCAATGAGTTCCATTTTGCTTCAACTGGAAAGCAGCTGTGCCCACAGCCAGTTGTCTAGAGGTTAAAGCATCAGGTTAGAAAACTGGAGTCCGGGAGTTCTAGTCCTGCCTTAGGCATGAAAGCCAGCTGGGTGGCTTTGGACCAGTCCCTGTCTTGGGCCAGCCCACCTCACAAGGTGGTTGCGGTGGGGAAATAGGAGGAAGGAGCACTGGATATGTTTTCTACCTTGAGTTATTTGTAAAAATAATAAAAGTGGGATATCAAATAAAATATGCTCTTGATTTATTATAAAGGTGGGATATTAATAAATAAAATCTGCCTGCATCCTGGCCACCCCAGCAAGGTCTTCTTATTCTGCCCAGGATGCAAAGCGGGTGCCAGCTGGGACTGCCGTGCCAAAGGGATGAAAGGAAAGCAGTGGGGTGGCCCCACAGGGTGGGAAGAGGGGCAACCTCAGCCTGTTGCACCTGGCCGGGATGGCATACAAGTAGGCCTAGGCCTGTGGGGCACACTCCAGAGGGCAGGTGGCTTCAGCAGGAGCTGCACTGCTGCTCAGATCCTAATAGATCAGTAGTGGGCTCCTTCCCCACCATCAGGGGCTCCAGAAGCATCTATTGCCCCCAATTAAAAGATATTTTGAGAGGCTGCTGTAGAAGACACCCCCTGCCCCGCAAGGCAGTGGATGAAAGCCTCTGGCAGCTGGGACCATACATTCCCCTTGGGGGCGGGGGGCGGGGCAGGGGAGGCAGAGTTGAAGCTTACTTGGAAAACAGGCAGACAGTCCAGGGTGGGATATGCCTCAATGTCATCTGTCCCGGTGCTGAAGCAGGCACCATGCCAGGGGCAGCGCAACCGGCCCTTTGCCAAGTAGCCTGAAACCCAGAAAAAGAGACTTCACAAGGGAGGCAGGGCCTGCTGAGAAACTGGAGCACTGGAGGCAGCTGCGGGCACCAGCCCTTGGCAGCAAGGGGCAGAGGGCCTCAGCAGGTGCCAGAGGGGCAGGGTAGAAAGGGAGCAACCCCATACCAGGACCAGAGCCTGGATCCAGGAAACCCGAAAGCCAGGCCTTTGCTCGGTATGTAAAGGGACCCACCAGACCCCTCCCTTGTTCCCAGCCCGGAGGAGTCTGCATGGTGGTGATGAGGGGGCTCACCTTTGCAGAGGGCGGCTCCGGCATGTGGGCATCGGCCACCCAGCGCTCTGATCAGGTCTTCCCTCACCAGCAGCACCGGGTATCCAGCCACCTCGACTTCCCGCATCCTGCACCAAGGAGGCGCAGAAGAGCCTTGGCTCAAGGAGCCTGTGCTAGGCTGGGAGGTGCCCACCCCTGCCGGATTGGAATTGGAGGAAGTGCTGGTGATAACAGCAGAGTCCCCCTGCACCTGGTTGGAAGCCTCTTCCCCCCCCCCCCCAGCTTCCCTGTAAAAGCAAGAACCGGGCCTCTTGGGAATGGGCCAAAGGACATGCATTTCACACATGGCAAGGAAATAGCAGTCCTCCCCCCCCCCCCTTAACCAAGAGGAAGCCCTGGCTGAGACACCCCCCCCCCTTCTCCCACAGGGCCCAGCAGGGCTGCCTTGGGAGCTCAGAGGTGCAGAAGAGACTCCACAGTTCTGGGGCTGGCCCAGATCATCCATTCAGAAACCATTGTCAGCTGCACTGCGGGGTGGGAGGGAGGGAAGCTCCCTTCGAGCTCCCAAGGGAGGCTCTGAAGGACAACCAGGCCCTGGTCAAGGGCCAGGCAGCCTTGCAGGCATTCAGTTGCCTCTTGAGGTGACGGGCTGAGCCCAGCTGGCCTCCGGACTGACAGAGGCCTTGGCTGCAGTCCCAGGAGCATAGCCCCTTTTTCCTTCAGAAGCCCCACCAGCCTAACCCACCAACCCACCCAGGAAGCAGGAAGGCCAGGTCCCAGGGCAGGACTGAGTGTGCCCAGTCTGGGCCTCCCCCTCCAACAGGGGCCTCTCTCTGACCTGGGAAAGGCTGCCCTCAACTGGCCAGGAGGCTGGGCTCAGCTCCTGCACAAGAGGGGACCCAAGCAGAGGGATCAGCCCTGTTCTGACCTCAGAGATGCTGACTCACTTTCCGTCATAGAGCTCAAGTCTTCATGGCAGATACACTAGGTGACCAGGCTGTCTGCTCCATCCTTCTTCTGGGCTGAGACTGGAAAGAGGGGGGGGGAGGAAATTGGGGTGGCCCTCTAACAGCCCCTTCCCTTCCCAGGGGACCCTCCATTGCAGCTGCCTTGGAAGGACTCCTCTGGCCAAGGAGGGGTTCCTCAGAAAACCCAGCCACTCTTTCTGCCACTGGGGCTGGCATCCAAAGGCTGACAAGCAGCTGCTGGGTACTGGGGCAGCTGCTAAGCGCTCCTCCGCTGGGAACCTCCTTGGCTGTCAAGGGAGGACCTGGGCTTTGCTTGGGGCAGCTGCAGGAGCTGCCTTTGCAAGCGGAACAAGAGACCGAGAGTTCATGCCCAGCTGTGCCACCTGGGCAACCCCTCTGCCAGGCAAAATCTTTCAACCACACACTGCCAGAGGCACACACATACATATACATCATTGCTTGAATCCCTATCGTGCTCACTCCCCTGCCCTGCCCCCAGTTTGAGAAATGAGGGAAGAGTTTGGGGGTCTGGCTTGTCTTTTGGTGTCCTCCCCCCCACCTTCCCCAAGGATGAGAGAGAAGGACTGGCCCATGTCTGGCTTCCTGAGAGCAGAATTCACGGTCTCCTGGCTCTCGGTGGTGATGAAACGATCTCAACAGATGCGTTATAGGAAACCTGAACTGAAATCAAAGTGAAATGCAAAACTAGTAAACTCAAATGTATTTGGAGTCACCCCCACCCCGCGAAAGTGCCCCTTGCCCTGGAAAAAGGTGAGCGTCCTTCTGTAAAGTAACCTCATTTTCCCAGCCCCGCCCAAGTCGCCAGCCTCTCCCCTCTGGTTGCCCCTTTACTGGCTACAACCCGTGACGTCCCCCGCCCTCGCGGGGAAGAATTATCCACTTCACTTCAAGCAAACGCATTAAGACGGACCAGCCTCCCTAAACCTGATGCGTCCTCCCGTAATTCCCAGCCAGACAAGTTTTCCAGGCTGGGAATTCGGGGGTGGGTGTCACAGTGCAACCGAGCTGGGGGGGATGGGTGACGCCTTTGCGAGTCCAGGATCTGGCAGGACGGAGCCGAAGGAGGGTTGCTGCTTTCTCTTGCCAAAGGCAGGGCGGGTGAGCGGGTGGGTGACTTGGTGGGCCCACCTAGGGCGGCCCTTCGAGCAGGGTGAATGGCTGCCCCAGTGGTTGGACGGTGCCCCGAACGAAAGCGGGCGGGACAGAGCAGAGAGCAAGGTGGCAAACGATCCAGCTCCGTGCTGGGTCCCCTTTCCCCAAAGCCCGCGAGGAATCAGGCAACGAGCCTTCCTGGACTGGACCCCACAGCCTTTCAGCTGACCGTTTCTCACAGGGGTTGGGGAAAATTCGCCCCCTTGGAGCCCAAGGAAGAATGAGATAAAAGCTCGGCGCCAAGTCACGACCTCCGGGGAGGGGCCCTTCAGCCTTGAAAGCCGGGGGCTTCTGGTTCCACGCCCTGGCCCGCTCGGCGTCCGCCCCCCCCCCCCCCCCAGCCAAGGCTGCCCTGTGCGCCGGCAGCCAAGACTCCCCGACCCCGCGTCCAGCCCCTGGCCCCCTCCTCAGAGAAGCTGCCCCCCAGGAGCCCAGACTCACCGGGTTTGGCGGTGCTGCCATCAGATACAGAGCGGCGGCGGCGTCTCTGAACAAAAGACTGGACGGGAGGCGCCTGCCAAGCGGCCCGGCCATTCATCGCCCATCCAACCTGGCGCCGCCTCCGAACTTGCCCAAAGTGGGCGGCATGCATTTCTTTAGGCATTTCTAAGCCGCCCGACTCCGTAGGCGAGAATCCTGGTGACTCGCAGCCGAGGGGGGCCAGCGCTGGGGTTCTGCCCACCCCCGCGAACCGGAGATTGCAGGGGCTGCACCGCAGAAACAGGCCGCTCTCGGAGAACAGGCCAGGAGAGGACCTGGCGCTGCGCCCGAGCGAAACTCGGAGGATCTCCGTCCGGGCACCGCCACCTGTTTCGGGGGACCAGGCCCCTTCGGGCAGTGCTTCCCGCTTTTCTGGGCTTGTGCGCTGGCCAGATGCGCACGAGCCTCCGAGCGGGGAAGAGCAGCCAGGACTGATGCCACCAAGTGAAGCTCTGCCGGATTCCAAGCGGCAGCCGAAAGGCGTCGGGCGGCCGCAGCGGGCTGGGGCGGCGCTCACGGCTCGGCGCTCCTGGGCGAACGCAGCCGGCGAAACGGCGGACCTCGGCGGTCTGACCGGCGACTCCCCGGAGAGCACGGGGGGGGGGGCAACACCCGCTCGCTCTGGGGTCCCGGGGCCCCTTGTGGGTAGAGCTCCCGCTAATTGGGCGGATTCCCAGCAGCGCAAAGCGCTTCTCCTCCGGGAATCCCGAAAGTGGCGCTTCCAGCGGCTCAGGCCCGTCCCGTCCCCTGCAGGCTCCGGTGTCTTCGCGCTCCGAAGGCTGCCCGCCCCGCAACGTCACGAGGGTTGCCAAGCGGCGGTGCCTCAGGCCGGGTCGGGCTTTCGGAAGGGCCGCGGAAGTCAGGGCCGCCGCCGCCCTCCTCAGGCGGTGCTGCGGGAGGGGCTGGGCGGCCGACGCCCTCCCGGGGGACCAGGGCCGAGCCGAGCTCTCTGTCCGAGGAGGGAGGCGTCGCCATGGAGACGGGCGGCCGCGGAGCCAATGGCGGCCGCCACCAGGGCACGGTTTGTCCGCCGTCACAGCCCGCGGCTCCCCCCGCTCCGCGGTTGCCCCTTTGCCGCCCGGCCCTCCGCGCTCTTGGCTCCCAGCTGCCCTCGAGCTTGCTGCGCTTCGCTCCGGGCGACGGCGAGTGGCGGGGCCGGGACTCAGGCGGCCCCGCGATGGACTTGCTGCTGCTGCCGGGGGGCTCGGGGGGCGCCTTTTGGCTGCTCAACACCGTCCTGGAGCGCCTGGTGCCGCCGCCCTCCCCGGAGCCGCCCGTCCGCTGGAAGTGGCGCAACATTTGGACGTCGCTTGCCCACAGCCTGCTGAGCGGCTCCTGGGCCCTCCTCGGGTGGGTAGGGGTCGAGGTCAGGGCGGGCAGACGGAGCCGCGCCGGGCGAGCGCTCACCGAGCCCCCTTTCCCCGCCCGCAGGTTCTACTTCTACCCCGCGATGGGCGAGGATCTCATCGACCAGTTCTCGCCCTCCGCGCACTGCCTCCTGGGGATCTCCATCGGTAAGTGCTCTCCTGACCCAGGCCCTTCCCCGACCAGCCGCCCCCCCCCCCGGCCCGGGAAGAGCAGGGCAGGGCGGGAAGCAAGAAAGGGGAGCGCCGCGGCCGCCGGTTAGCTTCGGGCTGCCTGGAAGGGCTCCTGCGATGCAGGGATAGAACTAAAGCAGGGAAGCGCCCCGGACTCTGTGGCAAGTCGCACCCCTCTTTTCTCCCGCTGGATGGGGGGGGGGGGAGTCCAGCTGCATGTTGCCTGCCCTGGAGAGCAGCCTCCTCCACGTTTCTGTGCTGGCATCTGGCTGAGGGAACTGGTGCCAGGCGAGCCCCTCGCCTTTCCTTTCCTTGCATGTGACCACTGGGGCACACAATCGCTCTATTTTGCTGCTCCGTGGCAGCCGCTGCTGCTTGGAGGGCCCCTGTCCTTTCCCCCTGGGAGTCTCCCCTTCGTTCCTCTGGGCTCCCTAACGCCCCACCCCTACAACTGCGGTAAAAAAACGACCGAAAAGGATCGTCTTTCCGTAAAGTCTACTCCTTCAGGCGGGTTGGACGGCAGTTCCCAGGAGTTCTAGATAACACCTGGAGGGGCAGGTGGAGAAAGACTCCTCCAGAACAGCAGGTTCTGGAGAACAGAACAGCAGGTGCGGCTAAGCCACCAATTGCTCTGGATCTGGGTCTGGTGAGTGAGGAGGGATAGCCAGAGCGGTGACTTCAGTCTGCCGCCCGTCTCTGGTGTTGCACACGAATTCCGTGGGAGTCAGTCCCAACTGTTGCTCAGCCTCCGCTGGTCCCCAGATGCTGAAGGAGGTGCTCAAAAGGACAACTGGCCAGCATGGAAAGAGTTATGCGGGCGCGCGCACACACACACACACACGCACACACGCCAATCAGCTGAGCCAGACATGGCTCAAGAGTGCTGGCAGTAGTGGGGTGGGAGGGTGGGGAGAGGCCCCCTGAAGAGCTGTGTTTTCCTGCTGTTCAAAGCAGAGGCGATTCATCCCAGGAGGTTTGCTGAGAGCCTCTTTTGCTGTTTGAAAGTTTTTGGTGCAGCCTTTCCCACGCCTCCCTTTTCTTAGCCCAGTGACAACACCCTTGGGTTCTTTAAGCCAGTAAAATGACCACCTACTAATAGACATTTCTAGCAGTAAAGCCAGAATCTGCCTCTGGCATGTCCAACAAGCTGTTGGGGGCCTGGTGCTGGGTTGGGGGCTGCTTGTGTATATTTGGTTCCTAATTAAACTTTCCTGGCTTTTGTTGGAGCCAGGTGGAATAAAACTTCATTAAGGTGATGTTTCAAAATGTTTACAAACTGACAAATGTATTTGTGCGAATGCAAACTTGTCTAGTTTCAAGTTAAAATTTGCATGTCTGTAAATGTTACAAAAGGTATTTGAATCCCATAGAATTACGTTTGGGTTTAGGATTAAGTTAATCGCTCTGAGGCTGCTAGGTTTAAAAACAGGTGGCTTTTTTCCATTCCAAGGAATGATTTAAAACTGCATAGAAATAAAACCTTTTAGAAAAGGGGGAAAATGCAGGCCGTTGCTACATTTCAGGGGCTTCTTTTCCTGAATTCAAGGTGATGATTTTAAAACTCCACAAAAAATTAAGCATCATTAGGCTATTATTTATTTCACAATGTACCAAATAGGATTGGCTTCCCCAGTTCAGTGGAGCCTAGAGTTCAGTCCATCATCCCCTCAGTTCTGGTTTGAATCCATATTGAGTTAGGGCTAGATTTAGGCTAAATATGTGTTTAGGGATGTTGCCCTTTTCTGATGGGGTGTGATTCAAGGCGTCATGTGTGGTGGCCATTCGGACCTGGGGGCTCCAGCCTCAGGAAGGAGGGGCAGCTGCATATGGAGAGTCAGGCCCCATTGGTTGAAGTCTGCCCCTCCAGTGGGATTTGCTTCCTTGGATGATGATGTCACTGGTTGAACAGATAAAGCACCTTTACAGTTCATTTGCACTGTTACTTTTATGTGCTACCTTTATCATTTTTAAGTAACTTAAAGTAGCCAGGATTGAGAAAGACTGCCTTAGGTGGCTTTAACCAGGGTTCTCCCTGTGTCGACAGAAATTCTGGAGCAGGCACCAGGGGAAGCCTTGCCATGGGAACCTATCCATCTGCTTGCTTGGTCCAGGCCACTTGTGCTCCAGACAGGACCTCTTCTCCCTGTCCCAGGGTCTCCCAGGCACTCTGCTGATGTTGCTGCTGCTGCCGCCCATGTGCCCTGCTTCTCTTCCCTGTGCCAGTGGCTCTTAACCTCTATGGAGCAACAGCTTGCTCCATCTGGTCCGGGGTGGCCTCTATCCAGTGCTGGCCTTTGTGAGAAAACTGCCTTTCCGCCCATCTGTACGCATCTCTCTTTTTTATGCTGAGCCTGTCCTCATGTGAGAAGGCGGCTCCTCCTTGTGCTGGCCGGTCCAGGGCCTCTTTGCCAGCCACCGAGTCAGCCAAGGCCAGCCGGGGGGTTGGTTGTTGGATCACAGCCCAAAAGGCTGTAAGCTTGTCCTGGCCTGGTTTCAAAAGCACTTGTAAGGCACTCCTCGCCTTTTCGGGAGGAGGAGGAGGAGGACCTTCAACTCCCCTCCCCCACTCCTCTACCAGCCACCCAAAGTGTTTCCATCCCTCCTTAGACCAACTTCCTTGGGCAGCTACCAGGTTTCCTTGGGGTCCTGGCAGAGCAAAGGGGAGCCCAAGGGGTCTCCTTACAGAGCCTCTTCTCCTTGCTTGGGTTTCCTTCTGAGATGAACTTCGCTCTTGTCCAGAATGGCAACCTCTTTGCCTTGTGAGCTGCTGGTTAATCCTCAGCTGGCTCCTTCCCAGGGTCCAGGTGTTGCCCTCGCACCGGAACCTACAGGATCCACTCCAGAGCAACCGTGTCCACTGCTTTTCATCTCTGCTCGAAGCCCTATCTCTGCTGCCAATCTAGCCACCAGTTCCGGAACAGCAGGCTCCCCTTTGTTTACTGGGGAAGTCTCCAGTAGCTTCCATCTCCTCCTCTTGTAGCCTGTCAGCTACCTCCAGCGTTGAGTGCCACCGTCATCGAGGCTCCATTGTGCATCTCACTTCTGTGCTTTTCTTGCTGCTTTTTCTATTTTGTATCTGAGATACGGGATGCCACCCTCCAGGTGCCCTGGCATTTCCCCCTCTTGGCCAACGTGCCTGGGATCTTGTGCTGTCTTCCTTAAAAGGGAGGGTGTGGCCTTGAGCCAGGCCCAGCCGTTTTTCTTAGAACATAGAATAATAGAGCTGGAAGGGACCTCGGAGATCTTCCAGTCCAACCCCCTCCCCTTCTCAAGCAGGGAACCCCATACAATTTGAGGCAAGTGACTGCCCAATTTCTCCCACAGCTTCTGGAGGGAAACTATTCCATTAGTCAGTTGCTCTCACCATTAGGCATTTATTCAGCTAGGCATTGCAACACAGGACACGCTGCCGCTGCTGAAGGGGGGACCCTTGATAACAAGCCGAAGATGAACCAGTGTTAGGAGAACAAGCTGCTAGAAGGGCTGAGGCCCCCTGGGCTGCCTTAGAGGATGCGGGAAGTAACTCTGCCCCCTCAGCTCCCCTGGCATTCTCCGGGTGACTCTGGGCCCTCATTCTTAGAAGGGTCTAGATGAGTTGGAACTGGTTCAGAGAAAGGCCCCTTGGGACGGACCCCGTGAGGAGTGGCTGCTGGAGCCGGCCTCGTGGCACAAGCACCAGTCCTTGGGAAGAGGATCGGGTGGGGGGGACACCATGAAGCACGACCCACCAGTCTGCTGTAGGTGCCAAATTTGCTATCTTGGGAGGAAGTTTTTAAGAGTCTCACAGTTTCATTCTTTCCCCTGCCTTGCAGAGCATTGGACAAGACGATCTTCATGGTCCCTTCACATCGTGATTTGGTGAAAGCTTGGCATGGTGTGTGAAGACACCCACAAGCTCTTTAGTCAACTTAGCTAAACACATTGTGCAAAAACTACAGGATGTCTGAGCACCCTAAGAAGTTACAATCCTCATCTGTTTGTTCCATTTAAATTGGAGTAAAAACAAGGGCTTTTTAAAGGAAAAAAGCATAACGTTTAAAAATATCTCACAGAATTAAACATTCAACAGAATTAAAACTGCAACTTGGTGGCAAAAAAGCCGGATGAAGCTGTGAGTCCTCTTGCCAGACCAGAGGAGACAAGGCCATTTTTGACAGCTTCCCCTTCTGATGATGCTTCCTGGGAGATTTTGAAGATGGGGGGGGATGGGTGGAGGGAGGGGGCAGAGGCAAGAGAAAGTTGACCAGGGTTGGGCCTGAGCCAGTCTAGACTACATCCCAGCATTCCGCCTAGAGATGAGCCAGCATGACGATGGCAAGGCTTCTCTCAGCTTCCCTGGTTGCCCGGCTCGTCTGCTTTCCCCATCCCATGGACCTGATTCTGCTTGACCTTCCCAGTCTCCCAGCTGGTCTGAAAAGCGGGGGTGTGGAGTAACCCTGGAAGCAGAACCAGGTTCCTGAGCCAGGGCTCGTGAATCTGCTGCAGATTGATGGGACATCTCTTCTTCCACAGGGTATTTCGTGCAGGACTTCTTGGACATGATATGTAATCAGAGGCTTCAGAAATGTTGGGAGCTGCTCTTTCATCACTTTGTGGTGAGTTGCTCATGTGGCTCATGTGGCTGTTCTGGGCAAGGGCGAGTTCAGAGGAGCAGCCAAGCTCTGAGGGGGCGAGATGCCTGTGGCCGGGTGAGCTGGCCGAGAGGCCTCTTCTGGCTTGGCCTGGGCTCCTCCGGGGGCAGGAGCATGGGACTCAGGGCCCTACCAAGGACCACACCCCTGGCCCTGACCTGGTCTGCTAGCCCAAATGGCAAGAGGCCTTTGCTGTTTGCTGCCAAGCCCTTGCCAGGCCACAAGGGTCCAAGCTCAGTTTCAGCCTCCTGCAGCTGTGCCCACCTGCTGCCAAGGGGCCTTCTGACCAAGCTGGGCTATAGCAAAGAGGAAGGAATCACCTTCCTCTTGCTATCGTTCATGTTGGCTGGGGTGTCAACCCTCGGTCTCTGTTCAGGAGAGGGAACATGAAGGCCGAAGGGCCTCTGAGCCTGTGCAGAGGGTGCCTTCATGGCACCTGGCCAAGGGCCACCTGGGACTCCTCCAGGAAGAGAGCCGGTGTGCTTTTGAAAACCAGGGAGGGAGTTGCCATCTCTCCCCTGATCTACGGGCTGACCACATCAGAATTAACTTTAGCAGAGGCTGACATTGGCTTCCAACTGAAGCAGCTGACCTCCTTACAACCCGCCTTAAGCCCATCTTGCAAGGGGGGGAGGGGGGAACGGCCTAATTCTACGGGAGCTGTTCAAGGAGAGTCCAGTCCTAAGCAACAGATGCTTTGGACGGACTCCTGTTAACGGAGGGGCTTGCTTGCCCCCTCCTGCAAGTAGTTGCCTCTTGGGGGCGGGGCTAAGAGGTGGGGGTGCATGGGGGAACTGGGTGTGCTTTCCATCAGTTCCAGAAATCGGACAGAGGTTTTGGCCGAAGAGGAGGTGGGTGGGAGGGGGTGGCGGGAGGGGCCGTGGACATGAAGCCTTGACTGCAGCCTCATCTGTCCGCCATGGAACCCGTTTCCTGAGGCCTGTGGGGGGCAGAACAGAAGCCTGGGGCCTGGCCTGGTCTGGGGATCAGGAGGTGGGTCAGGCCTGATCTGCCCTTCGGAACAGCTAGGGGGCAGGCGGTAGCAGCAGGACACCCCCCCCCCCCCAGCTGCCGGCTGCTTTTAGCAGGGATGAGCAAGAGCAGGAGGAGGCTCCTGCCTGCTGCAGCTGGATTCCTGCCACTTCTGTGGGGGAGGGGGGGTCAACGGCAGGACGCACGGGGGGGGGGGGGGAGAGCCAGCTCAGCCATGCTCTCTTCCAGGTGATTGTTTGCTTTGGCTTTGCCTTCCTGGTTCGTCGCTTTGTGGGTTTCGCAATGGTGGCTCTGCTGGTAGAGATCAACTCCATCTTCCTACACCTGCGGACGATCCTGAGGATGGCTGGCTTGGTCAACACTGCCTCCTTCCGCCTTGCCAGCCTCGTCAACCTTGGTACCTACCTGGTGTTCCGTATCCTGATCTTGGTCTGGATGAGCCGCTGGCTGGCCCTAAACCAGGAGAACGTCCCAGCAGTCCCCTATGCCATGGGCACAGCGGGCATGGCCATCATGCTGCCCATCAACATTGTCCTCTTCTACCGCCTGCTACGCAGCGACTTCCTCCCTTCCCACAAGTAGCAGCCCCCTGCCAGCACCAGGGGAAGGGAGAGCGGCTAAGCAGGCAGAGGGAGGGGGGTTTCCCCAGCTTCTCGGGAGCCCCCCTGCTGCGAGCGATGCAGAGACGGGAGCAGGGTCAGCCTTTCCGGAGAGCCCCATGGAACAGGGTCGTGGTGCTGTTTAGCGGGGAGGCTGGGAGCAATGATCAGACAGCATGGTGGGCTTCCGTGAGGGAGGGGGCTTATTGAAATGACTTCGCCTGATGCCTCTGTGTCCTGATGTTTCCTTCTGGTATGTTTAGCTGAGCAAGGTGAGCCTCCTGGGAGCAGTTGCTCTCAGCCTCACCCCTTCCCTTTCATCCCTGTCCCGTGTCAATACCTGAGACGCTGCCAGGCCGTGGAAGGGCGTGGCAAAGAGACGGTCTCCCCTGCCCCTCCCTGATGCCCATGGCAGAGGCTCTCTGGAGAATAGCGCTTCCTAAGGAACTCCCCGGGAGCTGCTACCCTTCAGTTTGGCCAGGTTTTGCTCATGCTCTGTAGGTAGATTTCACCAGCGCTGGTACAAAAAGGACCCAAACAGACCCGGGCCTTGGGAATCGGAATGAAAAAGAAGCACACAGCTCACAGCCTCTGGGGTTTTGCTGGAAGTTATCACGTCACACTGCAATTCCTCCTCTCTTCCCTCCCGAGAGTTACAAGCAGCCTCTACAGCCCTCCCTTCTCTCTGAGGCGAGGAAAGCAGCATCCCAGGGCTATTCAGGCATGTCCGCTGCTGTCAGCCTCTGCTCATTCTGGCTTCCCCAATGGAGCCAGGGGCTAAATTCCCGGGCCTGTCCCTGGAACTGCCACCCTGATGCCAACTGCCAGTGCCTTTCGCCCACTAAGTGCTGAGAAATTATCTCTAAACCTGAGATTACAAAGCAGTTATGTGATTTGTTTTCTTTGTGTAACAAGATGTTACTAGATGTGTGTACACAATAATAAAGAAACTTTAGTGAATGCTAATATTTTGGCCCTGCTTGGCAGGCAGGCAGAGCTGCTGAGGTTTGCAGAGGGGAAGTCTTTGATCCCGAAAGCCAGGAGTCAGAAGGAAAAGCAGCTCCCCGGGGTGGGAACCTTATGGAGTTTGCACCATCCATACGAACAGAAGTGGCGATGTGCATGGATGATACAGCTCCCAAAGGAGAGGTGGTAGATGTCCCCAGATGGACATTAGTATGTTCTGCCAGGAGAAAACCAAACCTCCCCCAACACTGGCAGGGCCAGCTGCCATATATACACAGTGATCAGACCCCACACTCATTCATGCAGACGATGTTACGTCTGCAAGCGACACTTGAACTCAAAGGCACCAAGAGTTTGACAACTGAGCTACAAATAGTTTCCTTTATTGGCCGGATACTTTTTACAATGAAACTGTTGGTAGTTTTCTGGCTGACAGAATGGCTGTCCAGCAGGGGTGGGATCCAACAGGGTTAACAACCAGTTTGGTGATTTACAGCATGCTTCCCTGTACACTGCTGGCATGAGCCTGTAAATCGTCATCAGCACACTGTGCAGAGAAGCAGCCTTTGAACAAGCTCTTTTTTCCTGTTTTTTTTTAACTGCAGCTGTGCCTCACACGGCAGCTGAAGTTGAAAAAAATCAGGAAATAAAGGTCAGGTAAGAGCCCAGGTGGGCAAAAACAGCCGACGACGTAGAACCGGTTCTATGTCTGCTGTTCTTCAGAGCTACCGGTTCTACAGAGGTGGAGAGAACCGAGAGAAACCCACCCCTGCTGTCCAGTCTCTTCTTAACATCTCTGGTGATGAAGCATCCACTTCTGAAAGCAAGCTATTCCACTGGTTTCATTGTTTCTCAATTCCAGGTTGCGTCTCTCCTTAATCAATTTCAGTCCATTGTTTGTCCTGCCCTCTGGTGCTTTGAAGAAGTTGACCCCCTCTTCTTCTTTGTGGCAGCCCTTCAAATACTGGAATACTGCTACCATGTCACCCATAATTCTTCTTTTCTTTAGACTAGCCAAACCCAAATTCTGCAGCCGTTCTTCATATGTTTTCATCTCCAGGCCTTTGGTCATCTTAGTTGCTCCTCTCTGAGCTTTTTCCAAAGTCTCAATCCTTTTTTGTAGCGGTGACCAAAATTGGTTGCAGTATTCCAGGAGTGACCTTATTAATGCCTTTATAAAGCAACACTGATACTTCACGTAATTTTGATTGTACATGTGTTTATACGGGCCAGGATTGTATTAGCTTTTTGGGAAGCTGCTGCAGAGCACTGGATCATATTCAAGTGATCATCGACTAGGCCTCTAAGATCCCACTTACAGTTTTTGAGCCAGGTTTCACCTAATATGTACTTATGCCTTTGGTTTTTCATGCCTAAGACTTCACTTTCTGTATGTTGAATTTCATTTTGTTAGTTGAAACCCAGTGTTCAAGTCTGTTGAGATCCATCTGGATCCTGAGCCTATCATCTTCTAGGGTGTTGACTATTCCTGCCAGCTTAGCGTCATCTGCAAATTGGATGAGTTCTCCTTCTATTCCCTCATCTAAGTTGTTAATTAATCTGTAGTTATGAAAATCTTTGAAAGGCTTGTGCTGTCCCACCTGAAAATCATCACTGATCCACTGTTAGATCCCATGCAGTTTGCATACCAAGCAAATAGATCAACAGTTGATGCTGTTAATATGGCTCTGCATTACATCTTACAAGACCTTGAATGTCCAAATACCTACGCAAGGGTCCTCTTTGTAGACTTCAGTTCAGCATTCAATACCATCATTCCAGACATTCTTCTAACTAAATTAAACCAGCTCGCGGTACCTGAACAAACTTGTAAATGGATCATAAGCTTCCCAACAGACAGGAAGCAGCAGGTGAAGCTAGGCAGAATCACATCTGATATCTGTATAATCAGCACAGCCCCCACCCCACCCCAAGGCTGTGTGCTTTCTCCACTTCTCTTCTCCCAATATACCAATGACTGCATCTCAAACGATCCATATTTTAAAATATTGAAGTTTGCTGATGACACAACAGTGATTGGCCTCATTTGAGACAAGGACGAATCCACATACAGACAGGAGGTTATACAACTTGCCTCGTGGTGTAACTGGAACAGTCTGGAACTGAACACACTCAAAACCGTAGAAATGGTGGTAGACTTTAGAAGAACCCACCCCCTCCCCCATACTACCACCTCTCACAATACTAGACAACACTTTATCAACAGTAGAGACCTTCAAATTTCTAGGTTCTACTATATCACATGACCTAAAATGGACACCTAACATCAAAAACGTCATCAAAAAAGCACAAAGAAGGTTCCTTCTGTGCCAATTCAGAAAGTTCAAACTGCCCAAGGAGCTGCTGATCCAGTTTTACAGAGGAATTGAGTCTATCATCATGGTGTAGGGTCTCCCGCTTGGGCAGGGGGTTGGACTAGATGACCCTTCCAACTCTGATTATCTGTTATCTGCACCTCTATAACTGTCTGGTTTAGTTCCGCAACCCAACAGGACAGACACAGATTTCAGAGGACAATTAGGACTGCAGAAAAAACAGTGGCTACCAATCTGCCTTTCATCAAGGACCTGTATCCTGCACGAGTCAAAAGAGGGCTGTGAAAATATTTAGACTCTCACATCCCAGACATAAACTGTTTCAACCCCTCAAAACGACACTATAGAGCCCTGCACACCAGAAAAACTAGGCACAAGGACATCCCTCTGCTAAACAAATCATTCCCTCAAGCTCTGCCTTACTATCACTGTTCATCTTCTCATCCCTCCTTATTGCCCATCCCCTCCCACTTGCGACTATGTCACTTGTATCCTTACGATTTATACTGTTTCCTAGTATGATTTGATTGCTTATTGTACTCTATGACTTATTAAGTGTTGTACCTGATGATTCTTGACTCTTGATCTTTTCTTTTATTTACACCAAGACAAACTCCTTGTATGTCCCATCACATTTGGCCAGTGAAGAACTATTCTATTCTCATGAAAATATGGAAGAGTCCTGGGGCTAAGAGGGAACCTTGTGGCACCCCACTGCTCCCTTCCCTCCACGTGGACAGAGCACCGTGAAGGGAGGACGACTCGTTGAGTGTGGCTGGTCGGCCAGCGAGGAATCCACCTGCGGGGGATGCTGTCTGTCCACCTCATCGAGAGGTAGGTCGGGGTCTCCTCCTTCGTGGAAGCCCTGCCGAAGGCTGAAGCCGGCTTCACGTCCACAGCATTTCGCTGGCCTCCGAACTGAGCCGCTCGGTCAAAGGACGCCCAAGGGGGCTTTTTCTTTGGAGACGTTTCGCTTCCCCAGTTCTGACTGGAGGGCGGGGAACGGAGGCCCGAAACAGCTGCTTCGGGAAGTGAAGCCTCTCCAAAGAAAAAAGCCGCCTCCCGAAAAAGCACCTTCGGGACAGCCGTGACATGCAGGACGGGAGGATCCCCACCGGCTTCGAGTGCCGCCGCCCCGCTGCTAGGACGCCGCTCGTGGGAATGCGGGTCCGCGAAGTCCCCCAAGGGAGCCCGGGCCGAAAGAGAGGGGCTGGGAGGGCTAACGGATCCACGGACCTGCCCCACGCAACCGACGCCGATAGAGCTCCAATCATTTCCGAGGCGAACAGAGAAAAACCGTCCTTCGGAGCTGGCGCCGATTGGTCAGAGGCAGTCATGGCCCCACCTTCGTATCCGGTTCCGGTGGCCTGCGCCTGCGTACTCTCGGTGGGGAAATCGTGGAAAGCGGGTCTCGTCGCCGCCATTAGCGGAGTTGGGCGCGGAGGAGCGGAGGGAGCCCCTGGTCTGGGACGGCGGGGCCCGGAGCCCTCGCGAGGAGAAGGCAGGTGCGAGACTTCCCTTCCCTCTTTCGGCCCGGCCCGGCCTTCCCCCCGTCCACTCCGCGCCCGCAGGCTGGAAGGTCCGCCTCCTCTCCGCCTGCTCCGTGCGGGACCCCGGCCCCGCCTCCCCTGGTTTGTGGGCTGATCCGCGTCCCGTCGCCAGGCCGGCCCGACCGCTCGGCTTCCCGTGCGGCCGAAGACCCGCCTGGCCCGTTTCCCTCGGGGGACCAGCGGCGTCAGGAGGCGGCCTGTTCAGGGGGCGGCAAGGGGGAAGGACCCCCCGTGAGTCCTTGGGGCGCTGACCCTGAAAGGCGGCCGGAGAGGCCGTGGATTCGGCCCAGTCGCCCTCCGGCTGCCTGGGAGATGCTCCTCGGCGCCCGGGTGGTCTCTGGTGGAGTCCTCCCTCCTCCGGGGAGAGGGAGAGAGACGTGGGGAGAAGCAGGCCAAGAGCCCCCCCCCCCGTGCGCACGCGCGCGCACTTCCGTTCCAGCCTTGCAGCTGCCCTGCAGGGAGCTGTCCCTGCCCCGATTCCTGGCGGAAAGGGTCCTGGGGAAGGAAAACCTTGGCGAAAACCGGGAGGAAGGGCAGAGGGGGCGGCTGTGGAGAAGCCCCTGCCTGCCTCCTGGGGGCCCTGTTGGGGCTGCAGGGCCTGCAGGCGCCTCTTGTCTTAGCGGCTGTTCTGCACCTTTGGAGAATGCTGTTCCTCCCCCAGCAGGCATTTTCTGGACGAAGCCCCCAAGGCGCGGCGGCTGCTGCTTCTCCTCCTCTGGGAGTTGCCTTCGCAGGCTGGGCGGGTGGATTGGGGGAGTTTCGCCCTCTGAGAGAAAGGGCCCTGCCAGTGCCTCTCCCTCCGTCAGAGGGCATCTCTGTCCTTTTTCGCAGGCTACGTTCCTCACCATGGCAGGAGTCTTCCCCTTCCGGGGCCCTTGCCCCCCCATGCCTACCCCCTTGACTCCGTTGCCTGACTACATGTCGGAGGAGAAATTGCAGGAGAAAGGTACGAGTCACGGGATGAGGCTTCCACCCCACTGCTCCCATGCTGGCGGTTGAGTGAGGGGAATACCAGGGGCTGAGTGAAGAGGCTTTCATGCCGGTTCCCCCCCCCCCTTTTCTTTAGCCCGCAAATGGCAGCAGCTGCAGGCAAAGCGCTATGCTGAGAAGAGGAAGTTTGGCTTCGTGGATGCCCAGAAGGAGGACATGCCACCTGAGCACGTGAGGAAGATCATCCGTGATCACGGAGACATGACCAACAGGAAATTCCGTCACGACAAGCGAGTGTATTTGGGGTGAGACTTGGGGAAAATGCCATGGCTCGCTTGGGCTGGGATGTTCGGCTGTTGCACCAAGGAAGAGCCAGGTGGGAAGCTTGGCTGAGTGGTGCTTCCATTGAGGAGATCTTCAGGTGAAGAACACGGGGGGAGGGGGCTGCTTGGCGCTGCCCAGTAGATGCTGTGGGGGGGTCAGGGGTTGAGTGCTATGGTTCAGCTTGCAGCAGTTTGAGCCCTAGCCCTGTGCTCCCTGTCTTGGGCATTTTGCTCAATCTCTTGAAAGCTGCTGATGCAGCCTTGGCGGGCCTCAAGGAGGGAGAGGGAGGGCCTGCTAGTCACACCTCATCAGGGTCTTCTCTGGGAGTGAGCCTGAGGAGGGGGCTTGGAGGTGCCCCTGGGCAGAGTCTCGCCAGGTCCCACATGTGAGGATATTAAGGCTTCCCTTGGAGCCCTCCTGCTGCAACGGCCAGCTTTTCCTTGACCTCTTCAGACAGGTGTCAGGCTTGGAGGCTGGACAAGAAGCGGAAGCAGCACAGGCTCTAGGAATGCGCTGTATGTGCTGTAGGCTAGAACAGCAGAACCTTGAAAACCTGAGTTCCCTTACAGCAGGCAAAATTGAGTCTGGGTTGTTCTGAGGTTTTTTCCTACGACGGAGTTGCTTGCTCCAGTTCATTGCTCTCTTCCCACCATCCAAAGCCAAGACTACCTTCTGTCCCACCAGGGTAGGCGGAAGGGTTTTGTAGGTCCTTGGGCTAGTACCTTGCAGTCAGATTCCTACATATTTCAAGAATTGCACACCCTGGTGGCTGAGAATCTTTTTTTCTGCCAACACCCCCACCCCGCACGCATTGCAATGGCTGTGCTGGCCAGCCAGAATCCAGGAATGGCTGGTCTATTGCCAGAGTGAGTACCACATGCTTCTCCTCTCTCCCCACTCTCCCGCCCAGGGCCTTGAAGTACATGCCCCACGCAGTTCTGAAGCTCCTGGAGAACATGCCGATGCCCTGGGAGCAGATCCGGGATGTGCCTGTCCTCTACCATATCACTGGGGCCATTTCCTTCGTGAACGAGATCCCATGGGTGATCGAGCCGGTGTACATCGCCCAGTGGGGGTAAGGGGGCCTCCCCAGCTGGCACATGGGGGGGGGGGAAGATTGGCCAGGACTGGCCTTGCACCCATAGCTGATTCTTGGGAATCGGATGCATCCCAAGGTCCATGTGGATCATGATGAGGCGGGAGAAGAGGGACCGGCGGCATTTCAAGCGAATGCGCTTCCCACCCTTTGATGACGAAGAGCCCCCCCTTGACTACGCGGACAACATCCTGGATGTGGAGCCCCTGGAGGCCATCCAGCTGGAGCTGGACCCAGAGGAAGACGCTCCCGTCTTGGACTGGTTCTATGACCACCAGCCCCTGAAAGATAACCGCAAGTGTGTACCCCTACTCGCTCCCTTTCCGGGGGAGGCCAGATGGGGTTCCAGCTCCCAGACCTGAGGTGGGGGGGGCTTGAACCCAGAGCAGGGCGTGCATCTCTCTTGCTCCTCCTGCTTCAAGGAGAGAAGGGCCCTTGGGGGCCCCTTCTCCCTGGGCGTTTCATGCTCTGACCTTGTGGAGGGTCCAGAAGAGCTGCAGAAATCTCCCCCCCCCCTCGAGGGCCTCTCCATTCTTGTGTGTGGAACAAAGGCTTTGTGGGGGAGGGCAGTTGCTAAAGCTGCTCCCCCTCCACCCCCTGCCTCTTCTGGGCCGCAGGTACGTCAACGGCTCCACCTACCAGCGATGGCAGTTCACCCTCCCCATGATGTCCACCCTCTACCGCCTGGCCAACCAGCTCCTCACGGATCTCGTGGATGACAACTACTTCTACCTCTTCGACCTGAAGGCCTTCTTCACCTCCAAGGCCCTCAACATGGCCATCCCAGGGGGGCCCAAGTTTGAGCCCCTGGTTCGAGACATCAACCTGCAGTGAGTGGCGGAGGCTTTGCCTTGCAGGCTTTGGGGGGGGAGGGGCCTGTGGGCGGGGCTTGTTTGTGGGACCTTCCCACCTTGCGTCCAAGTGATGGTCAGTACGGGGCAAGGTCGGGGGGGGGGGGGGGTTGGGGGGAAAGAGCTTCAGGAGTGTCTGTTTGTGTGTGTGAGAGAGAAAGGATCCCTTGACCGCTGCTGGGACGGGGGTGTGGGGGCAGGCTCTGCCTGGGAGTCCCTCCGAGCAGCCCCCTCCCAAGGTAGCTCTTCCTCTTCCCCCTCAAAGGGATGAGGACTGGAACGAATTCAATGACATCAACAAGATCATCATCCGGCAGCCCATCCGGACCGAGTACAAGATCGCCTTCCCCTACCTCTACAACAACCTGCCCCACCACGTCCACCTCACCTGGTGAGATCGGCCTAGTGGAGCTGCTGAGGCTGGGGGGAGGGAGAAGAGGGAGGGGAGAGGTGGGCTGGGCTGACCATTGGCAGGATAGATCCTGTGCCCCATCCTGAAGGGGTGGGCCAGGAGGTTCAGCTGGCCTTAAATCCGGTTCAGGTGATGACAGCACCTGGGAGGGGCTCCTTGTCCTAACAGCATCCCATCCTCTGCAGGTATCACACCCCCAACGTGGTCTTCATCAAAACAGAGGATCCAGACCTGCCAGCTTTCTACTTTGATCCTCTCATTAACCCCATTTCACACAGGCATTCGGTTAAGGTGAGACCAGGGGGGGGGGGGGCGGGGGAGGGGGAGGGGTGCAAGAGCCTGCATTTTCCATCACATCTCCAGAAGGAGCCCGGAGGGTCTTCCAGGTAGGAACGGAAACAACATACAAGCAGCAGTGGCTTCAGGAAAAAGTTTCCGCAATAGGAGAGCCACTGCGAGGGAGCAAAGTGAATGAATAAGGGGCGGAAATGAGGGGGAAACGCCCGTCTTGCAGACGTTCAGAAGAAGGGTGGGGCCACGCAGAGGGAACCTCCCCCATCTGCGGCTTTCACCTGGCCATCTTGGATGGACGTCTGAAGGGGACGGGGTTTTTGTTATTGGCTCTGCCAGCCCTCAAGGCCTCCTTTCTCGCGGGGCAGGGGGCTCCCTTGGGGCCCTCTGTGACCGCCTCCGATCCTCCCAGAGCCAGGAGCCGCTGCCTGATGACGATGAGGAGTTTGAGCTGCCAGAGTTTGTGGAGCCCTTTCTCAAGGAGACCCCTCTCTACACGGACAACACGGCCAACGGCATCGCCCTGCTTTGGGCACCGCGGCCCTTTAACTTGCGCTCTGGCCGGACCCGGCGGGCCCTGGACATACCTCTGGTCAAGAACTGGTGAGCGTAGCTGAGGTGGCCCAATGGGCCTCCCGAAAAGGCTTGTAAGCCAAACCTGGGCTCTCCCTCAGGGGCTCTGCTCTAATTTTGAGCGGCGCTGAGAACTCAGAGCTTTTCCTCCCTCCCCCCCCCCCCCCTCCCGGCTATCAGGTACCGAGAGCACTGCCCCGCCGGGCAGCCTGTGAAGGTGCGGGTCTCCTATCAGAAGCTCCTGAAGTACTACGTCCTGAACGCACTGAAGCACAGGCCCCCCAAGGCACAGAAGAAGAGGTGAGGGAGGGCTGTTGGTCCCCTGCCCGGCTTATTCTTGGTGTCTCTCCCCCCTTGGAAGGAGGGGCAGCTCAGAAGCAAGAGCGGGGCCTGGCAAGGCAGTGGCCGGTCCAGTATGCCCACTCAGACCTCCCCACCCCTCCCGCGTCTTCTGCCCCCAGGTACCTCTTCCGCTCCTTCAAGGCCACCAAGTTCTTCCAGTCCACCAAGCTAGACTGGGTGGAGGTGGGGCTGCAGGTCTGCCGCCAGGGCTACAACATGCTCAACCTTCTCATCCACCGCAAGAACCTCAACTACCTCCACCTGGACTACAACTTCAACCTGAAGCCCGTCAAGACCCTCACCACCAAGGTGCCTCCCCCTTCCTTTGCCCCAGAGCAGGGAGCTGTAAGGCCCTTGTAAGGCCACAACCCCCACCAGTGCTGCTCTCTGTCAGCCCTGAGTCGCACGAGGCTACCATTTTGCGGGGTGGGGGAGCCATCGGCAACCAGATTGCGATGACAGTAGCCTTCACATGACACGTTGGAGTGAGGGAACTGCAGCTGCTGAATGGCACCGAACCTGGAACCGTGGGGTGAACAGCTGGGAGGCGCTGCATCTGGGAGAGCTGATCCCTTGTTCGCCGTTCCCCTTATTTGGTTTCCCTTCACCGGTGTGGTGCATGCAGGGTTATTTTGCATGGCTTTAAACAGTGGCGGGAGCACCAGGCAAGCAGTCCTAACTTTCCATATTATGTGCTGGTCAGCTCATGCTTTGCTTACAAGCAGGAGATAAACTCTTCAAGGAAGCAAAGTGTGTTTGTGGTTTATTCTCTGTCGTTGCAGCGGAACCTGACACTTTCAGGCAACTGGGGGAGGGGGGCAAAGGAACACGCTGGGACTGTCTCTGCTGGACTGCCCTCCCCTCCTCCTCCTCAGGGTCCCCCGGTTCCTATGCTGCTCAGGGTCTCTCCTTGCTTGGTAGGAAAGGAAGAAGTCTCGCTTCGGCAACGCCTTCCACCTGTGCCGGGAGGTGCTGCGTCTGACCAAGCTGGTGGTGGACAGCCACGTTCAGTACAGGCTAGGAAATGTGGATGCCTTCCAGGTGGGTGGCACCATTCTGCTGTTGAACACCCGGGATCTGGGAGGCCCTAGTGGTACACTGCAAATCCCCACCACCACCAGCTGAACGCTGAGGTGGGTGCCTCCTCTCTCAACCCTGCTACTTCTCCCCATAGCTGGCCGATGGGCTCCAGTACATCTTTGCTCACGTGGGACAGCTGACTGGGATGTACCGGTACAAATACAAACTCATGAGGCAGATCCGGATGTGCAAAGATCTCAAGCACCTCATTTATTACCGCTTCAACACAGTGAGTGCAGCTGAGCCCCTGGGGAGGGGGATTCTTGTCTGCAAAGCCCAAGACAATGAGGTTTGCCAGTGTACGGGAAATAATGATATTCTATTAAAAAAAAAAAAGAATTAAGTGGCTCGTGTGCTGAATCGTTATCCTGTAGTTCGGTCGTGTCTCTGGAACCGTAGGAATTTCCAGCAGGTCAACTGGATTCGGGGGGGGGGGGGGGCTTTTCTGACACATGGACACTGCAGCAGGGGAATCCTGTGGACCGGCCTGGGACCCACAAGTCAGGTGGGCCCGTTCCCTTTGGGGCGGTTGTGAGGGTACTTGGGTGCCAGGCTTGCTGTCTGGCTGTCCCCGTGAAACTGATGCAGCGTTTCCTTCCCTTGCCTAGGGGCCAGTCGGGAAGGGCCCCGGCTGTGGCTTCTGGGCCCCGGGCTGGCGTGTGTGGCTCTTCTTCATGAGAGGGATTACCCCTCTGCTGGAGCGGTGGCTCGGGAACCTCCTGGCCAGGCAGTTTGAAGGTAAGCCGAGCCTCTCTCCCGGGTGGGTTTAGTCAGGTCGTTCCGTGAGCAGCCCGATCTTTTGGGAGGAGGGGGGGACGAGATGCTGGTCAGCAAAATGTTCCCCTTGTGAATCCTCAAATAATTTTGGGTCATTCATGATCCTGTGGGTTCTTTTCTTTCCTGGGAAGGTTTGCAAAGCCCTTTCGCACCAACCTTGAACGCTAGAAAAGCTGCAAGCTTTTCTGTTGTCCTGGGGAGAAACAGCGGGCTCCTGGGAGACTCATGGAGCGACCATGCAGGGAACCCGTTTCTCTCCCTCCCTTCCAGGCCGCCACTCAAAGGGGGTGGCCAAGACGGTCACCAAGCAGCGGGTGGAGTCCCACTTCGACCTGGAGCTGCGGGCAGCAGTGATGCATGACATCCTGGACATGATGCCCGAGGGGATCAAGCAGAACAAGGCCCGGACCATCCTGCAGCACCTGAGCGAAGCCTGGCGGTGCTGGAAGGCCAACATCCCTTGGAAGGCAAGTCCGTCTCCCTCCCTCCCTCCACCTGGGGCCGGCCGTCCAGATGGGGCAGCTTCATACCTTTTCCTCCTGTCCCGCTGCAGGTCCCGGGGCTGCCAACTCCCATAGAGAACATGATCTTGCGGTACGTGAAGGCCAAAGCAGACTGGTGGACCAACACGGCACATTACAACCGGGAGCGCATCCGCCGCGGGGCCACTGTGGACAAGACGGTCTGCAAGAAGAACCTGGGCCGCCTGACTCGTCTCTACCTGAAGGCCGAGCAGGAGAGGCAGCACAACTACCTGAAGGTGGGCAGCCTCTTGTGCCCCTCCCTGGGGGAGGCCGGCCGGCATGTGGCATGCAGGCCATGACCCTGCTGTGGTTCATCTGCAGGATGGCCCGTACATCACTGCGGAGGAGGCTGTGGCCGTTTACACCACCACGGTGCACTGGCTGGAGAGCCGGCGCTTCTCCCCCATCCCTTTCCCTCCCCTCTCCTACAAGCACGACACCAAGCTCCTCATCTTGGCCCTGGAGAGGCTGAAAGAGGCCTACAGGTACCCTGAGGAGGGAGAGGCTGCAGTTGGGAGGGAGGGGATGTATGATGCTGGGGGGGGGGGCCTCCATGCCACACAGTGCAGCAGCCAAGCGCACTCTTGTGAACAGGCCTTTCTTGGTTTTTACCCCAACTCTTCCCACGCTGAGCCTATTGGCCGCGAATGCCTTCTTTTATGCCTGGGAGATCATGTGGCAGGAGGTCCCACTGGCTTCACCTGCCTCCTTGCTTACTTGCCTCACTTCCCGGAGCTCTCTGAAGGGGCCTGTGCTGCTCTCCCAAACCACACTTCCTCCCTCCAGTGTGAAGTCCCGCCTGAACCAGTCGCAGCGTGAGGAGCTGGGCCTGATCGAGCAGGCCTACGACAACCCCCACGAGGCCCTTTCACGCATCAAGCGGCATTTGCTGACCCAGCGAGCCTTCAAGGAGGTGAGCCTCAGCGAGAGATGGGGACAACCTTAGACTCGAGGGTTCTGGAACAGTGCGCAGCTGCATAGGGGGGGGGCTGAGGCATGAGGGCCCTGATCGGCGTTTTCCTTGGCCAGGTGGGTATCGAGTTTATGGACCTCTACAGCCACCTGGTCCCTGTCTATGACGTGGAACCCCTGGAGAAGATTACAGATGCCTATCTGGACCAGTACCTATGGTATGAGGCAGACAAGAGACGTCTCTTCCCTCCGTGGATCAAGCCAGCTGACACAGAGCCCCCTCCATTGCTGGTGTACAAGTGGTGCCAGGGTGAGTCTGGGCACAGGGCTTCACTGGTAAAGCCACCCCTTCCTCCCTCAGACCTCAGGGCAACCTGAACTGGGAGGCAGTGGTGGCTGGTTCTGGAGGGAGGTCCAGGCTGGGAGTGCCCATCATTACTCCAGGACGGCTGAGAAGGGTGTGACTGGCCAGCCAGGCTTCTGGCCCTCATTGCTGGAGGGTGCAGAGGGGCCCTTCCTCCCTCGCAATCTCCCCATGTGTTTCTGGGGGGCTTCCAGGCATTAATAACCTGCAGGACGTGTGGGAGACCAGCGAAGGGGAGTGCAATGTGATGCTCGAGTCCCGCTTTGAGAAGATGTACGAGAAGATTGACTTGACGCTGCTGAACAGGCTTCTGCGTCTCATTGTCGACCATAACATCGCTGACTACATGACAGCCAAGAACAATGTGGTCATCAATTACAAGGTGGGCTGAGCAGCTGCTGGGCTCCTGACACAGGCCTGACCCCGGGGCGCCCAGGCCTGACCCTCCTGTCCTGCCCCCCAGGACATGAACCACACTAACTCCTACGGGATCATCCGGGGCCTGCAGTTCGCCTCCTTCATTGTCCAGTACTACGGGCTGGTGATGGACCTGCTGGTGCTCGGCCTGCACCGGGCCAGTGAGATGGCCGGCCCCCCGCAAATGCCCAATGACTTCCTCAGCTTTCAAGACTTGGCCACAGAGGTGGCCCACCCGATACGCTTGTTCTGCAGATACATCGACCGCATCCACATCTTCTTCAGGTACCGGGGGGGGGCACTTGGCATACCTGGCAGGGATGGCCCTGCTGTGATTTGAGACATTTCCCCCCCCCCACCCCAGACACACACACACACACACACACACACACACTGCACATTTCCCACCCATTGGGTGTGGGTGGCCCTTGCAGGGAGGGAGCTGTGTCCTGGCAAGGGCCAGGGATCATGGACTCAAAGAGATGTCACAGTCCTGTTCTCTCTGCCTTGATTCTCAGTGGCCAGTCAGGCTGCTTTGTCTGTCCAACAAGCTGGAAGCAGCCTGCCTGTTGTCCCGGGGTTGGGCTGGGCTACTTGCTCAGCCTGGGGTCTCGCAGACCAATCATTGGCAGTGGTGCTCCTGTCCTGGGCCTCCTCACCCCCATCCTCATCTCCAGGGAGAGCGCATGGGGAGGGTTGACACCCTGGGTTGCTGCTCTGCAGGTTCACCGCTGATGAGGCCAGGGACCTGATCCAGCGCTACCTGACCGAGCACCCGGATCCAAACAACGAGAACATTGTGGGCTACAACAACAAGAAGTGCTGGCCTCGTGACGCTCGCATGCGCCTCATGAAGCACGATGTTAACCTGTGAGCATGTGGCCGGCAGGATGGCTGCCCTCTGGAGGGGCGGAGGCCGGAGGACAATCCTTAAATTCGGGGCTTCTCCCTTGCAGGGGCCGGGCTGTCTTCTGGGACATCAAGAACCGGCTGCCGCGCTCCGTCACCACCGTGCAGTGGGAGAACAGCTTTGTCTCCGTGTACAGCAAGGACAACCCGAACCTACTCTTCAACATGTGCGGCTTTGAGTGCCGCATCCTCCCCAAGTGCCGGACAAGCTACGAAGAGTTCACCCACAAGGACGGCGTGTGGAATTTGCAGAATGAGGTGAGTGGCCTCCAGGGGGGTGGGAGGGGCTGACAAAGTACCCTCCCCTCCCCACACACACACCCCACCCTCACTGCTCTCTGCTGTGTTAGGTGACCAAGGAGCGCACCGCACAGTGTTTCTTGAGAGTGGACGATGAGTCCATGCAGCGGTTCCACAACCGGGTCAGGCAGATCCTGATGGCCTCGGGCTCCACCACCTTCACCAAGGTAGGTAGGCCGGGAGGCGGGAAGGAGGCCTCGGTTCAAGCACAGCCAGCGGAGCGCCTGAGATTCCTTCCCTTCCCCTGCTGGCAGATCGTGAACAAGTGGAACACGGCCCTGATCGGCCTGATGACCTACTTCCGGGAGGCTGTGGTGAACACCCAGGAGCTGCTGGACCTGCTGGTGAAGTGTGAGAACAAGATCCAGACTCGGATCAAGATTGGCCTGAACTCCAAGATGCCCAGCCGCTTCCCACCCGTGGTCTTCTATACCCCCAAGGAGCTTGGGGGATTGGGCATGCTGTCCATGGGCCACGTCCTGATCCCACAGTCTGACCTCAGGTGAGGAGACGGCTGCCTCGTCTGCTGAGGAGGGTCGGCCAGCCGGCCTCAGCCCCGTCCCCTCCCTCCTGGGTTGAGCAAACCGGCTCTGCTCCTTAGGTGGTCCAAGCAGACGGACGTGGGCATCACTCATTTCCGGTCCGGGATGAGCCACGAGGAGGACCAGCTGATCCCCAATCTGTACCGCTACATCCAGCCATGGGAGAGCGAGTTCATCGACTCCCAGCGGGTGTGGGCCGAATATGCCCTCAAGCGGCAGGAGGCCATTGCCCAGAACAGGTGAGTTGCTGGGAGTGGAGGGAGGCGGGCCCCCTTGGCTGGACTTGCTAGGAGGAGGATGTTGAGGTATTCCCCATTAGGAGACTGAGTGCACTCAGGGAAACCTAGTGAGAGTGGTGTTGAATAACACACAACCAGCACATCGATACACTGAATAGTAAAATGTAGGTTTTACTTCCAGTAAATGGGTAAACAAAGTCCAACAAACAGTCCAAATCATACATGGTTAAAGCAGTTAGTATTCAGAACAATCAGTCCAGGGATAATCAAAGAACAAAGTCCAGTATCATAAATAAAGTTCAGTAAACGGAGTTTGCTAACAGTTTGCAAGACTCAGCAATTCCAGCAGAACAACAATCAGGCAAAAGGCAATAGGGAAATGCATGAAGAGAACAAACCAAGTTTCTGGCTCCATCTTATGGCCGTTGGAGGAACCTCAGCCGATCACAATTACAGCATTCTCTTAAAGATACAACAGTATTAAATAACTATTCTGGTTTATATATTGCCAATCCAGCTGTAAGGTGACTATCATTCCTAATAGAGGAGGAGGAGAAGCCCGCCGGAGGGAGAGTTCTGGCTGGGGGATCGCCCCCTGGCGTGGCTTTTGGGCCCTTGACACATCCTGACGCTGAGGTGCTGCCTTCAAGGGAGCTCTTGGATTCATCCGTGTTCTGGGTCAGCACAGTAACCAGAAGCGAACCGAACGGCTGGTTCTGTAGATTGGGCCAGGCCCAGAAAAAGTTAGCCCAGGCTTAAAAGGGACTGAACGTAGCGTTCCGTGTGAATGCAGCTAGGCCTGGCGAGGCTCTGGGTTTAGCCAGCCTTGGCTGCTGCTTCTCCCTGTCACAGGCGCCTGACCCTGGAGGACCTGGAGGACTCATGGGACAGAGGCATCCCACGGATCAACACCCTCTTCCAGAAGGACCGGCACACACTGGCCTACGACAAAGGCTGGAGAGTCAGGACGGATTTCAAGCAGTACCAGGTTTGCCTCCCGCACTCCCCCTCCAAAAGCATGCCTCCTCCTGATAGTGGGGGCTGTGGAAGGTCACGGGGGCTGCCAGCTCTGCGGCCCTTCCCAATCTCCTTTCTCTTCCCCCACCAGGTGCTGAAGCAGAACCCCTTCTGGTGGACCCACCAGCGGCATGATGGGAAGCTCTGGAACCTGAACAACTACCGCACAGACATGATCCAGGCGCTGGGCGGGGTGGAGGGCATCCTGGAGCACACACTCTTCAAGGGCACCTACTTTCCCACCTGGGAGGGGCTCTTCTGGTGAGGAGTGCCCCGTGCCATGGCCTTTCGGGAGGGGGGCCTGTGGGCACCAACTGGCGTGACGCGTCCTGCTCTCCTGTCCGCCCAGGGAAAAAGCCAGCGGCTTTGAGGAGTCCATGAAGTGGAAGAAGCTGACCAATGCCCAGCGCTCGGGTCTCAACCAAATCCCTAACCGGAGGTTCACCCTCTGGTGGTCTCCCACCATCAACCGGGCCAACGTGAGTGGTGGGGCTGCCCTTCGGGATGGGGCTGGCAGGGCTTTGGGGGTCAGCAGGAAGAGGGCCTCACCCCCCTCACCTTCACCTCTGCTGGCAGGTGTATGTGGGCTTCCAGGTGCAGCTGGATCTGACAGGCATCTTCATGCACGGCAAGATCCCCACGCTGAAGATCTCCCTGATCCAGATCTTCCGGGCTCACCTGTGGCAGAAGATCCATGAAAGCATCGTCATGGACCTCTGCCAGGTGAGGGTCCTTTGGCTCCCCCCAGCCCAGCTCCTTGGAGGCCCCCAACCAGCAGCCCTCCGGGGTAAGGGGCTCGGATCCTCCTCCCCACTCGCTCCCAACCCCCCTTCCTCCCTCTCCACTGGCCCCAGGTGTTTGACCAGGAGCTGGATGCCTTGGAGATTGAGACGGTGCAGAAGGAGACCATCCACCCCAGGAAGTCCTACAAGATGAACTCTTCCTGCGCGGACATCCTCCTCTTCGCCTCCTACAAGTGGAACGTCTCCCGGCCCTCCCTGCTGGCAGACTCCAAGTGAGTCCCCCCACAGGGGTTGGGGGGGTTGGGAGGTGGGGGGCTCCTCCCCAGCCCCACCTGGCCTGCTTTCCCCATGCTGATGGCCTCCTGCCCTTCCTTCTCCTCCTGCTGCTGCTCAGGGACGTGATGGACAGCACCACCACCCAGAAGTACTGGATCGACATCCAGCTGCGTTGGGGGGACTACGACTCACACGACATCGAGCGCTACGCCCGGGCCAAGTTCCTGGACTACACGACGGACAACATGAGCATTTACCCCTCCCCCACCGGGGTCCTCATTGCCATTGACCTGGCCTACAACCTGCACAGGTGAGGCGGGGCTGGGGGGGGGGGCAGGGGGCTGGAGGATCAGCCAGAGCGGCTGCAGAATGCAGGGTGTGGCCCAATCAGACTTTTGGGCCAACCCCGGGTGAGCGGGGTTCTCTTGGGTGGCCAGGGGTAGGGGGTGGGAGGCCTGCCCTCAGGGAGCCCATCTCTTCCCCGCCATCCCCCCAGCGCCTACGGGAACTGGTTCCCCGGAAGCAAGCCGCTGATCCAGCAGGCCATGGCCAAGATCATGAAGGCCAACCCTGCCCTGTACGTGCTGAGGGAGCGAATCCGCAAGGGCCTGCAGCTTTACTCCTCGGAGCCCACCGAGCCCTACCTCTCCTCACAGAACTACGGGGAGCTCTTCTCCAACCAGATCATCTGGTTTGTGGACGACACCAATGTCTACAGGGTCACCATCCACAAGGTGAGGGGCTCTGGGGCCTCCCTAGCGGGTGGGGGGGGGGGGAGGGCAGGGCGCCTCCTAACCGGCAGCTGCTTCTCTCAGACCTTTGAAGGAAACTTGACCACGAAGCCGATCAACGGAGCCATCTTCATCTTCAACCCTCGGACCGGGCAGCTCTTCCTGAAGATCATCCACACATCCGTTTGGGCTGGGCAAAAGCGTTTGGGCCAGGTGAGGCCTTGGCCCAGCCCCCTTGCCCCTCTCCCCTTGGGGCGGGGAGGGAGGGAAGCCCCCTCTTATTCGCCTGCTGCCCCCTCCCTTGCTAGCTGGCCAAGTGGAAGACGGCGGAGGAGGTGGCGGCTCTGATCCGCTCCCTGCCGGTGGAGGAGCAGCCCAAGCAGATCATCGTCACCCGGAAGGGCATGTTGGACCCTTTGGAGGTAGGCTGAGCAGCAAGAGAGGAAGAGGAGGGAGGAGGGCAGGGGGGAGCCATATCCTGGAGCTCTGGACCATGACCGGCGGGACCCCTGACCTCCCCTGACAGGTGCACCTGCTGGACTTCCCCAACATCGTCATCAAGGGCTCGGAGCTGCAGCTGCCCTTCCAGGCCTGCCTGAAGGTGGAGAAGTTTGGAGATCTCATCTTGAAGGCGACCGAACCCCAGATGGTCCTCTTCAACCTGTACGATGACTGGCTGAAGACCATCTCCTCCTACACGGTGAGCCTCCGGCTGTTCCCACCCCGGCACCTTTGCAGGACCCAGTGCACCTGGACACCAAGCAGCCTCCGTGCCCCACCACATCCCCATACCCCGCCCAGGTGGGATGCCAATTGCCTTTCCCTGCTCCCAGGCCTTTTCCCGCCTTATCCTCATCCTGCGGGCGCTGCATGTGAACAATGATCGGGCCAAAGTCATCCTGAAACCGGACAAGACCACCATCACCGAGCCTCACCACATCTGGCCCACCTTGACCGACGAGGAGTGGATCAAAGTGGAGGTGCAGCTAAAGGACCTGATCTTGGCTGACTATGGCAAGAAGAACAAGTAGGTGGACAGGTGGCTCTCTCGACTTCCTGGGGGGGAGGGTCCTGCCCTGCCCCTTAGGTTGAAGCTGGGGGGGAGGAGGGGGGAATCTTTGTCAGTGCCCCAGGGAGGAGCCCTGGCCGTGGTGCCTGGGAGGCTTCGATCTGATCACCTGGCCCTGTCCTCGCTCTTGGCCAGTGTGAACGTGGCTTCCTTGACCCAGTCCGAGATCCGGGACATCATCCTCGGTATGGAGATCTCGGCGCCCTCCCAGCAGCGGCAGCAGATCGCGGAAATCGAGAAGCAGACCAAGGAGCAAAGCCAGCTGACGGCCACCCAGACGCGGACAGTCAACAAACACGGCGACGAGATCATCACCTCCACCACCAGCAACTATGAGACCCAGACCTTCTCCTCCAAGACTGAGTGGCGGGTCAGGTGGGTGCCGGGAGCCCCGAGAGGGGAGGGAGGGGGGCTGGCTCCCCACTCTCCCCCTTGGGCTGCTTGGCGCAGGTGGTCACACCCTTCGCATCTTCCCCCAGGGCCATCTCTGCAGCCAACCTGCACTTGCGCACCAACCACATCTACGTCTCCTCGGATGACATCAAAGAGACCGGCTACACCTACATCCTGCCCAAGAACGTCCTGAAGAAATTCATCTGCATCTCCGACCTGCGAGCTCAGGTGTGCCCCCACCACGCTCCAGCCTTTTGGGACCCCTCTTAGCCCAGAGTCCCACTCGTCTCCGTTTCTGCATCATGTTCTCGACTAGAGCGGGCTCTTAAGAAGGGAGTACAAAGGCAAAACGGCCACCGGACCTTTGCCCCAGCACCTGCCTGGCTGAGCAGTGCCCAAGGGTGCCACAGCCCAGGTGTCTTTGTGCCTCCACACTGCCAAGCCCCTTGGCTGCCGGTGCCCGGGTGACCCGGCCTCTCTGTGCCCCCAGATTGCAGGGTACCTCTATGGGGTGAGTCCCCCAGACAACCCCCAGGTGAAGGAGATCCGGTGTATTGTGATGGTGCCTCAGTGGGGAACCCATCAGACCGTCCACCTCCCCGGCCAGCTGCCCCAGCATGAATACCTCAAGGCAAGTGATCTCTCTGGGGTGCCCTGGGGGGTCAGGGTAGGGGGCTCCCTGGGACACCCCAGGTTTCTCCAAAGGAGGCATCTGGGGGGGGGAGGGGAGCAGGTGTAGACACTGCTCAACCCCTGGATCCTCCCGCAAACGTAGGAGATGGAGCCCCTGGGGTGGATTCACACCCAGCCCAATGAGTCTCCGCAGCTCTCCCCACAAGACGTCACCACTCACGCCAAGGTCATGGCCGAGAACCCCTCCTGGGACGGGGAGAAGACCATCATCATCACCTGCAGGTGTGTCTGTCCGTCTGGTGGGCGCTCACTCTCTAATGCAGGGGTGGGGGGGCAGCCCCAGAGCAGATGGGTCCCTCCGCTGACTGGCCCCTACTCCCTCCCTCCCTCCCGCCGCAGCTTCACTCCAGGCTCTTGCACCTTGACGGCCTACAAGCTGACCCCCAGTGGCTATGAGTGGGGCCGGCAGAACACGGACAAGGGCAACAACCCCAAGGGCTACCTGCCCTCCCACTACGAGCGGGTGCAGATGCTGCTCTCGGACCGCTTCCTGGGCTTCTTCATGGTGCCGGCCCAGGGCTCCTGGAACTACAACTTCATGGGTGAGTGGGAGAGACGGGGGTCCCGAGCCCTTCCCCCCACCCCCACCTTCCTGTGGCCCTTGGTGGGGGCCAAGGAGCGGCAGGAGTGGGTGGGGGCACCACTTCCAGTGCCGCCTCTGCTCAGAAGGCGGGGCTGCCCTCTGTGACCCCCCCAGAGTCCCCGGCCTTTTCGGGCTCTGGAACCAGGACTCCCCTCCCTTGCAGGCGTCCGGCATGACCCCAACATGAAGTACGAGCTGCAGCTGGCCAACCCGAAGGAGTTCTACCACGAGGTCCATCGCCCCTCCCACTTCCTCAACTTCGCCCTCCTGCAGGAGGGGGAGGTCTACTCAGCGGACCGGGAGGATCTCTACGCCTAGCCTGGCAGCCCCCCCCTCCCCGCCTGATTCCCCCCCACCCCATTGGGCTTGTGTGAAGTTTGTGTCTTATGCCGGGGTCCATGTGACGTTTCAGTTGTTTAATAAAGTTTTGTACACCGGAAAGGTGTCTCTTGTGGAACCTCTCAGCCCCCCACAAGACTCGTTGGGGGGCAGAAATGGGGGGCGACCAGAGCGGGACTCCCCACCCAAGGCTGACAGGCCTTGGGACCGTTCAGAGCGGGCCGGCACGGACGAGGAGTGGGGGCGCTGGAGGAAGAGGCCGCTTTCGCCAGGGAAAGCGGCCACCCCCCTGCGAGCCCCTTGCGCGGCTTCGGGCGCGTCTCAACCCCTTCACCGCCCTCCGCGCGGAGGCCGAGTCCCGGCGGGGCGGGGCGAGGCGGAGGGCGGAGCGGCGCCTCCTCTTCGCCCGCCCGAGCGCAGTCAGCCGCGCGTCGCCTGGCCGGGGCCGGAGCGCGCAGATCGGCCGGATGGAGGCGGCCGACGTTTACCGCCTGGCGGCCGCGCTGGGCTCAGAGCTGCAGCGGCTCTCGGATCGCTTCGGGGCGGCCGCCCTGGCCCGGCTGGTCCCGCAGGTGGTGCGACTCCTCGAGCTCCTGGAGACGCGGCTGCTGGGAGCGCCGTCGGACCGGGAAGCGCCCGGCGCCGCGGTCCAACGCTCGCAGCAGGTGCGGAGGCCCGCGCGCTGCCCGGCCGGGAAGGCTCCGGCGTTTCCCCGCGGCTGGGCACCGGCGGCCCGGCTCTGCCGCGGGTCAGGAGCGCCTCCTCCTCCTCCGGAGGCCGCTTGGGCGGAGGGAGGGCGGGAGACCGGGGCGGGCGAGGGGAGCCGGAGCGCTTGACGCCGGTCGAAGCGGGCGGTGCGCTTCTTCCCCTGGCAGGTGGCGGAGCAGCAGCTGGCCGAAGCCCGGGAGCGGGAGCGGCGCCTCCAGAGCCGGCTGGCCCAGCTGGAAGAGGAGCAGCAGCGGGCCTTGAGCCGCCTGGCGGGGGCCCAAGCCCAGGAAGGTGAGGCCGGGCGGGGCAAGGAGGGCCTTTCCTCGAGGGCGGAGGGGGCGGCAGGAGGAGGGGTGGAGGAGCGCGCCGCTTCCGCCAGAGTCTCTCCGCATCCACCTGCTGCGTCCACTTCGCTTGAACTTTGAGCTGGGGAAACTCCAGCAGCCCTTTGGCCGACTTCCTTGTTTTGATGCTGTGAAGTGTCCGCTGCCCCACAGGCCTCCTGCCACCCGAGTGGTGCCCCGACCAGAGGGGGGGGGGCAGAGGGCATCCTTTCACAGACCCGCACTTAGCTTGGGAGGCTGCAGTGGGCGATTGCGCCCCTCCGGTGGGCTTGTGAGGCAGAGTGGGCAGCTGCATTTGCCCAACTGGCTTGGGGGGGGGGGTGCTCCGCAAATCTTGCCTGGTTGCTTAAGTCATTAGCCCAGGTGTGTCCTGCCTGGGGAGAGCAGCAGCCTCCTGGCCTCCCGCGTGCGGTTCTGCTCCCGGCTTCTTGGCTGGACGGGCCAGGAGAGAATCTGGAATTAAGCTGGACTGGAAAGAAGGAGAGGGAGGCTTCCGTCCCCGGAAATTTCCAGTCGTGCATCAGGAGTTGCAGCTCAGCCGGTAATAAAATCTGAGCATTCAGGGGGCCATGACCTTTGTGGGCTGCCCAACACCCACTGGCGCTGTTTTAGAGGGTGCCGCTCCCTGGCAGGAAGGAGAGAGAGGCCTCCTTCGTTGGCATCTCTTGGCTCACAGAGTGAGCTCTGCAGCAGACTCTTCCCAAAGGAGGGGGTTGAACTCGCCCCAGCCAGCTCGATGGCTGAAGGCACTCAGAGACTGTCAGGCGGTTTGCTTGGTTTGAGTTTAGCAAGTCATGTGGTTGTGAGTTTACCATTTGTGCAGACCTGGCCAGCTGGGTGTCAGGGTTCCCATTTAAATCATGAGTCTCTAGCCAGATTTTCAAAATAAAGAAGATTTATTAGGAGTAAACATGCCGGCGCTGCAGGTGTAGCTGATTCTGAGGCACATCATACACTGTCACCCTTGTCCTTGGTTTTCACCCCCACCCCTTGTATCGTGTATTGTAATTCATATTCTCCAGTGGGAAACACCTGTAGCCCAGACTCATCAGTCAGGCTCTTCAGTTAGAATTTTGTGTGGCAGAAACTTCAGTCGCCTAGAAACTATCTTTGAAACCATTTATGGAATGCAAGCTGCCCATTGCTTCCCCCTCCCTTTCTGTGGGCAACTCTAAAAGACCACAGAAATATTTTATGAGTTGACATTGGGTTTATTTAACAAACAGTGGTTTCCCACTAACTGAACTTTGGAGAGAGAGGAGATCCTTCCTTCTTTTCCATCCATGGTTCTAGCCATCTTTCATCTTCCATCTTCTGTTTAATGGGTTTTATTACAATTTCCTTGTTTGGATTGTTGTGAGCTATGCAGCATCATTGGGAGTTTATGGGAGCTTATGGGTCTGAAGAACAAACAAACATAAATAAATAAATAAATGCACCCTAGGAATGCTGTAGGGCATGGGTGTCAAACTCGTGGCGTCACGTGGCTGTAGCATGACGTTTTCCCCCTTCGCAGAACTGGGGTGGGTGTGGTCTGCCCATGGCACATCTGGCCAGTGGGCGGCCAGTTTGACTCCCCTGAACTCTTGACTGGGAAAGTGCTTGAAGAGTGGGGTGTGTCCCTGACATCATCCCTCAGAGCCCCCTTGGGCCAGAGGAGCAGGAGGGGCAGCCAGGGCACCCAATGTCCTGCCTGCCGCAGCCGGATTGAGGAGCAGCTGTGGGGAAGGTGAGCTGGCCCCTCCTTCAGGGGCTCCCTCTGCTGCTCCCTCTCCTGCTCTTGGGTGCCACCAACGGGAGCCAGTCTCGCCAGGGTCCTTCGCTCAAACTGAGCCAAGCACCGGCAAAGCTGAAGGGACACCACAGTGTCGCTCTCTGTGCTGCCCCAGACGGCCCTGGCCACCATGAGCGGGTGCTGATGCTGCAGCTGAAGAAGGTGGTGGACCGCCAGCGGGACAAGATCCGTGCTCAGGACCACGAGATCCAGTGCAAGGCCTGGGACACAGAGGCGGTGAGTGCCACAGGTCGAGGTGGGGGCTGGGGGACTCCCTCAGTTGCTGAGGGTGGTTGTGGGTCTGTCTCCGCAGCTGCAGGAGCAGCTCAACCGCTTCATGACCATGAACGAGGACCTGCGCCGGAAGCTGGCTGTGGTGCAGGCCCAGCTCAGGAGCACCCTGGAGAGGAAGGGCGAGGTGGAGGCCCTCTGGGAAACAGCAGAGCCTGCCAGGACTGGCACCCCCACGGTGAGAGGGGCAGAGCAGGCGCCTGGAGGGAAGGCAAAGGGGGCTCGGGGCCAGCACAACCTAGAGGGGCCCTGGCCTCCCAGGCTCCTCCTCCTCCTCCTCCTCCGTCTGCCTGAACAAGAGCCCTGTGGACAACTACGGTGGGCACTGCCAGCCTTACGAGGTAGACCAGATCAGAAGCCAGTTTGGAAGACCCCAGGGAGGAAGACCCCAGGGAGTTGGGGAGGGCCAGTCTGGGCCTTTTTCTAAGGCTTCCCCACCTGCCTGGCCTTGTTGAGTTTGTGCCCCGCTTGAGGAGGGCTTCCGGACAGCTTCTCCAAGGTAAATCATAGTCGGTGCCTCCCCACAGCATGTTTTGTCCTTCTCAGATGGGCTCCAAGTAGTCTTGGGATGAGGGGGAGTGCTGGAGGGGAGGGTCCCACTGAGGAGCACGAGGCTAATGGAACCTGGAGTGCAGCCTGGGCAGTTTCCAGGCGGAAGGGATTGTCCACAAGGAGGTGGCCATTGATCAGCTTCATTTTACTCACGGCTTTGGCCTGACCCAGGTGGCTCACAGAGCAAGGCAATGTAAACGATCCAGTCCCCATCTTTCCTTAGGAGCAGGAGGAGGGGGTTGTGGGTGGGGCTGCAGCCCCCCCAGAACACTCACCTGACCAGCGCACCTTCTCGAAGGAAGAGCTGCAGCAGATCCTGCAAGAACGCAATGAGCTCAAGACCAGCCTCTTCTTGGTGGAGGAGGAGTTGGCCTATTACCAGCGGTCAGTCAGTCTCCCTGGGTACTTTGAGGTAGGGGGAGGGAGAGCTTCTATCCTGACGGACCCATTCCAGCGCCACAACTGCCTTTGCTCCAGGAGAGCTGGACTGATTCTGGCAGGGAGGCCCAAGTTGGTCTTATGACAGGCAGTAGCTGCTGCAGGGTCCTCTATTGGGGGGGGGGGATTCAGCCCTCCTGAGATACAGGGTGTTACCAACCCTGGGACCACCCCTCTTCGGTGCCTCCTGCCAACAGTTGGCTTCTTCCCTGGCCAGAAAGCTTTTGGCTATCAAGAGTGGGGCTTGTTGGTTTGGGTGGCTATTGAAAGCAAAGGAATAATAACTGCTTCTTAAGCCAAAATCTGTAACCTTTAGCCTCTCCCTACAGTGCTGCTGTTATCTTACTTTTCCCCCATTTGAAAAGCAGAGGGGTTTTTGCCTTCCTACTTTTCCCCCATTTGAAAAGCAGAGGGGTTTTTGCCTTCCTACTTTTCCCCCATTTGAAAAGCAGAGGGGTTTTTGCCTTCCTCCAGAAGACCGAGCCCTCAGCCCACCCAAAGGAGGGGGCTGGTCCCTTGGAGACCCTCCAGTGCAGGAATCCTCCACTGTCCCTCCCCAAGAAATACTTGTCCAGTCTCCACGAAGACACCTACCCCCAAGGCCCCCAGCCTCCAAGCCAGTTAAAGAGCTCTCAGTGTCCGGAAACACTTCCCACCAAAACACTCCCAATTTAAACACTTTGTTTCTCGCCTTTTGGAACCAGCTTGGAAAATCCCACCTGATCATCCGCTTGGTGGCCCTTTGGTACAGATGGCTGCCACATCTCCTTGCGCTTTTCTTTTCTCCAGGAAGCTCCAGTTTGCCAAGCTCTGTCCCAGCCCTAACCCCTTTGCCTCTTCCCCATGAGGCCTGGCCTTGCTCACCTGCCTAGGTAGCCAGCCCACCTGGAGCTAGAATAACAGAGTTGGAAGGGACCTGGGAAGTCTTCAGTCCAATCTCCTGCTTAAGTATGGTGCCCTATATCATTTCAGACTCTTCTTAAAAGCCTCCAGGGTTGGAGCATCCAGAGTTTCTGGAGGGAAACCCTTCCGCTAGTTAATTGTCCTCACTGTTAGGAAATTCCTCCTAGATTGCTTCTCTCCTTGATTAGTTTCCATCCGGTGCTTCTTGTCCTGCCTGCAGGGCTTTAGAGAAGAAGTTGAAACCCCCCCCTCCTTCTTTGGGGCAGCCCCTTTGACATTGGAAGACTGCTATCCTGTCACCCCTGGTTTTAGATGATCTCCAAAAACCATGTTTGTTTTAAGCTAGAGGAAACAATGAAAGAAACTAGGTCCCTTGGCTAGGAAAAAGGAGAGAATTAACTTAGTAACTTAGTTTTCCCGAGCCTTTAATATAAGTAGCTTTTAAAAAGCTCAGGAAACAAGCAAATGACATTTCCTTTAGGAATCTGATTATCTTTAAAAATGGGGTTAAAATGTTTAACCAGAAAACTGCATTTGAATTTTGAACACTGGCATATGTTAAGTCTTGTATGTCTCTACAGGTAGAAAATTCTGTGTAATCAACTTTTTTTAATTCCAAACTTTTTGTATTCCCAGAAAACTACTTTTCATTTACTTCTTTTGAGCTAAAATATAATTTACAAGCAGTTTCATTGCTGAGCTCACTAATTGGATCATTGGATTTTTTTTTAATCTCATGCAGAAACATCATTTTACCATGATCAGGTTATCCTAATTCCCACTGGGAATGTTTACATTTTAATATAAAAAGAGTTGTTGCATTTTCTCTTTTATAAAATAACGTTTGATTTTATTTATTGATGGTGAGATTTGTCTATCTCCCAAGGAATTTGGAGAATAGCAGAAACTGCTAATTGCAGGGTTTTATCCTCTTCAGTCAAGAGGTTGCTGTATGTAAGTTATTGTTGGTCGCACAGTCAGCCGCTGAGTCTGACCTTTTTATCCACATATCTAGTCCTTCCCCAAGACCTGGGATGGGCAGGTGGGGTTGTTTGATGGTCTTAAAGGTATCATTGTAGGAAGTGAGCTGTTCCCAGGAAAGCTGCCTTTTGCAATTGACCAAAGGGGATTTTTTCGATGCTGATGGTGATCAGGTGATGGTCCAGATGTTCTGGGATTGCACCCAAAGCACCTATGCCGATTGGTGTCACCTTTGCTTTCTTTTGCCCCAGTTGTTTTACTTCTATTTGCCGGTCTTTGTGTTTTGTATCTTCTCCAGTTCTTCCTCTTCTCTTCTGCTGTCTCCAGGTCCTGCAATGTCCACTGACCAAACTTTTTTGCTTTTCTTACTGACAATTGTTCACTCTGGAGTGTTAACTCTGGAGTCTCTGGAGAGACAGGTGCCTGTCTGTTTGAATTCTAAAATCCCAGAGCAAGTTGGTTTCTTCATTTTCTATGACTTTCTCTATTTTATGGTTCCACCAGTTCTTGCTTGCAGGCAAGTGATATTTCTTGCAGATCTTCCAATGCCCAGTGTTGCTACTTTGTCGTGCTGTTGCTTACAGTCTGTTTGATCTTCTTGCAGCAGCTAACCAGGTCATCCATTGTTTCTTCAGTTTCTTTGCCGAGGCGGCATTTGCTGTCTTTCGCTGCCTGTTAACGGCATGAGAAGTGAATCAAGAAGCTGCATCAGATCCAGAGGCAGGACCAGGGTGTTGGTAGAGCCAGAGGCTTGTGAGGGAGGGAGTTTGGGCCAAGACCTTTGGGGTAAGCCAGCTTAAGAAACAAACTTCCCAGAAAGACTGGAAACTCTACTTCAGAGAGAGAAGACCATAGTAAGAGAGTCATTAGGCAGGTCTGATACTGAGCTTAATGCTCCTTATGTCTCAGACAGAAGTTTGCCTGGGTTGCTTTGAATACGATCTTGCTTTCCAGGAGTTAAGGGATATTTCAGCCCTCTTTGCTTGCTTGCTTTCTTATATACTTAAACTATTTAGTTTATGTAGCCATCCAACTGAAATAGTCACCCAGTTGCCTTACTGGTGAGATTGGGGGGGGGGGGGGGATAAATTTAATAAATAACTGTAAAAATAAAATATATGACTTTGAGAAGCTCACAGTAATTAAAATATAAAAAACTAAATCTACACTCCCCCATTGTATAATATAAAGACAGTATAAAAAATACCCCGCCTGACATTGTCCAAAGTGCAGTAAACCAGCATCTCTCTGCAATCACCTACAAGGCACCGCAGAGGCTCTGCCACCGTCGAACCCTCACCTGCAATGGCAAAATGCCTGTTTCCCACCAGGGATATCCCTGGAAGGTCCAGCCGAACGTCCACCCACCCAGCCGTTCAGTTCATCCGACTGATTCTCTGGCATTCACTCTTAGCGACCACCCTATGATCTGACATGTGGTGCAGACATTCCGGTGTCTGTTGTTCAGATTGCCATTTTGTCATTTCCCTTATTGTCTTTGTATTTATCTCACTACATTTGTATTTTGTTTTTTATATAGTGAGTCAGTCCAGGAGACTGTGGAGTTGGGCAGGGCCAAAATAAATCAATAAATGTCAGTCAATCTGTCCTCAGCCCTCTGGACCTCCCAGTGGTCCCCAATTGCCTCTCTGGTCAAGTCCATCCGGTTTGCTGGAAGGTTGAAGAAAGAGACTTTCCTGCTTGAGAGCAGTTGAACTAGAAGATCTCACGGGATCTGTTACTCTGCCACTGTTTGTTGTCTTTTTCCTCCCACCTTCCTAAAATGTGGTGTCCAGAGGCGTATTCTTAGCCCAAGCTGACCGGGCCAGAATGGAGGGGACAGCAGGGGCTTCTTTTGCAGCTGCCTCCCACTCATGGCTCATCTTTAGCCTGGGATCCAAGCGGAATGCGAGGCTCCAGGCGTAGCTCCTACCGAGGCCTTATAAAGCACTTTCTAAGGACTGCACTGGCTTTGGGGGCAGCTGCCACGCACAGCTGGCTCCTATTTAAATGGCTGCCCACGAGGACCCCTGGATCCTCTCGCAGCTATTCGAGGAGAGGTAGATTGCCTCCCGCCCACCTGCCCCCCCACCCCGTACCAGTCCTGAGACTGAGCTGCTTCTGCCTCCAGGGAGCTGCTTCATGGGGAGCGAGTCCCTGCCCTCCTCCTGCATGCCGTGAAATCTGCCATCAGGAAGCAGCGCAAGAAAATCTGGGCCAAGATGCTGGGCACAGAAGAGGAGACGGCGGGCAGGTGGGTCCCTTGTCAGCCTGAGGCCACTTTGCCCTCCCCAGGTATCCCTCTCCCTCCTCCCCCTCCCTTCCCTTCCTCTCTCCCTCTTTTCCTCCCTCTCTCCCCCTCGCCCTCTCTCCCCTCCTATCTCTCCCCCTCCTCCCTCCCTCTCCTTTCTACCCCGCCCTTCTCTCCCTCCCCTCCTACCTCTCCCTTTCCCTGCCTCTCCTCCCTCTCTCCCCTCCTCCCCTTCCCCTCTCCCTCCTCTTTCCTCACTCCCTCTACCCTATCCTCCCTCCCTCTCTCTTCAACACCTCCCTCCCTCCCCTATCTCTCTCCCACTCTTTTCTCTCCCTCCTTCTCCCTCTCTCCCTTCTACCCCCCCCTCCCCCCTCCCCCCCCCCTCTCCCTTTCCCTCTTTCCTCTCCCTCCCTCTTTCTCCCTCCTCCTCCCTCCCTTCCTTTTTTCTCTCTCTCCCCCTCCTCTCTACCTCCCTCTCTTTCCCTCCCTCCCTCTCTGGCAAATGTGTGGTCTCCAGCAAAACCACTAGCAACAAAGAATCTGGCAGTCCAGCTCCCCTTGGCCAAGCCAGATCAGAAGCAAATAGGACCTGGCCTCTTGCACACCTGGAGTTGGGGAGAGGAAAGGGGATTTTCTTAATTTGGCCCACTCAGGATGAAGAGAGGGCATCTGGCCTGAGAAAGAACGAACAATGGCTGCCCCTGACATTTTGCCAGACTAGGCGGTGCTGACTCACCTTTATAAATCCATCTCTTTGTGATCAACTCCAGACTCTTGGCAGGTACGGAGGTGAGGCTGATGCTCTGTAGCTCCCTGCATTGACTGGAAGGTGGAGCCACCCAAGGCAGGTTCTCCCAAAGAGCTCAGGAAGGGCAGAGACAGCAAATCGGATTAAACTAAGCTGAAGTGCGTATCAGATAGTTTCTCCAATTTGGTTCTGTCTCAGAAATAACTTGGCGTGGTTATATATTTTCAGGGAAAGTGGCTGTTTGATCAGGCGTGTGTATCCTTCAAAAGTTTGTTTGCCATAATTGCATCTCCTGCGGTTTGGGAAAGAGTGAACTCAAAGAAAACCAGCCTGGTTTAGGAAGAGGTTCATTCAGGAAGGTGCAAAATTAAAAGGGAGAAAGATGCGAAGTGCAGCCGTTCATCTAATCAGATGGTCCAGAGGTTCTAGCAGTGGCAGCACTCCAGGGAAATGCCCCCCCCCCTGCAATTCCAGCACATGCATGCATGCAAACTCACACAGCTCATTGAGGTGTCTGCAATGCCTGCTCTATTTCAGGGAGGAAGAGGAAGAGGAAGGTGAGGGATGGCCGATAGGCTTCCCTGGCTCTGACTGCACTGATGGCCACCTGCCCGAGTCCAGGATCAAGAGCTTGTGAGTCTGGGATGGACAGAAGGGGGCTGTTGCTGGGCTGGGAGGGAATCTTACCAGGGTCCAGAGATGTCTCTCTGGGGACAAAGTAGGCAGACCACCAGGCTGGGGGGGGGGGGGAGATTCTGGGAACCCCTCCTGGGAAGGTGTAGCTTTTGGCTTAATAGAGGAAGCAGCTTCTGGTCTCATGGCCGGAGCAGAGAAGTCAGGTGGTGTTTCTTTCCCAGTCCAGCCACAAAGCCTCAAACTCCTGGTGGAGTTTGAGGCCCACTTCCTCTCATCAGCCAGACTCCAAGAGGAGGGGAGCATTTTGGACCGGGGTGAACGCCTAAATTCTTCATGGCACCAAAAAATGCCAGGCACCTTTTCTCTCCTCATAGCCTCAGGAACTCTGGATGGAGAGCAAAGGAGCTTCGAGTTCCACGAGTGAGAGAATCACTCTTTTGCATTTATGTTTATTTGTTTATTATCTCCCATCTTTATTTTTCATATAAGTAACTCAAAGTGGTGAATACTGTACTCCTCCCTCCTCTTATTCCCCCCTCCCCAACAACCACCCTGTGAGGTGGGTTGGGCTGAGAGACAGAGATTGGCCCAAAGTTCCCCAGCTGCCTTTCATGCCTAAGGTGGTACTAGAACTGCCCATCTCCTGACAGCAACCGCACCACTGGGCCAAGCACCCTAAGTTGGCTTGGGACACAGAGGGGCCTGGGGTGGCGCTGACCATGTCCCTACTTATGTGCAGCTCTCCCCATAGCAAGGGCAGTCCCTGCTGCTCCAAGGGCTCCTCTGCCGAGAACCCCGGGGCCCCCAAGGACAAAGGTATTTTCTTGCTCTCGGTTCTCAGGAGTCTCCTCTGTGTCTCCCCCTACCAGTTTCAACCAGTGGTATCGCAGAACCTCCCAGCCCAGCCCCACGGAAAGCAGGCCAGGAACCTGGGAGATCATCAACGCAGAAGATGTGGGTCCAGGAGGAGAGGAGAGGGAAGAAATGCCCCCCGGTGGCTCCTCTTCCCCGCTTCCTTGAGTCGGGACACTCATTACTGACACTTTGGGAAGCACGGAGAGCAGCCCAGTGGGGGCTGCCCTCCCAGACCCCTACCTCTCCAGAAGGCAGTCAGGACCTGCCCAGTGGGGGCTGTGCCCAGAACCAACTGCCTGGTTTCCATACTGGGCAGGGGTGGGATTCTACCAGTTCGCACCTATTCACTAGCACCGGTTGTTAACATTCTAAGCAGTTCGGAGAACCGGTTGTTAGAAGAAATTACTGGCCTAATCCTGTCAGGAAGGCAGGAAGGAAACATTCTGGTGTTGCTTACAGAAACTGCCTCTCCATTAACCCTTATTACATTCTTGGCAGGACTAGACTTCCTGTCTCAGAAACTTCTCTGGAGTTGTTTTTTCCTCCTTTGCTGGTACTTTTGCTTGTGTGGAGTGACTATTCAAAGTTACAATGGCACTGAAAAAAGTGACTTTTGACCATTTTTCACACTTACGACTATTGCAGCATACCCACAGTCATGAGAGGCCAGGCGAGGAGATGTAGGCCTCGATGTGAGTGATATTGAGTTGCCATGCCTAGCCAATAACATGACCACCAAGCCATGTCCACCCAGTCACATGACCACCAAGCCACGGCCACCAACAGAACTGGTTGTTAAAACATTTGAATCCCATCTCTGACCTGACCCTCCCTGCACACAAAGTTGCGCCTTCTGGGAACCGCCTGGAACAAGAGTTGTACATTGTCCTGCGCTTGCAGTCTTCCTGGATAGCCAGCTTGTGTGCAACCTTAATACCAAAACCACAAGGACAATAAAAGGAAAATGTGCAAGTGGGAATGAAGAGCCTCCTTGGGAGGAAGTGGAAATCACCCTCCGTCCTCATCTGTTACTGAAGTGGAGGGAGGAGGCAGGGCCAGGTGGGAAGATGCCCTACCCCACCAAGATGCCCCCCTCCCACCAGTCTCCATATGGTGTTCAAAACAAGCCTTTCATGCACATCTGCTCTGACCTCCAGGAAAGGGGGAGACAAGAATGCTGCCCCCCTCCAGGAAGGTCTCAGGAGGAAACTGATGCTTAGACAGAGACTGGGAGGGTAGCTGACCTGGGAGGGAAGTGGAGGTCAGTCGTGGGGGTGGAGGCTCCTGCTCAGCCTCACTGTGCAAGGGGCGGCTGATCTGGTCCCAGACGAGAACAGGCACCCGAGGCTCTCCTTTCTTTTGTTTAGCCCGTTTAGCTTGGAACTAAACAAAGTCCTGCTTGGGTTTTTGACCGTTGCTGCTCCTGCGCGGACTTCAGCGTGACCAATCCGGGTTCAATGGGGTCCCTTCGTTGACCCTCCGCCTTCAAGCCTTTGGGGCCCGTGGATACGGAGGGCGAATCCCAGCCCGGAGTTCTGCCAGAATCCATGAGACAAAACCTCCCTCCGCCTGTCCCAGCCCTGCGGGCTCCGCTGGGCGGGAGGTTGCCTTGTGCGGGCCTCCCAGAGGCCTCCTGCGGAATCCGGGAGGGGCCCGGCCAGAGCGCCTGCCAAGCCTCTCGGGCGACGATGCTCCCTGGCCCCTTTCCTCTTCTGCCCGGCCGGCTTCCTCAGGAAGACCCGCAGGAAACAAGCGGGAGGCGCTTCTGCGCGGAGGGTCGCGGCCGCCCGAGTTCTCCCAGGCGGGACGATGGAGCGCCGCTGGGTTCTGCCGCCGCCGCTGCTGCTGCTGCTGCTCGGCCTGCCGGACCCCGGGCGCGGCTCCCCGAAGCTGGAGCTCGGGGGAAGGCACGTGTGCGCGGCGGAAGATCGGTAGGGAGGGGGGAGAGCCGGCCGGTCCCGCTTTTCGCCGACGGCCTTCGGTGCGCTCCGCTCTGCCGGGCAGGGCAACCCCGACGGCGGCGGGACGATTCCGCTTCAGAGGCCAGAGGGCGCCGGCGGGGCTTCGCTCGCCGTCCGCGGCTCTCCCCCGGCCCTCGCCCGCGCCTTCCCTTTCCGCCCAGTCTCCGTTCAGGTCCGCCCGAGGCCCAGCGGACTTCCCGTGCTCGGACCGGGCGGGAAAGCCGGGAGCCGTGGTGGCAGCCCGGCGGAGCCTCCCGGTTCTTGTTGGGGCTGTTTGAGCCTCGCCAAGAATCCTGGAGCGGCGCCGCTTCGCCTCGGAGCGCGCTGGACGATCTTGCTCGCCTCGCGGGCCCGGCAGCGCTTGGCTCCAGGTTCTTCAGCCGCTTATGGGGGGAGGCGGGTGGCTCAGCCGAGGGGCCCGAGCAGCTCTGGCCAAGGCTGGGCCCCCGCGCTCTCGGGCTCAGGGCGGTCTCTCTCCCGCTAGTGTGCCGCCCGCCCTCGTCTGCTGCCCGGGATGGAAGCAAGTGGGGCCCGAGTGCCCCCTCGGTGAGTTGCTCTCCGTGCGAGAGGCTTCCTGCTTGCACACCCACCGCCCCCCTAGCCTGGGGTTCGGGAAGGCGGAGGGGCAAAGGCCAGGCAGGGGCCCAGGCTCGACGCGCTGCCTTCTGCCCCGGGGAAGGCCGAAGGGCGGGGCAGAGCTGCAGGGTGCCCCCCTCCCGACTGACAAGGGCGGCGGCTGTGCTGATGCTTTGGGGGGAGACGGTCCCCTCACCTCGCCCCCTCCCCCGCTTTCCCCCGCAGCCCTCTGCTTGGGCGCCGACGCCTGCCAGGAGCGGGAGATCTGCGTTCGCCCGGCAGTCTGCCGCTGCCGGCCGGGCTTCTTCGGGGCCAACTGCAACGCCCGTGAGTACCGCCCAGTGGGGGCAAGCCAAGAAACCGCTCCCCCAATTGCAAGAGGGTCGGTAGGCAACTCCGGATTCATCCCTTTGACCATGGCTTTCCTTGCCTGTTGGAGAACCCCTCCCCCCAACTCTGTGCTGGGACCATCAGTCGAGGGCGACTCGTGACCCCCCACCTTCCTGCCCTGGCCTTGGACTGACTTCGCTCCTGGTCCCCTTTGCCTGGCTGGGCAGGAAAATGCTCCCAAGTTGGCAGGGCACCAAGGTCCCTGACCCTTGGGCTCCTCAGACAGACCCTGCTTCCAGCCACCCTACAGTGGGGGGAGGACCCAGTCCAGGGTTTGAGGAGGCCTGTGCTTCTCTTTCAGGCTGCCCGGAGCAGTTCTGGGGCCCAGACTGCAAGCAGAGCTGCCACTGCCACCCCCAAGGCAGGTGCCATCCAGCCAGCGGAGAGTGCAGCTGCCACTTGGGTTGGTGGGGGCCACTCTGCCAGTCGGCCTGCCTGTGTGGGCAGCGAGGACACTGCCACCCTGTCACAGGCACCTGCCAGTGTGATCCAGGCTGGTGGGCCCCTGATTGTCAGAGGCAGTGCCAGTGCAATCTCTTGGGCTCCCGCTGTGACCCAGCCACCGGACGCTGCCTCTGCCATCGGGGCTGGTGGGGCAGGCGATGTGCCTCTCTCTGTAGCTGCAATGGATCGCCTTGTGCCCAGGAGTCCGGGCGGTGCGAGTGCACGGCGGGGTGGTGGGGGGCAGCCTGCCAGCACCTTTGCCAGTGTGTGCACGGCCTGTGTGCCCCTCAGGATGGACATTGTACCTGTGATGCTGGCTACAGGGGCCCCAGCTGCAGAGAGGCCTGCCCTGAGGGGACCTATGGACTCCAGTGTGCCCAGAGGTGAGGAGCCTCAGGGGAGACTGGGGTGCCCTTTGCCCACCCAGAGAGGCCAGGGGAAGAGCAGAGAAGCCAAGCACTGGGCTGCCAGGGTGCCCACTTGCCACCTGCGCCCTTTCTCTCCTGCAGCTGTGGCCACTGCAGAAACCGAGAGCCCTGTTCCCCCACGCAGGGGGCTTGCCTGGCCTGCGACCCTGGCTGGAACGGGACCCACTGCAGCCAGCCATGCCCTCCGGGGCTGTACGGAGAGAACTGCAGCCAGCCGTGCCCCCACCACTGTCTCCAAGGAGAGACTTGCCAACCGCAGACAGGACGATGCTGGAACTGTGAGGCAGGATTCACAGGGGCCAGGTGGGGCTGTGAGCCTTGGCCCTCTGCACCACCAGCAGCAGCAGCAGCAGCCGTCAGGGTCTTTCTGGCTGCCGGAAACAGGGAGAAAAGCAAGCAAGAAGCCTTGCACTTCCCTGTGGGAGGGAAGTGGCCAATGGGGGGCCTGCTCCTGCCCCAGAGCAGGCCTGTGCTCTCCTCGCTTCTGCCCCTCAAGCCCTCCATGGCATTGCTGCAGGTGTGAGGCCCCTTGTCCCCCCGGCTTCTTTGGGGAAGGCTGCCGGTCCTCTTGCCCCTACTGCTTCCATGGGAGCTGTGATCCTGTCTCTGGGACCTGTCTCTGCCAGCCTGGCTACTGGGGCACCAGGTAACAAGGGGGCGGGGGGGCTGTGCCTACAGGGATGTCCTGCACTCCCTCCCAGTCTTGCGCCCCATTTTCTCTCTGCCTGCCTCCTTTGCAGCTGCAACCAGACCTGCCTGGAAGCCTCCCATGGTCCCAACTGCTCTGCAGCCTGTCCCTGTGCAGGGGGAGCTTGCCAGCCTGTCTCCGGAGCCTGCCCACGGGGTGAGCCTGAGGCCTATCTAGAAGGTGCTCCTTGGGGAGGGGGCTTCCTCACTGTTCTGACTTCTTCCTCCTCTCCCAGAAGCCCAAGGCCGGGGGCTCCTCCTCGCAGGCATCCTGGGGCCCCTCCTTCTCCTGCTCCTGCTGGGCCTCTTCTGCTGCTGCCAGCGCTGCCATGGGGCAGCTTCTGTGATCAGGTGAGAGGGCCGCCCCCCATAGCCAGAAGAGCCCGAATGGACCCTCTTTGGCTGGGTCAACAGCAGGGGTGTGTATGGAGGGGGTGTCCTTCCTGGGACTGGATGGAGTCCCATCCCAGATGGGTTTGAACAAAACAACCAGGGGTCCGTGGGGAAGACGGTTCGGTCTAGTCCAACATTGGGAGGGGGCTGAAAAGCAACATTTACACCTCCTGCCTCAAGCCACCCTGTGACTCCAGTGAAATGAGCCCCTGCCCGGCCAGAGGAGGCCTGGGCAGGGAAAACGGGGGTCATCCTGGTCTGAGTTTCCTCTCTTTCCTAGGGCACCAGGGGCTGAGCAAGATCTCTTCCCTCCAGTGAAGCACCGCCTGATGGCCGGGCTGCCCAGCCTCCCTTCCAGCTGGCCCTGCTTTTCACAAGGGGGCTCGAAGCTTCCACGGGTGACAGGTGGGGATCTACCCCCAAGGAGCACCAGTACAAAGGGGGCTGCATACCTGGGCCCCCTCCTCCGCTTGCCTGCTGTCCCAGGAGATCAGGGGGGTTGAGGGGCAGTGCCTGGGGCGGGAAGGGTTGGGCATGATAGCCGTGCTCTGACGCTTCTCCTCCCTCCCCCAGTCGCCCACCGAGACCTGGAGGTCCCCTTCAACCCCAGTTTCATCGAACCAACATCCACTACCTGGCCCTGGGACAGCTCTTTCGGCTCCTGCTCCGAGGGAGCTAATGAGGAAATGGGGGGCTGCCACGAAGGGCCGCAGTCTGCTCCCCCTCCCAGGGAAGGTAGGTAATATGGGGGGGAAGAGGCAGGGTCCCTTCCCCACTAAGCCTAAATCTATCTTCTTGTCACCGTTTGCCAAAGGGTCGTAGTGCCAAACCAGGGAGAAGGGCCCTCCAGCCCCAAAGCCAGTTTTGGCAATCCCTGAGGGCCCCACCCTGATTTTATGGCTGACCCCTTGGGAGGAAGGGAGAATGCAGACAGAATAACAGGAAGGGACCTTGAAGGTCTTCTAGTCTAACCCCCTGCCAAGCAGAAAGCTTTACACTATTTCATACAAGTGGCTGTCCAATCTCCTTTCAAAAGCCTCCAGTGTTGGAGCCTCCACAACGTCTGGAGGGAAGTGGTTCCACTGATTGATTGTTGTAACTGACAGGAAATTCCTCCTGATTTCTAGGTCGGATTTCTGTTTTATTATTTTCCATCTGTTGCTCCTTGTCCTGCCTTCTGGCACTTTGGAGAATAGGCGGATCCTCCTCTTCTTCCTCCTTGGGGCAGGGGTGGTAGGGATGAGGGGAGGCTGTGGCCCTGCTGCCTTGGCTCAGCCCTGGAAGAAAAGAGATGCTTGTGGCCTAATGTGCAGGTGAGGCTCAGCTGCAGGTGTGCCATGACCTCCAAGTGCAGTGGGATGAGGCCCCTGAGCAGGGGTCCTGCTCAGCTGTACCCCTTGCCCCACCACACCTGGTTGGGATGCAGACTGTCCTGTGTTAGTGCCCTGGTTGGGTAAGCCCAGTTCAGCCTTTCTTCTCTGCTCTTTCAGCCTTGCCAGAGGGCAGCCTTCTCCCTGGGGCAGCAGCGTTACACCCCTCGCCCTTCGCAATCCCTCGCACCTCCAGCCTCTCCAAGGGCAAGCGGCCCTCCGTCTCCTTTGCAGAAGGGACCCACTTTGGCCCTCAAAGCCCCAGGGTCCCCACAGAGGCCCTCAACCCCACCCGGAAGCCCCACCCGGCCTCCGAGAGCTCAGTCCAAAGAGCTCCTCCTCTACAGGTCAACCACCCCACGGGGGCCTCATGCCAGTCCCCAGGCAGAAGCTGCTATGAGAACGTGGCACCAGCTCCCTGGGAGGACAGTGGCTGGGCCCCTGCAGGCCACCATCATGGCAGCTCCCAGCACTTGGGGCAAAGAGCGGGCCCCCCGGATGCAGCCACTGTGGAAGCTTGTGTCCATGAGCCCAGCATCACCACCATTTATGTGACCGTGGGCCAAGCCAGAAGGGGCAGCGAAGAACCCCCTCCAGCTACCCAACAGCATCAGGGGAGTGGGCAGGAGGTGGCTGCCCAGCCAAGAAGCCTGCAGAAGTTGCCTTGGAAGGCGCTGGAGGCTGCAAAGAGCACCTCAAGGAAGCTGGCCCCAGAGAAGGACCGCAGCACGGTGGAAGCTCAAGGCCTGCTGGCTCCTGATGAGCAAGTGGATGCGGGAGGGAGCGGTGGCAGCCTGGAGCCATGACCCGCCCCAGAGGGGCACAGCCAGGGGAGCAAATGTGCCCTGCCTCTGGGTTGGCCCCAGGAGCCCAGGTATGTCCAGCTGCCTCCCACAAACAAGGTGGGGACGAGCGAAGCTTCCAGGGCTCCTGCGTGGAGGTGGCCAATCCTGCCGTGTCCTAGAAGGGAGTGGGCTCCTAACCTTCAGTCCTTTAGGAGGCGTCCCTTGCTACTGAAGATGCTGAACCCAGAGCCTGCCTGGAGTGGCCTGATGCCCACGGAGCCCTTCCTTTCTCTTTCACTCAGAAAAGACCTTGGCAACAGTCTGGCATCTGGATCCGTGCTTTTTTGGGTATCCCTCAGTCGCTGCATTGCCCTGATAAAGCAACTGCCCTGAAACTGCGGCACCTGCCACCCCTGCTGCCAACAGTTGGACTCTTTCTCTTGTGGATACTCAGCCTTGATAGGGTTTGGGGAGCGGCCAGTGGTGACCAGCAGGGGGCGGTGGCCCTTGGCAGAACACAGCAGGAGTCTTGAGCAGAAGCTGTATCTGTAGAGGCGGAAGGGGCAGCCTTGCCCCCCTCCCAATCTCAATGGACCCCTGAGCAGAAACGCTGGCCAAACTGAGACCCGGAAGAGCCAGGGGCGACCTAAACAAAACATTCATCAAAAGGCTGAATGAGAGTTAAGACTGTATGGACTGTATGGATTCAATTTGGATTGGGATTAAAATGATTCCAGATTTACTAAACCCCAGTTACTTCTTCCTGGCCTGTCCCCTTGTTGGACCGTGGCAGCCAACAGTGGTTTATGGTTCACTAAAACTTGAGATAGTTAGTAGGGTGTTCTGCTGAACCGACTGAAGCAAGCCAGTTAATTCTGCCCAGTGCACCAAGTAAAGTATCAGGATGCGGCCCAGGACCTGCATTTCAGGGGGCTCCTCTGGCCCTTGGGGATCAGGAGAGGCCCTGATTAAAAATCCAGATCTGAGCTGTGTTCAGACCAGCCTTTGCACCCTCGCCCTCTCTTTGGTGGAAACGACTGGGTTCTCCGAAGAGGGGTGGGGGCTGTTTTGGGCTCTGAATGTAATCACAACTTCACGTGGGTTCTGTCATCCTTCAGGGCGGTCTGAATCAACCCGTCAGACCAGAGTTGTAATTTGTTGCCTGGCTTCACAGTCACAACTACCCCACTGCTCCAGGGTCAGATGGAGCAGAGACCTCATCAGGCTGGCCTCTCTCCCCCCCACCCACCCCCCAGCTGCCCTTTTCAAGAGCCTGGAAGCTCTTCATGTCCTGCTCTGCAGCCTGGAAGAATGAATGACTTCCAAAGCTCTGGGCTCCATCAGGCCCCTGTCAGGTGCAAGTCCCAAATGGGGGTCAGGGTGTCCCTTCTCGGGAGGGGCTCCAGATTGCACAAGAAGCCGGAAAGAACCCCAGAACAGCTCCTGGGGGGTCGGCAGGCCTCTCCCGCCCTGCATAGTCACGTGTTCCCTTTCCCCGACCCTGGGGCTCCTCAGGTTTGCTGAAAAAAAAACGCCCGGGTGACCCTCCTGCCTTTTGGAGGGCACGAACGCCGGCAGAGCCAGAGGGAGCGCGGCGACCGCGAGCATTTGGGGGGACTTGGCTGCCTCAGGACCCGCATCCCCTGCTCTCCTCGAGGGAAGCGCGTCCTTCGCTCTGTGGCGGAGGAACCAGCCAGCGAGGCAACCGGGGCGCCTCAGGCATATCAGCGAGAGGGACAAATTCACGGCTCCGGAAGGCCGGACCGAAGCCCCCCCCAGCCCCTCCGGGCAGAGGGGCCGGCCTCCTGGGACCAGCCGCCCCGGCTGAGAGAATTGCTGAGCCGAAGGTGCCCTGCGAAGCCTTGTTCACCAGCCCAGCCGGGAAAGAGGAGCGGCCGCTGCGACGGGAACAGTTCACTCCGATCGCCCTCAAAAGGGGGGCAACCGGGCAGGGAATGGGAGGGCGGCGCTCGTTGCGTGCCGGAGGCGACAAGCCCCGCTCGTGTTTGCCCAGAGACCCGGACGAAGAAGCGGCAAAGCTCCGCTGACATCCGCGGGCAGACGGACGAACGCGGGACCTTCTCCTCCAAGGGCGGCCGGCGCTCTCTACCCACCCCCGGCCCGTCTCTTTCAGGCTGCGGCGACTGCGGGGCGGGGGTCGTCCTGCGGGGACGCCGGTGGGCGCGGAAAGAGGGGCGGCCGGGAGAAGCCCCGGGGCGGGGGTCTTCCCCTTCTCCCGGTCCGGGGAGCTCCGCGGCACTGGGAGGGCGCCAAGGGCGACGCTCGGGGCTCGTCCGGCGCGCCGGATCCGATGCTCGCGCAGAGGCTGCCTCACGATCGGGGCGAATATCGAGCCGGGGACTCGAGAGTTACGTCTGGCGAAAAGAAGCGACGTCGGCCGGTTGAAGGTCGCCGAGGGAGCTCCGCGTGGCCAGCCGTTCCGCGGGCTCTAGCTGGGAGGAGCCCCCCCACCGCGCGCGCCCCTCTCGGCGGGAGATCCCCTCGACGCCCGCTTGCCCACCTCGGCTTGGCGGCGCGCTGCCGGATTGGGCGAGACGCGGCGGCTGGCAAGGCGCCGGGGCCAATCAGTGCCGCCTCGCTCCCCCTCCCCGCCTCGAGGTATAAAAGAGGCGGCGGTGCGCCGGGCACGGAGCAGCAGAAGCGTCGCCAGCGCCACCGCAGCCGCGCAGCACCGGCCGGATCCAGCTGGGCAGCCAGGTGAGCGCACGGGGCTTGGCTTCCCTCCGCGGGGAAGAGCGGATCTCTGCAGGGCCTCTGCTCCTCCCACATCTCCCAGCCGGCCTCCGGGACTCCCGTTGCCGCCGCCGTCTCCCGCTGGCGCCCGAGTGGGAGGCTCGGAGAGAACCCCCTGCCCGAACTTCGGCCTCGTGTCCTTCCCCCCACCATCCCGGGGGCAGGCAGAGATCCAGAGCGGTTAGAGACCCGCTCCCGGCACCGTGTCTGTGTTGGTTTCGAGAGCCCCCCCTCCTGCCCCAACTGGCCCGGCCTTTGGCGAGGGGCTCAGCGCAGACTCCCAGCCCGTCCAGTGCGAGCGGGGCGAGGTCCTTGCTGGCCACTTCCATCCGAAGTGTCTTATGAAGCCCCCTGCGCCCGCACCCCTGGTCTCCAGGCGTTGGGGATTTAGGAACAAGGTCTCTAAATCGGGAGGGTCGGTTGATCTACTGTGGCCAGCCCGTCTTAAGATTCCTTGCCCTTCTACCCTCCTCCCTGTGCCCCGCTGGAGCGCCTCTTCTTCAGCCATTGTCCGGGCTTTGCACCTCCTGTGAGATCGTTGCAGGGCAAGGGGCCTTTGCAATTTCCAGATCAAGCTGCCCTCCAGCAAGAGGTTCAGATCGGTTAATTCTCGGTTCCTTTCCTGCTTCCCTGTTTCGGGTCCCTCTTACTCCACCCTCCACCCCGCTTTTCTCCTGAGTCTAAACACTCGGGCCAAGCAGATAGTTGAGGGGTACTTCCCCCATTCCCAGACACCCGTCCCCCCATTTAATTCTTTCCCCCAAAGCTGCTGTAGCTGTGAAGAGAAGGAGCAGGGCAGCTCATGGCGGCATTTCCCACCCTCACCCTGTTCAGGCACACACACACCCAGTAGATTTAGGGGCACTTTGGGGGTTGCCCAGGGGCTTCCCCCTTTGACCCCTGTGGCACTCGGGGCCTTTTTTATTTTGCCTTGGCACCACTAAGCCCCTGGGTGGGTGGCCGGCTGGCCATTGGCTGCCTCTGTATCATTCAGACTTCCCTCCACTGTCCGGGCACTTGCCCCCCTTCCTCTGGTTGAGCCACATCACTGACCTCTCATGCTGACCTCATCCTCTTATCCCAAGGCTGATAAGTTTATTCAACGCTTTGGAGGAGTCCCGATAAAATAAACCAAGAGTTTGGGCCCTTATCTAGCTGCTGCTTGACCCAATCTCTGCCAGCTGAGTTTCCCTCCTCCCAGCACTCGCTGGACCCTTAAAGATCCCTCTGCAGGGACCCTCCACTGGCAGAGTGCTGCCTGGATCGGCCATCAGCCGCTGGCTGCTCTCTTCCCTCACCAATCCCCTCTGGGCTCTTAGAGGAGAAACGGGGGGGGGGGGGTTAGGCAGCAGTCTCAGTGGACGCCAGGACAGATTTCCTAGCAGAGGTGTCCAAGAACTGGTGGCTGGATGACCACCTGCTAGGGGACCTGTAGGAGCGACTAGGTGATCTCTGAGTTCTGTTTCAGCCCTATGGCTTCTTTTGTTCTTTTTAAGCAGCGTCTTCTGAGAATAGGGGAGGAACGGGGGGGGGGAGGTTAAGGGGGCTGAAGGAGGCATCAGTCACTGTCTGGAAAGAAAGGGAACCCCAAAGGAAAAAGGGGCTCAAGAAAAAAGCCTTATGTGCCAACAGATTGGAAGACCCTCTTGGTGAAGAAGAGCCCCCCGCCTGCTGCCGCCCACCATCATGGCTCCCACTCTCACCACGGCTCACCGGCGTCGTTGGTGGATGGCCTGCACAGCTGTCGTGGAGAACCTCTTTTTCTCTGCCGTCCTCCTGGGCTGGGGATCCCTCCTGATCATGCTCAAGTCGGAGGGCTTCTACTCCTATCTGTGCCCTCTCCCAGGTAAGAAGCACCTTGGCCCGGCTCTCCTGGGCACCAGGCCTTTGCCACGTGGGCTCCACTAGTGGCCTCCTGGGCAAGCCAGCCCACCCACCCCCGGCCACCACAATCTGGCCTGTGTGTGCCACTTCTGGCTGCTTAGTGGGGAAGGGGCTCTGTGAGGAGGGGCATCTCTTGTGATCACAAGGGCAGGGTTTGGGGGAGGGGGCCAGGAGCCTGTCTCCTCTTCCTGCTCGCCGCAGTCTCTAGGTGAGCCCGGCTACTTGGCTTCTGGACTGGGAAGGGCCAGGACAGCCTTTGGACTCCTCCCCCATAAATCCTTTTCCTTCTTGGAAGTGTTTGTGGTCTTTGGAACAAAGATATCAGCCACACTGGAGGGGTGGGAAGGAAGCTCTTGCCTCTGTCTCCATTCCTCCTTGTTGCCCCCCAATCAGCCTTGCCCTTTGGACCCCGGTCAATCTTTTACAGGGTCTGAACAGGCTGAGACCTTGATAAAAAGCTGCCGTGGCAGAGATTTTATCCAAGAGGGAAGACGATAAGATCCTGCAGAACCAGCTGATTCTAGGCTGGCAGGAGAGGGCAGGTGGGGACTCAGTCCAGGGAGGGCCCCAGGATGGGGAAAGAGCTGGTCTCTGCAGCACTGGGGCTGGGGGGAGAGGAAACCCACAGGGGACAGTCAAAGGTAGGCGCCCTCAGTGCCATCTATGGGCCTTTGTGAATTCCCACACAGGGCAGTGTAACCCGGGGTGTAGCCCAGGAAAAGTCCACTGGCTCCACCACTCAATCAAGGCCAGCCATGCAGCAAAGCAACCCCCACCTCCTCTGGCCTGTCCAGGAAGGAGAGGCTCAACTCCTGTCATCTTCCTCCTTTCTCTCTGGAGCAGCCCTGAGCTCTCCCGTCTGTCTGGTCGTCTTTCTGAGGACTTCCTTCTGTTGTTCACAAGCAAAACAGCTTCCACGCCCCCCATCTTATGGAGGGGGGCCCTTAGTGGGAGGGGTCTCCTTAGCTGGGGGCTCTCTGGCAGGGACCTGACAGGGAACTTTGGGGGGGGGGGGGGGGTCTGCTTCTCCACTGCACTTTGCTGACCCTTCTCTTCCTCATTGTGTGCGTGCGCATGCATTTTCCCTTGTGTGTGTGTGTGAGAGAGAGAGAGAGAGAAAGACCGGGGTGTGTTCTGTGGCCGGCTGCAGCCGGATCAGGGGCTCCGTGCAGCAACTTTGTTCCACTCTGACTCGGCAGCCCTGCCTGTTGAGCTGGTGTTTTCCGGCTGAAGTGCTGAGTTGCCTCCTCACATCCGCTCAGGGTCCCTGCAGCTGCCGGCAATGACGGTTCCCCATTCCCCCTGAGGCGGCAAGTAGCTGAAGGCTGTTGGGCCATTGGGGGGACAGGACCTGCCTCCCCCCTCCCTTTCCTTCCTGGATTGCCAAAGTTAGCCAGCGCAGCAGGGCTGCAGGTCTCGGCTGACCCGACCTCACCTTGGGGCAGCCATCTTGTAAGGGTGGGGGGAACGGCCATGGCTCAAGGGAGCCCCTTTGGGGCATGCTGGGGCTCTGGGGCTAAGCCCTGGGGCATGGTTTGCCTGTGGCTCTGTGCCCCCTTGCAACGAGGGGGGTCATTCCTGGCACTGAGCAACTGATGCTGTGGATGACAGGACCCCCGACTTGGTTCCTCCTGGGAGGAAATGATGGTTTTGCCTGAAGAGGAATCAGAAATGGGGCAATGGGATTTGGGCTGCCCTCCCATCGGAGAATCTAGGATGGACACCAATTAGTGAAGTGAGATCAGAAGGGGGAGCTGGAGCAGCAGGTTTGGCTGGGCTCAGAGGTTCACCTGGTTTTAACCTCCCTCCTCTTCAGGTGACACTCAGGCAGCATCTTGCGCCTGGCCTTGCTCGGGCTTCACAAAGCGCCTTAAGGCACTTTCTGTGGCTTTTCTGCAGAGCTCAGGCCCTGGACCCTGGACCCTGGACCCTGCCCCCCCCCCCCCCCCCCCCCCCGGCCCGCGGGCCCCCCCCGCCCCCCCGGGGGCCCCGGGGGCGGGGGGGGGCGGGCCCCGGGGCGCCCCCCCGGGACCTTC
>BLBF01000036.1:35537233-35635873 GCA_015471245.1 Laticauda colubrina
GTGTGTGTGTGTGTGTGTGTGTGTGTGTGTGTGTGTGTGTGTGTGTGCTGGGAGCCCAGGCAATGCTGGACTGCTCCCTGGGGGATCCGGCTGCTGCTGGGGGTGGGAGAGTTGGGGTGGGGGGACACCTCAGCCGGTGGGTCAGAGGGGCCTGTTTGCCCCCTGAAAAGCAGGAAAAGAACAACAACAACAGGGAGAAGGAGAAGGCGCAGACTCTGCGTCAGGCCCCTATTTATAGCTTCTGGGAGGAAGCCAGGAGGAAGGGAGAAGTTTGCATTAGGAGCAGCAGTGCCTCCGACACGTTTTTTGCACAACAGGGGGAAACTGCACGCCTCTTACGCCCTGACAGCCAGTTTGGGCCTGTTAGAACTGGAATCCCTTGAAGCAGAGGAATTGGCCCCGATGCTTTCCTGGAAGGAGGAAAGGGCTGGGGAGGGCCTGCCCCTGGGGGCCCCTGCTCCTGTGCCTGGCTCCCCCAGGGCCTCCTGGGGCCTCTGGACTCAGGGCCTAGTGTGACGTGCCCCTCCTTAGCCCCAGCCCTGCCTCTCCTTCTCCAGACAGCTGGCTTGGGTTGCCCTCAGCCCGGTGGGGGGGAGGGCAATGCCCTCTTGCTGGAACCACTGGGTTGCGCAGCAGAGCCCGAAGAGGTTGGGTCTGGGTCTGGGGCCCCGTGCTCGGCCTCCTGCAAGGGGGGCTCTGGTTGTGGGGGTTTCTCATCCCCAATGGGGCTGCCTGTTTGCCTTCCAGTGGGGCTTTACGGTTCCATCTTTGGAGTCTTGCAGCTGCTCTGCCTCCTGACGGCGCCGGTGATCGGCTACATCATGGACTGGAAGCTGAAGGAGTGCGACGATACCCCTGAGGAGTTGGACAAGGGAGACACCAGCCCCCCGTACGAAGCCAGTGGGCGGGGACAGCTGCGGGGTCCCTCCCTGCCAGCTGCAAGCCCAACCCACATTCCTTCCCCCTCTGGAGCGTAGGAATGGGGTGCCATTTGCCACACACCCTTGGCAGCTCATGCCATGGGCCCTGCCCGGGCGGGGAGGCCGAGAGGCAATTGGGTCACTGGGCCAGGAACATCATTGGGAGGCCTTGTTTGTCACGGGAGGCCGAGGCTGCCTGGACAAGTAGGGAAAGGGTCACCAGGCACTGGCTGGCACCGGGCAAGGAATGGGGCTCAAGGGGATGCAGCCCGGATGATCCTTCCTCCCACCTGCAGGGGTGAGAAGAAGGAGAAGAGGCCTCGGGACCGCCAGATCCAGAAGATCTGCAACGCCACCAGGGCTTTTGCTTTCACCAATGTGCTGCTGGTGGGCTTTGGAGTCACCTGCCTGATCCCCAGCCTGCCTTTGCAGGTGAAGGAGGGGGGCGTGGGCCTTTGGGGGAAAGGCTGGCTGGCCTGCCTAGTGCTTGGGACCCTCCCCTCTGCCTCCATGGGGGGGGGGGTATTGTCCGGGCTCCACTCAGGGAGGGAGGAGGGCAGGGGTTCTGCGGGGGCTCTGAAGGCGGTCTCCCCACTCTCCCTTCCAGATCCTTTCCTTCATCCTGCACACCATCGTCAGAGGCTTCATCCACTCAGCAGTCGGAGGTCTCTATGCTGCTGTGTAAGTCCAACATCCCCTCCTCAGCTGCCCATCACAAAGTGGGTCACCCCCGTTTTCTGGGTCATGGTTTCCTCCTCCCCGGGTTCCCTGTGGTTGTGTGGCTTTGCCTCCGGATATTGGCCAGCTCCTCTTGAGTGTTGCTCCAGAGCGGTTGGCACCCGCCCCCACCTGCCTCCTGAGTATCTGATGGAGGCCAAGGTCAGCCTGGGCCAGGCCGCATTCCTTGGGGAGCAAAACAATGTCCTCCTTGCTGGCTGGTCTTCTCAGTGCCCCAAGGAAGGCAGCTGAAAGACACTGAAGGGCCCCCCTGCCCTGGAGAGCTTTCCCTGGGCCCAGCAGATGGATCTATCCATCCATCCATCTCTCCCCCCCTCTCCCCCCCCCCTCTCTCTCACACACACACAGGGCCTGGATCCGGTTACGGCTTGCCTGGGCTGACTCACATGTTTTTGCCCTGCTCAGGCGCATGTTGTTTTGAACGGGACGTTTCGGGCCATGGGTCACGGAGGACGTTGGGTGCAACTCTGAGAGTTGCTCAACCTGGAGATCTGCCTCCCAGGCTCCTGCTCTGCGCTGCCCTTCAGCACTTTGCCATCAGGGGTTTGTTCCTCCAGGCAGGGTAGCCCTGAGAAGACTTGAAACGAGCCAGGAGGGGCCCTGAGCCGGCCTCTGGCCCAGCCACTTCCTCCTTTGCAGAGACCCCATCCTCCACTGTCGCTCTACCTGACCTCACCCCCCCCCCCCCCCGCCCGCCCCCCCAGCCACTCCCTCCTTGCCAGCCCCCCCCCCCCCCCCCGCCCCCCCCCCCCCCCCCCCCCCCCCCCCCGGGACCCGACCAGAAGGCAGCTCAATAGCTGCAGACCTGTGGGTCACTTGCCCCTTCCCCCCACCAGGTATCCCTCCACGCAGTTTGGCAGCTTGACTGGGCTGCAATCTCTCGTCAGTGCCCTCTTTGCCCTCCTGCAGCAGCCCCTTTTCCTGGCCATGATGGGCCCCCTGGAAGGAGATCCCCTCTGGGTAAGTGGACCCGCCTTGGCTGGAGGCACTGGCTGTTCAAGCACAGGCAGCCTCGGGTGCCCGTGAGAAGGGAAGAGGGTGGGGAACAAGTCATGCCCTTCCATGGCTAGTTCTGGCTCCTGGGGCTCAGAGGGAGAGGTTCTGCCCCAGAAGGACTGCCTGCCTGGGCCACTGCTCAGGCTGCCATGGAGAACTGCAGAGGCCCAGAAGATGAGCAGAGGCAGAGTAGGCCCAGTCTGGGGGCTTGGGCCTCCTTGGGGGTGGGGGCCGGGACGTGCCCTGTCCCCCAAGAGGCACATTCCCGATGCTTTGGGTGTTTGGGCCAAAAAAAGGGAACATCCCTTGAGGGTCCCACCTGTTGCCTAGCAGTGCTGGGGAGGGAAGCCTGCCAGCAGCGCCCCCTGCCCCACACCTGGAGCCTTTTGGCTTTGCAATGGAAGCCAGCCCCCCACCCCAGGAGGCTGCCTGGTCACGGTCTGGGTGTCAGAGGCCTCCTGGATCGGCTCCCAGGGACCACGTGGGCTTTGTTTGTGCAGCGAGGAGGGCTGGCTGGGAGTCGTCTGTCTCGGGCACGTGAGGAAGGGAAGGCCAGCTCCAGGCGCCTGGAGAGCTGCTGTCTGGCCGTCTTTGTTTGGCCTCCAGGAGGGCAAAACATCTCAGGGCCCTTCGTCGCAGCGCTGGCCTGATGGCGGCTGTAGCCTGCTCGTCCTCTCCCTTGGCAAGGCCTGCACAATGAGAGTGGGGAGGTAGGGAGCTCGGGGGGGGGGCAACACAAATGTGCCCCTCCCCTCCTCGGGCAGGGGTCCAGGAAAGGAGGGGGGAGTTCTGAAGCAGCCAGCCTCCTGCACTCGCAGGCCTCCTTCAGAGTCAAGGGGCAAAGGGTCCAAGGGTTCCTGTCCTTGGCAAGGGCTGGACTAGAAGACCTCCATGGTCCCTTCCAGCCAGTGCCAGATGGACGAGGGCTTCCTCTTCTCATGCCACAGTCTCCCCCACAGCTACAAGACACATGGGGCAGCCTGTTTTCTGGCCGGGGGTGGGGGTGGGGTGACCAGGCTATGCAGCCAGCGAGCTCGGCTCTTGGGTAGCGAAGAGCTGTTGAAACTGAGCAACCAGCTGCCCCCTCGGGAGAGGGTTGTGCCTGGTCTGGGCACCGCAGGTGGCAGGCTTGACACTCTGGGTTGGCAAGCAGACGGGGCTCCAGGGCTGCTTGGCACCTGGGAGCCTCGGGGCCTGGGGAGGAAGGGGAAGGGCAGGGCAGGGTGTCCTTCAAGCAGGGGAGGCAGCTGCGGACTGAGCCATCCCTCCAGGCCACCCTGTGGAGAGCCATCTCTCGCCAGCAGCTTTGGCCCTCACCGTCTTCACCCTCTCTCCTGCCAGGTCAACGTGGGGCTGCTGGGAGTGAGCATGCTGGGCTTCTGCCTGCCTGTCTACCTCATCTGCTACAGGCGGCGCCTGGAACGGGCGAAGCAGCAGAAACATGACGATGCCCAGCTCTTCCTCAAGATCAATGGCACACCCAGTGAGGAGGCCTTTGTTTAGAGACACATTTGGACTGGCTGGGGGAGGGTTCCCCCTCCCCCGAGGCACCAGAGAAGCCCCCCCAGCACAGCTCCCATCTCACGGGCCTTGCTTTGGAGTCAAAAGCCACACCACCATGCCATTTCCATGGCACCACCCTGGTGTGGCCTCCCCTGCCCACAGTCTCTGGTGCTGGCCTCAAGAGACGCCTAACTCGATACAGGTCTTGGTTGCTTTGCAAAGGGAATGCCCCCCCTCCGCTCTTCTGGTGATCTAGCCCTTCCTGGCACACGCCTACACAACCCACGTACAAAAACACACACAGGCAACGGCTTGGTTTGTGTCTGTGCAGGACACAGACCCCGGCCTCCTTCCTACCCATCTGCCTGCTCTCCTGTCCTGGATGAGCACTCCCCTGGTCACCTTGCAGGGCCCTGCTGGTCCCTCCAGTCTCTGCAGCCGCTGGCCGAGGAGGAGCAATCAGAGCATCCAGTCTGCCTGCATCTTGCACCTGTCCTGGTGGGAGGGGGATGTGGCCCCACCTTCTCCGCAGGAGGACCAGCTTGGCGAAAACTGGGGGTTGCACAGTGTCTTGTCCCTCCCCCCTTTGGGGCATTGCCAAAGAGGAACAGCTTTGCACAGAGTCACCCAGGGATCTTCAATTGACCCCAAAGTCTCTAGTATTAAAGGACCTGATAGACTGAGGCAAGGAGGCACCTCAAATCATGACCTGGGCTAGGGGGCACTGGCTCCTGCCCTGCCATCCCCTGCCTGTGTCTGGCTCTGCCAAGGGTAGGTTTAGCTTCCTGGCACTTGGCACAGCAACTGGCGCTCCCTGGTGGCAGAAATTCTCCTGGGCAGGGCACTGGTTCCCTTGCAGCAGGGGAGGAGGGGGCAAGATGCCACAGGTGGATTGCACTGTCTTGTCTCTTTTAACATCAAAAAAACAAAACAAAAAAACCCCAAACACCACTCTACATGGCTTTTGTGTTTCTTACTCTGAGCAGCCAGAAGGCTGACCTGGCAGAAAATCCGGTCAAGGTGCTCCCCTCAGAGGTCAGTACGTGGCCTTGGATGGAAGTGGTGCAGCAGAGGCCGGAGTGGCTCTGGGGTGGGCATGGAGCTCAGATCGGTGGGCCACTTCTTCCCTGGGTCCCTTCCATGGCTGCCTTCTGGGTGCCAGCTGAGGCCTGAGGCTTCTCTGCCCCGCTTCCCCCGCAAAGGGGTAGAGGAAAAAGCAGCCGGAGGCTCCCAGAATGGGGTGTCTTCCCTCTTGACTCAACTGTAGTCTTGCGCATGCAGAGGAAAGCGGATCGGACTTGCCCAACACTGTGCCAGGGTTGGCAGTTCCCAGATCAACTGCCAGCTCAAGCCATGGCACAGCTCGTTCTTCACAGAGGGCCTGTGAAAGAAAGCAATGATCCCGCTCTGTGCTCGTATCTCCCACAAATGCTGAGCCAAGGACAAGCTAGTGCCCTTGAAGCATGTACCAAGTGCCAGTGAGGCAGCAAACCCTGGTTTGGTCAGGAGGGGAGCTGGAGCCATGGAATCCATAGCCAGGCAGAAGAAAAGGAGGCCACAGGGAAGCGGATGGCCAGCCACATCGGTGTTTCGCTCTAATAGGGACACATTGAGGGACCAACAAGGCCAGAGGGTGCAGCATTTAATCTGGCACTACTGCCATATTTGGCTGATGTTTCTCCCCGTGCCTTCAGCCAAGGAGGCTTTGGCTGACCCGTTGCTGCAGCTGTCACAGTAATGCCTGACGCAGATGGTTGGAAGGAGCGACCAGTGGGAACGCTTCCCCTTGCGATCCTGGCTCTTGGCAGACCCAAAGAGGCTGCTGGCCAACTGCATCGGAGATGACCCATGGCAATCCAGATGCCAAAGGCGCTAAAACGAAGCTAGACCCGCCTGCACAGCACCTCGGTGGGGAAAAGAGGACCGGAAGAAGGTTCAGGCAGCCTTCTCGCCCTGCCCTGCCCTGCCCTGCCCAGCCCAGCACTCGGCATCTGCTCTGTGCCACCCAGTCCCTGCTGCGGCTCTCGTCTGCCTTAACTCCTTAGCAGTCTGGGGTCACATGCCTCCCTGTGCTCTGCCAGCTTGCTCAGTAGAAGGAGGGGGCAGCGAGTGGGTCTGGGCTGTTGCTCTGGGGCAGTTTCTGTACGCAGCCCCCAGGAGAAGCAGGCAAGATGCAGCCCCGAAGCCTAAGCCGAGGCTCAGCTGAGGATTCACCCGGCTCCATTGGCCAGGGGTCTCTGCAGGCTTTCTTGAGGAGGGGAGAAAGCAACCCCCGCCTAGTAGTCATGCAGGGCCCAATCCTCCCAGTCAAAGGGTCAGCGTGCATCCTGCCCCATGAAGCTGCCCACTGTTGCTGAAGTGGGTGGAAGCTGGGCAAAGGAGTTCCAGGCTCAGAGGAGCTTTCCCTGATTGATAGATAGAATTCTTTATTGGCCAAGTGTGATTGGACCCACAAGGAATTTGTCTTTGGTGCAAATGCTCTCAGTGGACATAAAAGAAAAGATACTTTCGTCAAGAGTCAAGATAACCAGGTTCAACATTTAATGATAGTCATAGGGTACAAAAAGCAGTCAAATCATACCAGGAAACAGTCCATATAAATCGTAAGAATGCAAGCAACAAAGTTACAACCATTCAGTCACAAGTGGGAGGGGATGGGTGATAGGGAGTGATGAGAAGGTTAATTAGTGACTGCCCCTCCACCTGAGCCACCCCTGTGGAGGGCTGGATTGGCCCAGCCGGTTTCTTCTCACCTCTGGTTACTTGGACCTGGAGCTTCAGCCTCGTGGCAGGCGGTCCTCCCTCCCCCGGTGCACAAGGCCTTCTCTTCTGGGAGACCCTCACATCCTGCCTTCTAAAGAGCTTTTTCCATGGAGATCCCTAGTTTTAGAGTGGAGGCCATGCAGGGCCCAGCCATGGTCTCTCGTGCTGCAGGGGGAAGGGAAGAGCAGCTTCCACAGTGCCCCCCCCCCCCTTTCAGCCTTGCCCTATGCAGAGTTGCTTTCCCAACCCTGCTTGCTAAGATCCCGCCAGGGCGTCATTGAGTTTGGGGACTTCTTTTGTGGGCTTATGGGCTGGCAGCAGTCACAGTGCCCCTTGGAATTTCCTCATGCAGCCGCCACTGCGTAGGTTGGGAGAAAGGGACTGTCCCAGAGATCCTGGGGGCCTCCCGGGAACTTCATAAGAGATCTCTATGGTCCCAGGGCACCACCCAAACCACTGCACCACGCTGCTCTGAGTAAACCTTTGGTCTGTAAGGATGACGTGGGTCAGCAGGTCTCTCCCCCATCTGCCAAAGTGAAATCCCTCCCTTTGAAATGGAGCAGGTGATTCCACCTCAGCAGGCAAGCTCAGGAGAGGCTATGGGACCCCAGCACAGCAAGCTACAGATGCTACAAGAATAACCATTGGAAGGGGCTTGGAGTTCTAGTCCAGCCCTCTGCTTAAGCAGGAGACCACCCCCCATTCCATTCTGGACAAAAGATAGTCCAGTTTCTTCTTAAAAGCCTCCAATGTTGGAGCACCCACAACTTCTGAAGGTAAGCCAGTCCACTGATTAATTGTTCTCACTGCCAGGACACTTCTTCTCCATTCTAGAACATATGCAATCCCTGCACTCTTCCTAGAGCCTCGACATCTTTTTTGTATGATGGTAACTAGAACTAGACTCCTCATTCCAAGTGTGGTGTTTTTTGTGCAAGCGGCATCAACACTTCCCATGATCTTGATGCTGAACCTCTGTTGTTGCAGTCTAGGACTGCATTAGCTTTTTTCAGGGCTGCAAGCACAATGCTGACTCAGGTGGTGGTCCATCGGGACTCCTAGCGCCCTCATGCAGTTACTGCTGTTGGATGCTCCATCACTCAAGGCTTTTAAGAAGACATCAGACAGCCATATGGTATAGACTAGGGGTGTCAGACTCAAGGCCCATGGCTGGATCTGGCCCGCAGGGTGCCTAGATTGGGCCCAAAGGGCCAGCCTGGAAATAGCAAAGGACAGGCCTGCAGTGCTTCTGCTATAAGAAATGGGGCACATGGCCTCCCGCAACCAGCTTTGGCTGCTAAAGTGCCGCAGGAGGCCGTCCAGGCCCAAACGGGCCTCCAGAGTGCTCCAGGAGGCCGTCCTTCACTCAGAAGGTTATAAATGAGAGGAAAAGTAAAATATTTCACCTTTCAGGTTTGCAGGATTCTGCTACTATAGCCTGTGCCAAAAATTTATAGTTCTTGTCTTCTTATGGAATCAGTTTCTTGATCTGGTCTCTCTCTCATAAGGTGATCAAGTAGATCAAGAAAGTATTCAAAAAAACAATCACGGCAGTGTACATCTCTTTATAAGTGTGTAAAACCGTGTGTGTGGAGGTGCGGTCCCGTGTCACACCCACCATGACCACCCCCACCCAGCCACCCCCACCCCGCCCTCTGAGGTCAGAGACAACCTTGATGCGGCCCCCAGTGCAATTGAGTTTTGACACCCCTGGCATGGACCACAGAGAGTTTCCTGCTTGAGGTTGGCCTAGAGGACCTCCAGGGTCCCTTCCCACTCTGTTATTCTGCATTCTGCATCCTCTCCGTGCTGGAGCCCCCCTCTGGACGCCCAACGGCGGCCCCCACAGGTGGGCGGAGGACTCCTCTGGGGATCTGGAGGGAAAGCTCCGCAGTCCCGTTCCTGCAGCTCAAGGTAACTCTGGCCGTTGTGGCAAAGCTGGCTCCTCTTTGCCTTGCCTTGTGGCCAATAAGGGCCCCCAAATCCCTACCGCGATGACAGTCTGGCTCCGCAGGGAGATCTTGCAGGTCTGCCCCCCCCCCCCGTGCCTCCCTCATGGACGTCCCGGGATTCCGACCTTCAGAGCGCTTCTCTCAGGCCTCGAGCCCGTCTCCTGAGCGCCCCCCGGGCTCCCCCCCTCTCGCCAAAGGAGCGCTGCGAGGTCCTTTCTGCGGCGCCCCCCGAAACCCTCTGGGCTTCCCTGCGGCACCTCGGACGGCGTTCGAGGGTCGGCACCCGAGCCGCCTCCGGAGAGCTTCGGAACCAATCGGGCCGCTCCCGAACGCCGCTGGCGGACGAGGGGCGCTTTGCCCGGCGCGCGCTCGGCAGTGCGGCCCTTGGCGTTCCACGGGCGCCGCTTCCTCTCCTCGCCGCGGGGCGGCGCTCACCCGGCCTTTCCTTTCCCCGCCCGCCGCGCGCCGCCGGCCGAGGGGAGCCAGGACGGCTCCGCCTCCTCCGCGTGCGTGACGTCGTGCGTTGGACGCCGCGCGGTGACGCAAGGCTGTTGCCGAGGAACGCCGCCCGGTGCGCCCGCCTCCCCTTCCCGGCCGGAACCCCGAGCGCGGCGCCGGGGACGGAGGGGCCGCAGGGCGACGGACAGCCGAGCGGAGGCGGACCGGCGGGCGGCGGGGCCGCGCCGGAGCCAGCGGAGCAGCGCCCGCCATGGTGCTCGTCAAAGAATAGTGAGCGAGGGGAGTTCCGGGCCCGCGGGGGGATTTGGCGGGGCGAGCGGTGCCTTCCAGGGCCCGCAGGGCCCACCCCCCCGCCTGACCGCAGCCGGGCGCCGCGGCGGGAAGCGGGGCTGGCGGGCGGGGCTCCCCGGCCAAGGACCCCTGAAGGTCCCGCCGCCGGCCCGGCCTTCCCGGGAGACGCGCCGCCCCTCCGGCCCATGCGTGACGGGGTGGGATTCGTCGACCCCCCCCCCCCCCGTCCTTGGCCGCCCGGGGCTTCCGGTTCCAGCCGCTCCGCCCTTGGCCGCGGGGGGCCTCCCCGCGTGACCGCCGGGGGGCTGCCGGAGGGGGGCTGGACCGCGTGACCCGGGGGGCGGGGGGGTCTGGCGGAGGACGGCGCCTGGGGTTCCGCGAAACCCGCCCGTCCCTCCCGGGGGCTCCTCCGAAGCTGGGGGACGCCGGCCGGGCTGGCTTGGAGCAGCTCCCCCCGCGGCGATTTCCCCCCCCCCGCTGGCGGCCTTGGGGGGCGGGGCCGCCCCCCCCCCCCGGGCGCTGCTGCTGGGAGCCGCCTTGCCTGGCTGAGCGGACGCCCCGAGTTGGATCCCGTCGGCCGGCGCCCGTTCGCGGCTTGCGCCGTGAGTGCTTTTCCGGGGTGCGGGGCGGTCCTCTCCGTCTGAAGTGTCTTCTTGGGAGCCGGCCGAAGGCAGCTCGGGCTGCGGATCTCTGGGTGGTTCCCGGCGGTGTCGGGTTGCCCGCCTTGCAGCGAAACTCCGTTTCTTCTGCTCTCTTGCAGCCGCGTCGTTTTGCCTGTGTCGGTGGAGGAGGTAAGTCATGCCTTCCGCTTCTTTTGTCTGCTTTTATTTATTTGCCCACCCGACTCACACACACAGAGGACTCCCGCTGGCTTACAACATTAAAACAACTATATGACACACACACACCCACACCCAGTAACACAGTCGGATGGACCGCTTGATCAATTTGGGTGGGGGGTGCCCTCAGCCCATTGACAAAACCTTTTCTCAGTCTTCTTTCCCTCTTGGTCGAACTTGTGGCTATTGCCAAAGCTCTGGAAGAATGGAGATTAATCTTCCTTCCCTTCTTGCCCCTTCCCCTTCCAAGACATCCAGCCAAACTTGGGCCTTTGCTGTGTGGCGGGTTGCAAATTGACTATTGCAGCTTCTGCCTTTGTAGGCAAAGAATGCTGCCTTAGATGTAGTAGGGGAGCTACTAGGAGCGGAGAGGAAACGGGTGGATGAGTTCTTCAAGCAATTCCTAGCAATTTTGGGTGAAATTCTGGTACGCTGGTAGAAAGGGCCGTTCCATTTGCCTGTAAGCTTCTTGAGCTCAGAAGTGTGATCTGGCTTTCCTGCATGACAACTCTTTGCAAGTTTAATTTTAATTTAATTGCAAGAATTGTACAACTTCGTATGTTGATCGAGTGTTTTCTTTCTTGAGCTTTTTTATAGTTAGGAAGAAGGAACAAGATTGCAAGAAAGTTTGTGTGAAACACACTTATTGTATGAAAATTGGTTTCCTGAAAAAGCATTACTGTTCCTTTTTGTCACTCTGTCTTGCTTTTTCTCAAGCACCGATTGTCATTATTGCATGATCTGGGGATAACCTCTCACTGGAATGGCCATAAAAGTGGTTGGAAAATTCCTGGAGGACCAGGTCATGCACCCTCCTTGAAGAAATATTTTTCTTACTGTTATTTTGTTTTGCCTCCCCCTACTAAAACCCTTTCTCTGATTTTGGCTCTTCAAGTCCATCAGGTATCCAAGCTGGGTGGAAACCAGGAGAGATATCAGATAGTGCATAATTAGGTTAACATGGAGTTAACATAGAAGCAAAGGAATAAACCAATTTTTATAAACAAGCACCTTTTCAGAGGATCCATTTCTGTATCCCGTCAGTACTAGCCCACCCTTTGTGCCTCCCTGATGGGAAGACATTGACCATCTTTCCACCTGCGCCTCTCAAGTCCCCTCAGACCCAAACTCCGTGTTGTAACCCTTTGATTGACAGTGCCCTCCCAGTCATCGCCACAGAGTTGTCACGTGTCTGGCTGTGTCCTGCGGGCTGGAGCAGCAGGCCTTTCAATGCCAAGAGAGCCGCCATGAGAGGCATATGTGAGAAACAAAATGCTGGGCCTCGGCCTCACCCTATAGGGCTGTGCTTACGCTCTTGCCTAGCCATCCTCTGCCGTTCCTCTGTGTTTGTGTACTCGCCTAGGTTCATGCTTCTCGTCACATAAACCTTCCCATTCTTCTAGTCCTCTAGATTGTGCCCTGAGGTGCTCAGCCACAGCCTTCAAATGCGTGTTGACTATTCAGCATCCATAATCCTCCAGTTCTGGAAAGCCCTGGGCTGCCCACTCCCACCCCTTCCTTTGCAGAATCATAGCAGGGGCCATGGGGTGTTGGGGGTTGCTTGTGAACCCGGCACCAGCACTGACCGGGAATTGTGGACTCTCTGAATGCAGAGGCTGGGAGGGGGGCAGCTGTGACTGCAGAGTCTTGGGTGCTTCAGGGCCCATGGTGGCCCCAGAGATTACTTCACAGGTACCGCCATCCGTTGTGGCAGAGCAGTTGTGAACAACCATGTGGGCAGAGGAGCAGGCAGCCCCAACTGCCCTTTAAAGGCCCAGCTAATGAAAAGGAGTCTGGGGTGCTGGTGGGCAATGGTGTGCATTCCCTTTGGCCTCAGTTCCCCACACAGAGCCTAGGCTGAGGCGGCCACCACAGATCCATGTGGGGGAGCCAAAGGCCTGCATGCCATCTCAAAGCATTTCGCTGCCAATTGGCTCCGGCTCTCTCACTCCGATGGGGAAGGAGGCCGACACCTGTTCCTGGGCCCTGCCATCCCAGCCAGGAGCAAGCAGGCTCTGGTGTTCTGCCTGCCCCATCCTGCCCTGCAGAGGAGCAGCGTGGCCACTGGCTCTCTCTGCCTGTGCTGGAAGGCGTCCTGGGGGTGGAAACTGCTGCCGCAGCAGCAGCTCTGCTTGAGGCTGTCACGGATGGGTGCCAAGGTGGACCTGTCTCCAAGCCCCTGCCAATATGGACAGGTTGGAATGCCTTGCGGGCAAAGGAGGTGTCCTGGTCTGGCCTTCCTGACCGATGCAGAGCTGGGGCTGCCCCTCTGGAGGTGTCTCTTGGGCACCCGCCACGCGAGAGGCTCCAGGAGAGATTGGCCAGGCTGGTCATTGAATTAGGCCTCATTTGGGCACAGCATGTGTGGGTGTCTGCTCAGCCGCTCTGAGCTCCTGCAGGAGCTGCTACTCCTGTCTCCTCCCGAGGTATGGATAGGGGAGGAGGGGGATTTTGCCAGAGGGGCTGGCCTCTCCCTCTGGGGCCAGGCCTTATGCAGGAAAAGCAGGGAAGGGGGCTGGTCTGTTGAGCAGTGGGCCAAAGAGCAGAGGCAGCGAGTCCTCTCCCTGAAAACAGCACTTGGGATCCCCGGAGTTGCCCTGAGGGGCCTGAACTCCTCGTTCTGGTGGGGCCTGAACGAATGTGGGATGACCAGCAGTCTGTCCTCTTCAGGACTGAACTGTACCTTGCAGAGGGGTAGGGGTGGAGATGCGCTGGGCAGGCGGTTCCTATGAAAACTTCTGCTCTTCCTTAATCCCCAATGCCCTCCGGCTGGCCTTGGGGCTCTCGGGAAGGGCTGGCGGGCTGGGGATGCCAAGGCTCTGCAAAGGGGGTGCAGAATCAGCCCAGGCAGAGCTCCCAGCGCTCCCAGCAGCGTGGCAGTCATTCACAGGCCCAGAACTGCTGGATCCTGCCCCAATGCCCCCTGTCTGCTTTGCTTCTCCCCAACCTCGGGTATGAGGGTTGGGTTCCCAGGCTGCTTGCTGGCTTGCTGTGTGTCCAACTGTCCTGTTTGGAAGCCACTAACTCTGCCATTTTTTTCTTCCTCCAGTACCAGGTAGGGCAGCTATACTCCGTTGCTGAGGCCAGCAAGAATGAAACTGGTGGGGGCGAAGGGGTGGAAGTGCTGGTGAATGAGCCCTACGAGCGAGACGGGGAGAGGGGGCAATACACACACAAGATATACCACTTGCAGAGGTAGGTGGCCTATGGGAGGACACCACCCACACCCACTCAGGAAAAGGCAAAGGGTATAAAAAGAGCCAAATCCAATAAACACCAGGAGATTCCTGGGTGCTTGGCATTCACACAAATCAGCCATCAAGGCTCACCGAGGATAAACCTCATTTACCTAACATTCCAAAGACACAATAAAAAATCAGAATAGGAACTGAAAAAAACATTCCCTCCAGCAACCGGCATTCAGAGAAGCAAAGATCCACACCAGACAAACCATCAGTCAGGAGGAAATTGACCCACCTCAAAAACAAAACAAGAAAAAGCCCTGGCACAGCAAGCACATGCATCCCCCTGCATGGATGCCTAGTAGGGCAGTGAAACGCCGGCAAGCGAACCACCTGTCAGAGAGCACCGAGGACCCCACAGGCCAACCCTGAGCTGCAGATACTCCCCCCTCCCCGTTGGAAGCGGAGTCTTTGTTCTAAAAGATTCCCCCAAATCTCTCAAGCAGTGACCACTAGTCCGGTCCACCTGCTGCTGCTGATGGGTCCCAGCTACCCTTCCTGTTCCTACGGAGACAACCTGCTGGTTTATAACCAGGGATGAAGGGGGCCTGGGGGTTTGGTGCTGGAAAGTGCCCTTCCGTCCCTAGGAAACCCTTTTGGTCCAGTGGCACTGGGACAGCCAGAGGGAAGGTGGGATGGCCTCTGGGTGCCCATCCATTAGGAGGAGCCCTTGGCATCTGGAAACCCTAACCACCACCGTCTCCGGCAGCAGAAAGAGAAGCAGGCAGTGTCGGGCTTCCAGAAAAACCCAATGGAAAACTCCAAGACAGGCAGGACTAATACGGCTTCCAAAGCTGACAGGCGGGCCCCGTTGGCGGGACCTGCTGGGATGCCTGGCTGCGCTGACCTCTTCTCCCCTCTGTCCTGCAGCAAAGTCCCTCCCTTCGTAAGGATGCTGGCCCCTGAGGGTGCCCTGGACATCCACGAGAAGGCCTGGAATGCCTACCCTTTCTGCCGGACCGGTGAGTTCCGCAGGGCAGCTGCTGCTGCCTGGCCAGTCTTTGGCTGGGGGCTTGGGGGATGGATGCCGGGCCCCCTTTCCTCTGGTGGGAGGTGGGGCTGGTGTTGGGGAGGTATCCTAGGCAGGAGGTGCTGGATGCTCTGAGCTGCTTCAGAGAATTTCTACAGCTCAGGCACAGCCGCTCTCCTGCCCTCTCGGGGAGGGAGGGAGGGAAAGCTCGACCGGAGCACTGGCACCACTTCAGTGGGAAGCCTGGCCATTCCCTCCCCAGCTGCCCTGCAGGAGCCCCTCAGCTCAGCCATTCTGAGTGGTGGCCCCAATGCCCAGAGATCCTCCCCAGCACAGCTAACCTTCCACTGGGGCTCGGCTGGTGCCTCTGTCTAGGTCTTCCGCTCCTCCCCGCCCTGTGCTGCCTGGCTTGTTGCCTGGCAGTGGGAGCCTTTGGGTCTTTGGGTGGAGAGCGCAGGGCGAGTCCTGACCTCCTGGATAAGCAAACCACAGACCACCTTCCCCAGGAGCTGCTGCAGTCTGAAGCTGCTGCCCCACTGCTCCCTGCATATCTGGCCTCTGCCATGCTTTGTGGGGTATCCTTGGCCTTTGAGGTGTCCAGGCTGCCTGCACCTCCTGGGGGGTGGGGCCCCTATGTGGCTGCAGTGCCTGAGCCCTGATTTGAGGGGGAGGGGGCGCCTTGAGGCGGCTGCTGCTACTATAGCCACGGCCCTCTCTTGCGAGAAGTTGCTACCTTCCCCTCATTGATCATGGAGCCTGGCGCCAGAGCATCCAGTTACTGGCCAGAGCGGCCCTGGGTTAGGTTACCTGCGTTGGGTTATCCATGAGTTGAGTGAGAGAGAGCCAGCGCTGTGGGGAGGGCCAGGCTTTTCCAACCGGGGGAGGGGGGGTGGCTGCTTACCTGCTGGAGAGAATAGCTCTGCTGGTGTTGCCCATTTTCTTGAGTGGGGGGGATGAATCCAAACCAAATGGAGCTGGGCTCCCAGGCTGCAACCAGAGCATGGCAGAAGGGTGGAGATGTCCCGGGGGTTGGAGGGAGTTGGATAGCTCACTGCCAACCGGGTGGGCAGGACCTCGGTTGTGCCTACCCTGTGGGGGGCAAGTGGCAGAGCTCCCTGTTGCAGGAGGATGAGGTGAGGGCTCTGGGCATGCTGGGCCCTTCCCGCTGATCAGTGTTTGCTGTTGGGAGGGCCAGCTGGGAGCCGTGGCTGCATCCCTGAGTAAAGCTCTCTCTTTCTTTCCATGTCTCGGGGTTTGGAGCAGTTATAACAGTAAGTGGAGCTTCCAGCCCCTGTTGGGCAAGTGGCTTGGACTGCCAGGGGGACATGCTGGCCTTAGGCGGGTGGCCGGTGGTGCTGGGTCCTTTTCGTGGTCTGGGTAAGGCAGGGGCTCCCTTTTGGGTCTGGAGGTCCAGAGCGCTTGATTTACTTATCAGGCAGCCCGTCTCCTCAGGAGGCGAGGTGGCCAGGGTTTCTCTCTCTGGGGCGATGACGGGAACACTCATTTTGACCCGCTCGGAAGGCAAGAAGGGGGGGAAGCACCCCAGCTCTTCCACATTCCCTTCCAGGGATTGGGCAGGCGTCCCTGTCCCTGGCTTTCCTCCAGGCTCTGGGACCCCCTGGAGACCCTCCTCTGCCGGCTGCGTCTTCCCGGCTCTGCGCCCCCCCAATTCTTCTTAGAGCTGGGAGAGACACTTCCCCCTCCCCCTCCACTGGGTGCGCCTGCCTGGCAGCCCTGCTCTCACCCTGGGGCCTCAGCCAGTCCTTGGGTCTGGGGGGAGAGGACAGGGAGGCAAGAGCAAGGCTTGTGCAACCTGGATCCATTGCCCCCTTCCTGCTCTCAGGCCAGAGAGGGGCTCTCAGAAGGAGGGGGACCCAGGGAGAGATCCAGGGCATGCAGGAGCCCAACTGGGATTGCAGGCCTTGTCCCTCCTTCCCAGCTGAGAGAACTTTCTCCTCGGCAGAATGAGTACATGAAGGATGACTTCCTGATCAAAATTGAAACCTGGCACAAAGCAGACATGGGCATGCAGGAGAATGTAAGTCTGCTGGGGGGGGGGGGGGGGGTGTCGGTCTTCTGGTTGCAACTACACTGGGGACCCTCCTGGGGGCTTTTCTGGATGGAGGAGGGGGACAGGTGGAGGAGGGGGACAGGTGGTCTACTGCCATACCCCACCCCCATTTTTTGCTTGCAAGGAGAAAAGGGATGCCTGGCTGCCTCTTTTGAACTCTCTTCCATCACTTTTTGCAGTTTGTTCTTGCATGTTTTTCCTCAGGAATTATTTTGCAATTGCTCTCCACCCCCCCATCAACCCCTCCCCCAAAAAAACAATCACTTTCAGGGATGTCTGAAAAGCTGCAGCGGCAGGGAGCCTCAGGGATAGACTGAAACCTGCTCCTCCTTGTTCCTGCAGGTCCATAAACTGGATCCTGAGGAGTGGAAGAACGTGGAGGCCGTTTATATAGACATTGCGGACCGGAGCCATGTGCTTTCCAGGGTAGGGCAGTGGAGGGGAGGGGGCCACTCACCTCCACTGGAAAAACTGGAGTTGAGAAGGGCATCCCTGCTGGCTTGAAATCTGGGGTGGGGGTGTGGAGCCAAAGTGGAGTGGGGGATTGGAAGGCCTCTGTCCTGGTTCACATGGCTTTACTGGCATGGAGCCTGCAGCCCCACCAGGCTGGAGGGCAGAGAGGAGTGAAGGGAAGGAGGGAGAAGCCCCACCCAGGCAAGCGCCAGGAAGGAGGATGGGGAGCAACCCCTCTTCAGTGGTTCCTCAGAGCCTGGAAGAAGAAAAAACCTTCCATGGCATGGGGGGGGAGAGTCTCTTCCTTTCCATAACCTTCTGGTTCTTCTTTTGTCCAACTACAAGCAGGACTACAAGCCAGAAGAAGACCCAGCAAAATTTAAATCGGTCAAGACTGGCCGTGGCCCTCTGGGCCCCAACTGGAAGGTAGGGAGCCTCTCTTGCTTGCCTGGGGGCAGGGGCTGAGCAGAACTACAGCTGAGGGGATGTGGCCAAGGAGCCCTCCGGGACAACCCATGCCGATCTGGGGAGGAGGATGGCCGCCCTGGCTGTGGCGGCTCCACCTGAGCAGTGGCCACTGGCCTCTTGTCTTCTCAGAAGGAGCTGGGCAAGCAGGCCGAATGCCCCTACATGTGTGCTTACAAGCTGGTCACGGTCAAATTCAAGTGGTGGGGTCTGCAAAACAAAATCGAGAACTTCATCCAGAAGGTGAGCAGAGATTGCTGCAGAAGCTACCAGCAGTTCCCTGGCGGCGTTTCTGCAGAGGGTGCAGCACGCTTGGGCTGTGTGAGTCACTCCTGGCCCTTTGGGAAGATGAGGCTGTTTCTGGGGGGGAGTGTGGCCTCTCTTGACCAAGCGTGGCTGGGCTTCAGGGGCTTCCAGCCAGGCCTTTGAGCTTCAGGAGCCCTTCCCGCTTTCTTGCAGCAAGAGAGGCGGCTTTTCACGAATTTCCACCGGCAGTTGTTCTGCTGGCTTGACAAATGGGTTGACCTGACAATGGAGGACATTCGCAGGATGGAGGATGAGACGAAGAGGCAGCTGGATGAGGTGGGTGCTTCAGGGGTGGGCCTGAGATGGGCTTCCCACCTGGGCCTGCTTTCCTTCCTCACCTTTCCTTCTCTGCCACAGATGAGAGAGAGGGACCCTCTGAAAGGCATGTCAGCTGCAGACGAGTAGTGGGGATTCCTTTCCCACATGGTACGTGGCCAAGGGTGCCCGGCACTCGCACTCGTTCCCAGGTTCGGAAAGGAGCTGAAGCTGGGGGTGGGGGGGCTAACGGTGCTGTCTCCCATCAAATCGGACCCATGATTGGGGGGGTCTGCTGTGAGGGGGGGAAGAGCCCATAGGGCTGAGTGGGGGCCTGAGGGCTGGCTGGTGGTCAGAACCAGGCAGAGCCTTTTCCAGGCAGGGGCCCAGATGTCTAAAGCAGCAGCAGCAGCCCACAACTGCTCGGCGGTGCTCCTCGGCTGGCCTTTCAGGCCCTGGCCCACTCCTTCCTTCTCTCTCCCTGCAGTTCGCGAGAGTCTCTGGGAAGGCCCAGGAACTCCACCCTCTTGACCAGCGGACCGTCTCTGGACACTCAAGCCCTCTTCCTCCAGTCAGCCGGCAACTTCTCCCCCCCTTGCTAATTCTAGTTGCCCTTAATCTAGTGAGCAAATCCTTTGGTCCTGAGCGCCCGGGCCGTGGTGCCCGGGAAAGAGGCGGCCCTTCAGGACAGCTGCTTCTGTAACTACCCCTTTTCCCCAGAGAGGGGCACACACCGGTTCTCATGTGACTCTTTGGTTTCCAAGTGGCAGGTTTTTTTGAAGTAGTTTCGTGGTGTGATTTAAGAGTTCCTTGGTCCCTGTCTCTTTCCCCTCTTCCGAATCCTGGAGGGCACTGCACTTGTGGAGACGGGAGCTCAGCGCTGAGCGCCACAAATGCTGCGATCCGGAAGCCTCTTTCCTCTAAGGAACATTCTTGTCTTGGGTGCCTCTCTGGCCCCCTCGGTGCAGGTGTGGCTGTTGGCCCATGGTTTCCCCAATCACCTTGTGGTCACTTCTCCTTACCCCCCCCCCCCACCGAGGCTGCCGCCACTTCTTTGGCACTGTGTGTCCTGGAGCTCAGGAACAATAGTGGAAGCCCCTCTCCTCTCTGAGTGAGGAGGGTCTCACTCATCTGACCAAACCACATTCAGCTCCTCTTTCCTGGGGTTGCCTGAATTGGGATTTAGGCCTTTGGAAAAGGTCCCCGACTCACCCTGGCACTGGGCTCCCCTTCAGACAATCACATGAGCAATGGGGAGCAAACACCCACCACAGGGGGCGGGGGGAATTCCATCCCTGGATCTCTGCCTCAGCCTCCGCAGCAATGTCGGAGGAGAGGTTAGAGTGGGCTTTGGGGAGGACAGAGGCTTCCCCCTCCCTGCTTTCCCCCATTCCTTGCCCACCAATTAGTTTCTTGCCTTAAGTGCAATAAGCCAGCCTGTCCTGCTGTAGCCCAAGGGGTCTTCCTTGGCAGGGCCTCTATGGCTTTTGTGTTGAGCCCAGAGGGCTTTTCAGGAAGTTGGCGGTTCCTGGGCACAGGAGGCAGAATTAAAGCGGGGCTGGAATGTCCCCAGCTGGCCAGGCCAAGTTCTTTGGGATCCGGCGATGTCCCACTGGTCCTCCCTCTCCTCTGAGGCACGCGGGTGCCTAGTAATCCTCTCCCCTTCAAAACGCAGAGAACTACAACAGAGAATTATTGTGTGGCTAAGAGGATCTGCTTAAAAGATTTGGGTTTAATTCGGAGGCTTTCTGGCGGTGGGCAGAACATCTCTGGGAACAGATGGTGACATTTTGAGGACGAGGGAGGAAATTAAAATGACTCTAGTAGGAAAAGGCAAGAATTCTTATTAAGACGTAACTTCCTTGCTTAGCAGCAAGACAAGTGCAGACCCTGCCCCACTGCGTGTCCTGCACTGGAGTTGACCCAGTGTGCCCCCTCCCCAGCTGCAGCTGAGGCTCCTGCAGAGCCCTCTGTTCCCTCTTGGCAGTGGTTACTGCCCCCCCTCCCCTTTGTTTCCTGCCAAGGAGAGCAAGTGGCGATGGAGGTCAATGCAGCTGCTCCCGTGCATTGCATTGCGTTGTGTCTGGTTTTGCGGTCCAGAATACTCAACCCTGAAAGGGGCTTGTGATGGGGGAGCGACAAGCTGAGTTCTGAGACGCAAACAGCAGGTTCCACTTGCTTTGTGTTGTGATGGTCGAAGCTCCGACAGGTCAACACGTGCCCCCCCCCCCCCCTTGTAGCATGCTCTTGTTTTTCTGTTTCTTTTCTGCCAACCCTGCAAGGACTCCCTGACCGGTCCAGCTGGGTTCCTCGTGCTATTTGTTTCTCCGGCATCCGCTCTGTAGGATAGGTTAGATGATCTTCATTGTTTCTTTACTGTGAGTTGTGCCTTTTTAGGTCTCCCAAAATCTTCCAATACAGGCCTATTGGAGATAACTCTTAATAAAATCATAGACAGAAGAGCACCCTGTCTGAGTTTTTATTCTGAGGGATACTGGGATTTGGGAAATTCAATCTCTTCCTTACCCCTTATGCCACCTCTCTGATATTAATTTCCATGAATCAATTACAGTGACAGCTGGGAAGTCATATAGGTAGTCCTCATTTAATGAACCCAATTAAGTGTGGCAATTCTGCAAAGTGGGAAATCTGGTGACTACAACCGTGCTTTCCTGCTGGAAGGAGACAAGACTAGTAAATTCCACAACTTTGGAAAGCCTCCTAGCTTCTCCCCTCCTTTGGGGAGCCGCCTTGGTCATCCTGAAAGCTCCATTCTGTTTTGCAGAATGAGCAAGTAATTTCTATAGGAAATCTCTCCTTTGCCTGACCCTCCCTTCCCCACTGCAGAGCAGAGGAATTGGAGATATTTCAAGGGAGGTGCTTATTCATCTATACATCAGAATAATGAGTTGGAAGAGACCTTGGAGGACTTCTAGCCCATCCCCTGGTCAAGCAGATCCTATTCTATTTCAGACAAATGGTGTCCAATCTCTTAAAAACCTCCAGTGTTGGGGCACAACTTCTGCAAGCAAGTTTAGTTTACTTTACTTTGTCCTTGCACCTAGTACAACGAAATCAAACACCATCTTCAGTGCACATATGACCATGGAAATAAACACAAACATACATCCTTCACCCATCACACATTAAACTGAAAACCTCTCACACACCAACACTGCAGAATACAGCAGAATTCAATAGAGTTACTGCCCTGGGATAAAAGCTGTTTTTCAGCCTATTTGTGCTTGTTTTTATTCTCCCGTACAGTCTGCCAGATGGTAATAGTTCAAAAAAAAAATAGGGGTCCCGGGATGAGATGGATTTTTGAGGATGTTTTGAACTTCCTTAAGGCAGCGGGAGCTCTAAAGCTCTTCCAAAGAGGGGAGAGGGCAACCCAGGATCCTCTGGGCAATGACATTAACCCTCAGAAGTGACATCCTATCTGCCCCTGTGCAATTGGCAAACCATACAGAGGTGCAGTAAGTTAATATGCTCTCTATGATGCAGCAGTAGAAGGTCCCTGGCAGTTTTTCATTCAGTTGTTTTCTGAGAAGCCTCAGGTAGTATAATCTCTGCTGGGCCCTTTTGACCAGGGCTGCAATGGGAGCCTCCCAGGTCAGGTCCTCTTTTAGGGTAACACCCAGAAACTTAAAACTGGCACTCCACTCGGTCTCCATTGATAAGCAAGGGCTGGAGGTCTGATCTGTTCCTTCTATAATCCACGATAAGCTCCTTGGTCTTACTGATGTTGAAGACCCAAGTTATTATCTATGCACCACGAATGCAACCGTTGTTGGTCCATCTCATCTCAGTAGGCAGACTCACCCACCCCCTCATGGAGATAAATCCCACCACTGTTGTATCATCTGCAAATTTAGCAACAGTATTACTAGCGTGAGTGGGAAGGCAGTCATTGCACATGAAGAGTATAGAGTAAGGGACTCAACATGCAACCCTGTGGTGTACCAGTGTTAAGGGCTGAAGAGGTACGATTACCTAATCTGACCCTCTGTGAGCGGCCAGACAGGAAATCCATAATCCAATTGAATAAGAAAGGCCAAAGTCCAGAAGTTTAGACACTAGTCTATGTGGAAGAATTGTGTTAAACGCAGAAAAAGCTGATTAATTGTTCTCGCTGTCAGGAAATTTCTCCTTAGTTGCTTTTCTCCTCATTAGCTTCCATCTGTTGTTTCTTGTCCACCTTCAGGCGTCTTGGAGATTAGGTTGACCCCCTCTTTTTCTGGGTAGCCCCTGAAATATTGGAAAATGCTATGTTGCCCCTAGTCCTTTTCATTAAGCTGGACATACCCAATCTGTTCTTTGGCCTCCAACTGTCCCCAAATCATCTTGCTCTGCATTCTTTCTAGTCTCAAAGTCTGTTTCTATTATGGTGACGAAATACAGAAATCTTCTCCCTCGTCCCAACAGAGCAGAGACTGGAGGCTGGGATCCTATACACCAGGGGTATCAAACTCAAGGCCCAGGGACTGCCCTGGAGATAGCAGAGGATTGGCCCCTGGTGCCTCCCAAGCTCTGTTTTATTTATTTATTTTATTTTTATTTTATTTGGTTTGTCAATTGCTTACAAGATAATAGGCATAAATAAAAACATAGTTATGAATACATGGATACATATAGGAAAAATAAAAGACTAGGGCAGGGATGGTAGGCACATTGGTGTGCTTATGCACGCCCCCTACAGACCTCTTAGGAAAGGGGTGAGGTCAATAGTAGAAAGCCTAAGGTTAAAGTTTTTGGGGTTTGGGGAAGAAACTGCAGAGTCAGGTAGAGTATTCCAGACACTGACCACTCTGTGGCTGAAGTTGTATTTCCTGCAATCAAGTTTGGTGTGGTTAACCTTGAATTTGGATCTACTGTTTGCTCTTGTGTTATTATGGTTGAAGCTGAAGTATTCATTGACAGGTAGGACATTGCAATGTATGATTTTATACACTGTACTTAGATCGGACCGAAGGCAGCGTAGTTCTAGGTTTCCTAGGTCTAGAATTTCAAGTCTGGTGGCATAAGGTATTCTGCAATGAGTAGAGGAGTGGAGAACTCTTCTTGTGAAATATTTCTGGACTTTCTCAACTGTGTTAATATCAGATACGTAATGTGGGTTCCAGAGTGATGAGCTGTATTCGAGTATTGGTCTAGCAAATGTTTTGTATGCTCTAGTTAGTACTGTAATATTACCAGAGAAAAAGCTATGTAAGATTAGGTTAACAACTCTTAATGCCTGTTTGGCTATGTAGTTACAGTGGGCTCTAGCACTTAAGATCATTTGAGATAAGTAACTCCAACGTCCTTGACAGAGTTTGGATCATCAAGGTCTTGACTATTCAGCCTCTATTTTATTTTATTTTATTTTTTTTGCCAATATGTAAGACAGAGCATTTGTTTGTTGAGATTTGAAGTTGCCATTTGATTGACTATAGGTCTTTTTGAAGGGTAGCAGTATTGCCTGTGGTGTTGAATAACTTTACATCGTCAGCGAAGAGGATGCAGTTGCTCTTAATATGATCACAAAGGTCATTTATGTAGGGTATGAAGAGAATTGGTCCTAGAACAATACCTTGGGGGACACTACTGTTGACAGGTACGCAATTTGATAGGACACTCCCAACTTTGACCATTTGTTGTCTGTTTGACAGGAATGCTTCTATCCAGTTATGCAGGTGTCCAGAGATACCATAAGATTTTAGTTTTAGTAGTAGTTTGTTGTGTACCACTGAATCAAAGGCTTTACACAAGGCTATGTAGATTGCATCTATTGCTTTGCCCAGGTCCAGTTGTGTAGTCCATATGTTTTTGCAGTGTAAGAGTTGCAGATTGCAGGATAAGTTTTTTTTCTGAAACCAAATTGTTTATTGGACAGTAGATTGTATCTAAGTGGAGGATAATGGATTGGTTAATAATTGATTCCATGACTTTACAGGTGACACAGCATAAGGAGATTGGTCTGTAATTTTCAATTAGGCTGGAGTCTCCCTTTTTGAAGAAGGGGATGATCGTGGCTTGTGACCATAGTATTGGCAAGGAGCTGATTCTGAACATTTTTCCAAAGATTATGCTTAGAGGTTCGGCTATGGCAGTGGATAGCTTTTTTAAGAAGTAGGCACATATTCTGTCCGGTCCAATAGAGATGGTTTTAGATTGTGCAGCGCTTTTTCAACATTGTCTTCTGTAAAATCGATATGTATTAGATCATTGTAGTTGTCTGTGGTTTGACTAGGAAATACTGGGCATGATCCATTACTGTTTACAATTACTGAGCCAAAGAATGTGTTAAGGAGGTTGGCTTTATTAGTATCTTCGTTGCAGTCTTTACCATGAGGTCCTTTCAGGGGTGGGATGGACCTTGAGTCTTCTAGTTTGTTGTTTACAAAATTGTAGAAAGCGCGGGTGGAATTGGTGCATAGAAGGTTTTCCTCTTGTGATAATGTGATAATTGGTGCATTCAGTCTTTATCTGGTGGCATAAATTTTTGTATCAGCCTTTGAAGTTGGCAACGTGACCAAATTTGTTTTTCGCCAAAGTGATCTCTTTTTGGATTGAAGCTTCCTTATTATTATGGGTAATCTATTTTTTCTGGTTTTTGGAGTTGTTATTGGTACATATAGTTTGACGACTCTTTTGACTTCAAGTAAAAATATGTTGTAATGGTCTTCAACAGTATTGCATCCAGTGAACAGAAATTGCCAATCAAGGAATGAGAGATCATTGTCTATAAGATCATAGTTGCCTTTTTTGAAGTCATAATTGGGAATCACATTGTTGTGTTGATTTTTGTGTGGACGTATGTTGAGACAAAAGTCGATCATGCTGTGGTCACTGTTGGAAAAGGCTTCTTTAATTTGTATTCTGTAAATTGAATTCAAACTATTGCAGGGGATGAGATCGAGGCAGTTGTTAAGTCTAGTATTGTTGGTTACTGGTTGTTCCAGCCCCAGGTTTCGCTGGCAGAGGGTCGCAGGGTGCCACCCCAGCTCGGAAGCCCGTTTCTGCTGGCAAAGCACTGTGGCTGCCACAGGTGCCCTCCAACACACATGACGTCATGACGGCCACGCTCTCCTGATGCGGCCCTCCGTGAATCGAGTTCGAGCCCCCCCTCCGCCATGGCTGTGCAGGCCATTCTGTGTGCGCCCCACACGCCCTTTGCACAGGACGCCCGTGACTTCCCCCACCCCCGGTGATCCGGTTTCGGAAGAAAAATAGTTTTCTGCAGGCGGGGCGGGGCCACCGGAACACCCCCGCACATGCACAGACAAAGCTCCGCTCGCACGGGCCGGTTGTCCCGACCAGGCCGCGGACCGGGACCAGTCGGGGACGCTGCGGGGAAGAGGAAGCCTTGCGATCCCTTTCTCTCCCGCCTGCTCTGCGGGGGAGGGCGCGGCCGGCGCGGAGTAGTAGAAGGACCGCCGAGGGGCCGCTTTCCCCGGTCACTGGACGATGCACGGTCGGGAAGTGAGGACTGCCCGTGCAGGGGTTGGCGGCGGGACCGCGCACAGAGCCACCAGGCGTCACCCCTTAGCAGGGGAGGGAGACCGGGGGTCTCGGACCGACGGGACCGGCGGGTGGGAGGCCCAAACCGGGTTCCCCTCGGGAAGAGGCGCCGGGCCATCCGCGGAACCCTTTGCCCCGCCATCCGGACTCGCCTTTCGTTGGTTCCGGCATCTTCCCGGCCCGAGGGGCCACCGGGGACCGCGGGCCTTCCCAAGGCGGAAGCGGCGCCTCACCTGCCTCCCGGGGCCGCCTTGCGCATGCGGCAGGCTCCCCCGGGCGGGCGGGGCGCGAGAGGCCGGCGGCGGAGGCGGGACCAGGGCAAATTGCGCCTGCGCCGCGGCAACCAATGGGCGCGGGTGACGTCGTGCGTGCGCGGGCGAAGAGCTGGGCCGCCGCTGCCCGCCGCTGCCATCCTGCTTCCCCCCCTCGGAGGAGATGGAAGCGGCGGTGCAGCGGCTTCGGTGAGGCGTTTCCCCCGACCGGCCTGCCCCGCCGCGTCCCCTCCGCCGCCGGGCTGACACCCCTCCTCTCTCCCCTCCCCCCCGCAGGCTGCACCTGGTCACCTGGAACGTGGGCACCGCGCAGCCCCCCGGGGAGGTGGCCGCCCTGCTTCGCCTCGGCGCCCCGGAGCCGCCCGTGGACCTCTACGCTATCGGGTGGGTGCGACCCCGGCCCCGGGAAGCGGCGGAGGCGGGGAGGTCTGGCCCACCGGTGGCTCTGCTTCCGCCGGCGGCGCTCCGGGTGTCGCCTGACCGGCGCCTCCGCTGCTCAGCTTACAGGAGGTGAACTCGCGGGTCCTGAGCTTCCTCTCCGACCTGGCTTTCGAGGAGCCCTGGACGGCCGCGCTGACGGCCGCGCTCGCCCCTCTGGGCCACGTCCGGGTAAGTGGAGGGGCTCCCGGGCTGCTTGGAGGATCCGGGAGGGCCCCGGGGCGCCCCTCGGGCCCAAGAAAGGGAGCCGCCGGCGGGCGCCCTGGGCCCCTGTTCTGAAATGCTCCCCGGAGGTCTGAAGGGCCTCGTGGGGGCCCCAGCAGGTTCTCTGGCTCTCAGGGGTGCTTTTCCCACAAAGCTGGAGGGCGAAGGGCTTGCTCCCCCCCTCCCCACCATTGTCATCTCTGGGCATCACCCCCAGGCTTGGGCATTCGCTGCCAGCCGAGGGTGGCAAGTGGCACCCTCTCCATGGCTCAGGGCTGCTTCTCCTCCGCTCTCAGGTGTCTTCCATCCGCATGCAGGGCATCGTCCTCATCCTCTTTGCCAAGCAAGCCCACCTGCCCTTCATCCGGAGTGTGCGGAGCCAGTTTACCCGCACCGGCCTGCACGGCTACTGGGTGAGCTGCTTCACAGGGACCTTGCCAGGCCTCCAGTCGGTTAAAGCTGCAGGTACTAGATGCAGGAAATACAGGAAGGCCGAATTCTGCTGTGGCCAAGCGTCCACGCACACCTTCGTTTTTTGCCAAAGTGTTTTTTGTATGTTTCCATCTTTTTAATGGAGGCAGGCAAAGTGGCAAACTTAAGAACTAATATGTAATAACCGGTATTTAATTTGCAATGCTAATTGCAAAAGGAAAACCTGCAAAGCTGGCTAATAGGTCCCTGACAGCTTTCAAGCCTCAGTAAAATCAGTAGCAATGGAGATCCTCAGGTAGGGGAGTTTATTGCTTGAAAATGTGTGTTTCCTGCTTCGAGGCACCAAAGCAAGTCATTCCAACACAAATGATATGAAATATAAAATCAGAAGCTTGTGAAATTGGCTGAAGCGGGCACTCAGAGACCGGGCCAGCCTTGCCCCTGCTGGGCAGCCAGGAGAAGCCCCAGCTTCCTGGTGACCCTCACGGGTGTTGGGGAGCATCTCCTGCTGGGGGGCCTCTGAGGCACCTGACAAAGAAGGCGTAGCTCAACCGGATGTGTGAATCCAGATTCTTGGCCACAGGGTGACTGTCAACAAAGGGATGAAGAAACGCCACAGCAATCTAGGGGTCGCTCCTGATGTACAGGTAGTCCTTGACTTACAACTAAGTGAAGCCCAAAAGTTTCCATTGCTAAGCAAGGCAGTTGTTAAGCGAATTGCGCCCCCTTTTCTGGTCTTTTTACTATGGTTGTTAAGATTGCTGCCCTTGCAATCCTGGGGTCATTAAGCGAGACTGGCCTTCCCTTTGGCGGGGACGCAGCAGCCATCCAAAGGACATGCTGGTTGCCAAGCTCCCCAGATTGGTTCACTTTGTGCAGATGCTGCAATGGCAACAAGCATGGGAACTGCTCCTAAGTCACTTCTTTCAGTGCAAAATTTGAAGTTCGTTACACGAATGGCTGCCTTTATTTTGCAGTTTAGTTCTTTGTGAGTTTGTCTATCCTGAAGACAGGGCTTCAGCCTGGCAGTGTCCAAAACTGTGCCCCTCATGTGCCACACGGAGCCCGGGAGTGCGGAGGCAGCCACTGTTTCTTGTCTCATAGGGCAACAAGGGAGGAGTCTCCATCCGCCTGTCTCTCTATGGCCACTCGGTCTGTTTCCTGAACTGCCACCTGCCAGCTCACCAGGAGAACGCCAAGCAGCGCCTGGATGACTTTGAACACATCCTGGAGATGCAGCACTTTGAAGAGAAGAAGTTCCCTTCCGCCCTGGACCACGAGTGAGTGGCCTCCCCAGAAGGCCCTGAGGCTGCTTGGCTGCTCTTCTTGAGGATGGTGACCCCCCCCCCCAGTCCCTTGGGGCGATGCCAAGGAACAGCAGAGGTGGCTGGGGGGAGGAAAGAGGGGCTGGCACAGAAGAAGGAGAGAAATGGGGGAGGGTTAGAAAGGAGAGTCCGGAGAGGGTGAGCATTTGCCTTTACTGCCACTTGGTTGCCCTCCAGAGCTGCCTTCAGGTAGCCGTCAGCTGCGGAGGTTAAAAGAAAGGGACAGTTTTGAAAACTGAACAATTCCAAAGTGGGCCTCACATTTCGCTTTTTGCGATGCGGTCCCTGTTATCCCAGACTCTTTTTAATGTGCATTTCAGCCCTAAGCCAACTCAGAACAGTTTCCAAATAGTTCTAGCCAAATCTGAGGCTACCCATAGCGTTGCTGGCACCGGGAGGGCTTGGTCTGCTGGCTTGGAGATCTCTCGTGGCTCTCCCAGGGGAGGGGGGGCGCTGTACAGAAACGCAGGGAGGGTGTTGTCCTCGGTGGGGTGAATGGGGGCTGCCTGCCTGAGCGAAGGAGGGGACGCCCGGGGGAGGGGGCTGCCCTTCTGAAAGCCCCACAAGCCTTTTGGAAGGGTTGGTGTGCCCAGGGGGGCTCGTGGCTCTGGTGGCCTGCTTAGGTGAAATCATGCCCTGGCGAAGGAAGGAAGGAGAGGTGGGGGGTTGGTTGCTTTTGGCAGAAGCCAAGGAGGGTGTAGAGGGGCCGTCCCTTCCCCGCTGGTCTCTGCATCCTTTCAGGCTCCTCTTCTGGTTTGGTGATCTGAACTTCCGTATCGAGGACTACGGGCTGCACTTTATCCGAGAATCGATCAGCAACAGTCGCTTCAACCTTCTCTGGGAGAAGGACCAGGTACTGCCTGTCGTTAACCCTAACCCCCCCCCCAGCCTGTCCTCCCTCCCCTTGGGATTCCCAGACCCCTCGGCCTTTGAATGGAGTGGCTTGTCTTTCTTCCTGATCCTGCCTGGCCAATCCCCACCTGGTGTCCCCCACCCCCATTTCTTCCTTTCCCAATGGGGCAGCTGCGTGCCAGGCTTTCTCTACTGGCAGGGGAGGGGGGCTCCTTACCGTGGCTTCCAGGAGGAAGCGCAGCTTCTGCGCTTGGTCTGCAGCAATGAACGGCCCTGGCTTCTCCTTCCCAGTTAAACATGGCCAGGAAGAAGACATTCTTCCTCCGGGAGTTCTCAGAGGGTCCCCTGAAGTTTAAACCCACCTACAAATTTGACCTGCACTCGGATGAGTATGACACCAGGTAACTGCCCTTGCGGAAGTCTGCGGGAGGCTTCGGACTAAGGTGGGACTGTTGTGCTGGCCGCAGAAATCACCGGGACTCCCCAGTGGGTCCGAGCAGGAGCAGGAAGGGTAGAGGGGGTATCTTGGTTGGTAAAGCCTGGCTGTCCCTCTGCCCTTCTCTCTATTTGCAGAGCCGAGGAGGCACTGCTTAGGTGTAACTAAGGACCGCCCAGGTGGGGGGGGGAGCTTAGGAAGACTTCAGCCGTTGGGCCACTGGAGTCTGCTGACTTTCATACAGCCGCCTCTTCCAATTCGGTGGCTGCTGGGGGGATGATGATCCTGGCATGCGAATTGGCTTCTGACCCTCCTGAGGTGCACAGGGGGCAGCAACGGCCCTCCCCTCGCTTTCTAAGGGCTGAGCAGAACTGCCGGGAGGAACCCAGAGCAGCTGCAAAAAGCAGGACCTGGGAGGCCCTTAAAACAGCAGCAGCAGCAGCTGACCAAAAGAGTTAACACAGGTGTCTGTCATGCATGCTCACAACCTGTCCAGCCCAAGGTGCTCAACCAGGAGCTCTCGGTCACCCAAACACTGACCAGTTGGAAAGACGAGCCAGAATTGCAGCTGCCACAATTGTGGCCAAAGTGCTTCTGAGCTATTTTTTTTTTTTTTTTTTGGGGGGGGGGGTTTGCAAAGGGAGGCTTTTATGCCTGGAGGGAGTGGAACAGCTTCTGATAAAAAGCTGCCCAGGTTTAGTCCCTGAATGCAGCAAAATGGCTTGAGCCCCCAGTCCAGCTTTCCCTTCTGCTCAGGGTGGGGGTGTATGGCCCCTTGGGCTGCCCTGGGGAGCCAGCTGGCCCCTGTCCTTCTCACACACACACACACACACTTCCTTTGCTTCTGCAGTGAGAAGAGACGGAAGCCTGCTTGGACTGACCGGATCCTCTGGAGAGTGAAATGTCTTCCTTCGTGCTCCAAGGCAAAGGAGGCTCCAGGGGAGGGAGGTGTTTTCCTCTCCCTGGGCAGTTACACCAGCCACATGGACTACAACATCAGTGATCACAAGCCGGTCACTGGCACCTTTGAGCTGAAGGTAACATCCTGGCTCTCCAAGGGTAGCTGCTCCTCTCCAAAGAGATTGGGATTCCGGCCGATGGGCTTGTCCACTTGGCACCCAGCTGCAAAAAGACACTGCCCAGCCTGCCACCCTGAGGCAGCCCTGGGCATTTCTGCCACTGACTTCTAAAGCAAAGCAGGACAGCCTGCCCTTAACTCAGCCGATGCCACCGGGTTTGTGGTTGGTACAGGGCCTTTGAGGGGCCCACGTTGAAACCTCCAGCTAGGAACTGTGTCCTTCATGTCCATGCACACTCCAGGCCAAGCTGTGGCTCGCTTAGCCAGGTTGAATTGAATAAACCAGCATTGCCTGGGCACAAACCCTGAATGAAGGCAAGCCCTGAGGATGGCCTGAGGACTGGGTGTCACTCCTTTCCCCTGCAGGTATCACACACACACACACACACACACACACAGGCCTCTGTGGGTTGTGGCAACAGTTTTGTTTCGGAGATTCTCCTTGCGCACCTTTATCAAGAAGCAGCCCCTGCCCAAAGGGAAAACCCCCGGCCCTAAAATAGTCTTAGCAGAGCAAGTGCAATCCCCAAGTCTGGCTCCCCAGAAGGGCTTCCTTTCCCCAAGGGGAGGCAGAGAGGACTGGTGTCACCTGGTTGGGCAGAGAGAGGAATTGCAGCCCCAAATCACAGAAGGCAAAACAGCACTTTAAATGTCCGATTCAGTCCCAGGTTGTTGCTTTGGCCAGAGCCTTCGGGCCTTTATGAAGTGTGAAGCGGCTGGGTGCCAAGGGGGCTGTGCCTTGAGAGGAGGAGCAGAGCCCCAGCCGGTTCCAGGGCTGGTGGGATTGGGGCACTCCCTGGCCTTCTCATCTTGGGGGGGGGGGCTTTGTTCCTGCAGATGCAGCCCCTGCAGGCCGAGCCCCTGGTTGTGCTCTGCCCGATGGGCACCTGGATGGCTGAGCAGGATGCCACGGTCAGCTACGTCACCGCTCCAGAATTTGCCAGCAGTGCCTGGGACTGGATTGGGCTCTACAGGGTGATTGGCACCAGGGGTGTGGAGGGGAGGGTGCTTCAGGCTGGTGCTCAGACCCAGCCCTGCTCTGCTACCCATGGAAGCCAGGCTGTCCTGAGGCCGCCTTCTTTGGCAAGAGGGAAGTAGTTTTCCCAGCCGCCTCAGCAGAGGCTGCAACACACACACACACAAACACACATGCACGCGGTCTTGCAAGAAGGGGAGCAAGCCGGCTGCCTGCTGGGAAAAACCCTCTCCCCGTTTCCAACACACCCCCGAGGGATGGGAGGGATGGGAGAGGCTCTGACCTGCCCAGAGGATGATGGGCTGGGGGGGGGAACGGTCCCTTACGGGGGGCCTGTCTGGCTTGGTGGCTGCTTCTCACTCAGCGTCCTGAAGGGACAGCTGGTTGGTCTGGGCCTGCATGCACTCCCACCTGTGCGGGCAGGAGGGCCTTTGGCTCCCCTTGCAGCTCTTCCTCTCTCCTGGCAGGTGTCCTTCCGACATGTGAACGACTATATCTCGTACGTTTGGGTGCAGGATAATGAGATTTCCTCCGAAGACGGGGCCAAACAGGTGAAGGACAATTCCTGGGGCTTTCTGCTTTTCTGCTGCCTCTGAAAGTTGATGGCAGCTTCCTTGCTTGCAGGTTTACCTCGGGGCTGAGGGCTTCCCCAAAGTGGGGGGAGAATTCCTCCTGGGCTACTACAGCAACACGCTGCGGTCCCTCGTGGGCCTTAGCCAGCCGGTCCAGGTGAGGGCTGCTTCTTCCTCAACCTCCCTGCTCCTGAAGGGGTGTGTGCGTGCGTGCACCTAGTGGGTGCCGGAAGACTCCTGCCACAGCAAAGGGGTCTTGTGCTGGAGAGGGAGGACTCCTCTCCCCCCCCCCTCCGGCCACCTTTGGGGTCTGGCGTGGATTAACTCTGCAAGAGTTTTTGGCCCCATGGCAAGGAGAGCCTCCCCCCCCCAAAAAAAAACCGCTGTGGGGGCAGCTTCCCTCTTTGCCTTTCTTTCTGGGCCAAGTTGTGAGGGGTGGGCAGAATTGCATTCAAATGCAGGTCTCTCCCTTCCCAGGTCCGGCCGAGCCCGAAGTCAGCTGAGCAGCAGGCAGACTGGGCTGAGACCAGCAGCGCAGAAGGCCTTCCTGGCGAGAGGCCGCCTTGTGACTTCTGAGGTTCTCCTTCGGCACCTCCATGCGCATTGTGAGGTGCCCTGGCCTCCAGAGCAGCCTGTCTTGGCTTACCACAGCTCTGAAGAGCCCTGCCTCCCTTTGGTGCGGAAGAGCCTGGACGGAGCCGGTTTTCCCAGCAGGGTCTCCTTATGCCCCGGCCGATGTCTGCTGCCCCGTTTTCCTAGTGCTTCTTAGGATCTGTCACTTCACTGCGACATTATGCGGAGCCTCTGCTGGCACTTGTTTGAACACTGGGATTGTAGGATTTTATGAAATGTAATCCTTTTAGAACTGAAATACATTTTATCATAGCTGGAAAGAAAACGCAAAGGCTGCTCTTCCTTTGAGCGTTTGCCTTGAAATGGAGCAAAGACTTGCAAGCCCCCCCTCCAAAGCCTGGATGGGATGGAGGGAGAAGGGGGGGAGAGAGAGAGTGCTTCCCCCTGCAGGCAGGAGGGCCTGACCCAGGGGCAATTGGGGGCACCTTGGCTTTGGAGCCAGGCCCAGGCAGCTCTCGTCCCGCTGCAGGCCTCTGGCTCCCTGGGCATTTGGGCCTTCAGGGCTTTTTCAAGAGCTGCAGCCTTCTGCTGACTCAACCACGGAACTCTCCCTCACAGGCCCTGCTGCGGCTGAGCCGGGAGCTGCCTGTCCTGCGCCTGGGCGGCTGCTTTTCTCTACCCAATAAGTGCAGGGCCTCCCTTTCCTCACCACGGAAGTATGTCTTGTCGGATTGGGCTCAAGGCTCAAACCCGTCAAGGGGCTTCTGAATGTGGAGCCTGTCTTCCAAAGTGTTAGCCGTGCCCCCCAACCAGCATCTTCTGCCAGTTTGATGGGTTCCCCTTCTGTCCCCTCAGCTAAACCATTTATGGAGGTACTGAAGTCCTGCCCCACTGCCCGCTCCCCTCCACGTAGGCGCAGCTCCCCTGTGCCCACATGCTGAGGGCGGCCAGTCATCACCATCCCTCGGGTGGTGGATGCCATCTGTCCCCTGTGTTTCCATCTCCCCAAGAAGGAGGCTGTGGTCTACTTTGTCAGAGTCCAAGTAGGTGGTGTTCACAGCATTTGCCTGCTACTTTAGTCGCTTTATCAAAGAGGGCAATGATGTTTATTTGGTGTGAGCTGCTTTTAACAGCTTCCAGGAATTGCCTTTTTCATTTCTGGATGCTCACCAACTGCCTGCTTCATGAGGGAATCTTTTCCAGGATTTTCCCAGGGATTGACGTCAAGCTTTTCGACCTGTAGTTTCCTTTTTACCCTTTTCAAAGGTTGGAGCCACACTGGCTCTTTTCCAGCCCCCTGGCAGTTCCCGCTGGGCTCTTGGTGGTTCTGAAATCGCGTCTGCTGGCTCCTTCAGAAACTTGGGATGTAAATCCTGGCCGAATGCAGAGAGGCGCTCTCTTGCCAAATCCTTGGCTATCTTGTTCTGTCTCCCACGTTGCCGCTTCTGATAGATGGGACTGGTTTTTTTCCCTTTTGTGTAAAAAGAGATGGAAAGTCAGAAATTAAGCAGTTCTGCTTTTTTCTTGTTACCCGTCATCTTCTGGCCATCCTCACCCAGTGGCGGACCAGTCATTTCCTTGACTTTCCTCTTGGTGCTTATATATTGAAAAAAACTTACTTTTGACATTTGTTGCTCTTTCTTGACTTGGTCTTTGCAGATTTGCACATTTGCTGGTGTTCTGTTACAAACCCCTCTTTCCATTTTTTATATTTGTCCTTTTTTTCAGAGAGCTCTTTCTGCTGGTCTCATCAGGTGTCCCTTGTTTTTCTGTTGCTGTTTATTGTTTCTGTTTGGGATTTATTATCGTGTTTTCCAGGGTTTCCCAAGCATCCTGCATTGGATTTCCCCGCAGTATTCCTGGTCAGGGTGGAAGGAGGAGTTTGCTCTGGAGGGGTGGCATTAATCTGACTGGCAAGGGAGGAGGTGCCAGGGAAGCTGCTTACCTTCTGGAGAAAAGTTTGAGGCAGGCACTCTATTGGGAAGCTTATGATGGGCAGACGGGTGTCTCGGCTCCCTTGTGGTCTTTCCATTAAACCCTCCCAGGCCTACCCCTCCTAGAGAGGGGCAGAGAGTGAGCTGGTAATGTGGCTGCCTCAACAGGAGGTGAGAAAACTGGGAGGAAGGTTGCCCTTTAAACCCTGTAAAAGTAAACTGAAGTAAAGTAAAACAGACATTCTCACAGTTAAAGCTCTCTGCAGCCAACCTGTCCTCCCCCACCCCATCCCACCCCTGCCAATTTCTGCAGTTTCCAGGCCGATTTGAAAGGGATTCCCCCACCCGCCCACCCCCATGGAAGATGCCTTGCTGCAATGCAGCCTTGCTGTTTCTGGCACTTGTGTCACAGATGGATGGATCTTTCTTCTTCTCTGGGAAGAAACATGTGTGATGTCACGTTAACATGTCATTGCTAATACCCATGTTAGCAAGGAGGCTGTGATGATGTCTCAAAGGAAGTGGCCTCTCCCCTCCCCCCCCCCCCCCCCCCCCCCCCTCCCTCTCTCTCTCTCTCTCTCTCTCTCTCTCTCTCTCTCTCTCTCTCTCTCTCTCTCTCTCTCTCACACACACACACACACACACACACACACAAGCTGAAGCCCAGGCCCCCAGGAGGAGGGGAGAGACATTGGCTCCTTCCATGGTCTTCTGAGGCATTTGCCATGTGTTGCAGCCCAAGGCTTGGAAGCTTCGCTTCGATTGAGGCCCTTCCATCTGAATCCAGGTTGACTCGTCCTTCTGTCCTTCTGAGGTCGGTAAAATGAGGACCCAGATTGTTGGCAGCAATAGGCTGACTCTGTAAACCGCTTAGAGGGAGCTGTAAAGCACTGAAGTGGGATAGAAGTCTGAGAGCTATGGCTATTTTGCAACCCCTTCACACTGTTTAATTTGCAATTGCAAATTAAACAGGTGTCATTTCTTCCTGAAATTTGTCTGCCACTGGAACTGCTAGGCAGCATGTAGGCAGCGTTGCCGAGTAAAAATGATACAGAATCAGAATTAATAATCATGATAATCATCATCATCAAAATAGCAACCAGAGCAAGCAGTTGTGGAAAATACTGCCGCCAGCACAGTGTTTCCATCTTCTCCCCTCCTAGCTGGGAGAGGGTGGGGGCTACCCCACCTGCCTAGAGCAGGTACAGGTGGTCCCTGTGCCAGAAGGCTCAGGCCAGGTTCAAGGGCTTGTGGTTTGGATACATGGCTCACTCCTGAGTGTCAGTGGTCCAGAGTTCAAATGCCTGTGTTTAAGGGGTGCTTTTGGTTGTATTTCACAAACATCTTGCACAAACACAAACTAGAAACTCAATTCCTGCTGTGCTCCACAATCTGGCTGCTGCCCCTTTTAAGCCCTTTGAAGGAAGGTTCTTCCAAGGAGCCGCTTCTGATTTTATTGGCCCTGGGACCACTATTCCCTGAGGTGGCTGCCCTTTTAAGAGTTTGCTCAGAGGGAGGAAGCATGTTCCCCCCCCCCCAATTTTTAGAATAATGTACAGTTAGAGCTTCTGTTGTTTCAGCTCACTTTTTATATTTGTAGGTCCTTCTGCACTTTGGTCTCAGCCTTTTGTCTTCTGAGGAAAATGGCCAAAGATGGAGTGCTGGGCTACAGCCGCTCCATCCCCCCAGGATCGACCCAGCTACGATGCCCTCCCCAGCTCTGAGGGTGGGGCAGCCTCATCCATGTCACTATTGATCCTTTGCTACCCCCCCCCAGAGGAGACCCACCTGCTGCTCCAAGGGAGGGCGGCTGGCCTTCTGCCCCTCAATCACCATTCAAAGGGGGAGGTCAAAGGATGCCCCCACAGCCCTTTCCAGGAATGGGAGGAGCCAGGACAAAGCACCAATGGCCCCTTCACAGCTGGGCGAGGTTCGGACCCTCTGCAGTTGGGTGTTCTGACTTTCTCTGAGTTCATCTCCATGGCCTTTGCCCTCCTCTGGTGCCTGTCTACCCCCTTGAGGGTATTGATGGGCTCAATTGGCCAAGAAAGGATTGGCAGCCTCCACTGATAACACCTAGGAATTACAAGTGGCACGCTGCTCCCTGCCCCCCTTTGGGGTGGATGTCCCACCTCTCCCCCAATGCACTCCCCTTTTGTAGCACTAGGTGAGGGGGCAGGGCTGCCCCTCTTAAGGCTTGGGTAGTTGCTGTGTTGCCCTGATGGGTGCCTCCCTTGGCAAAGAGGGGAGGGACCAGCTTATGATCTTCCCCCTTGTCCAAATGAATTTAAGGCCCCCACCCATCCCATGCTCTCAACAAGCTTCCCTTGGGTCATCCTTTGTACATTTCCCTGTTGCAGAAAGTAGTAGAGCTGTAGCCATGTAGGCCAGGAGCATGATTGGGCTCCCTAGGAATAAAGCATTGCTCCTGGGGATCGGGAAGGTGGCTGGTCCCCAAGAGATCTTGGGCCAGGAACCCCCCAGGTGCTTTTTCAAGAGGCAACTGGACTTTCTGATTTCACTTACCACCCAAGAAGTTTCTTCAGCTTCTAATTGAACAGCCCTCCCTCCTCAAAGGGGGAAGGACAGACATCATCTATCTCCAGTCTACAACATGGTCCTTTCAACAGTTCCAAGAAGGCTCTATACCCATTTGTACAGGGGTGGGATCCTATTGGCATAACAACTGGTTCGGTGAGTGTGTGCCTTGTGTGTGCATGTGCAGTACTTGCAAAACAACTTCTGTAAGCAATAACCATCTAACTAAGGTAAGAATAAAGGACAGCCTAGAGCCCCGGTGGGCCCAACCGAAGAAATGATCTTCAGAGAGAACTGGTTCAGTATCAGCTGCTCTTTGGAGCTACAGAACTGGGCCAAACCGGTAGAATCCCACCCCTGCATTTGCACCACTCAGGTGACCCTGAGGACACAGACAAAACTCCCAAGTGGCCTCAACGACTCTAAAAAGGATGCAAATGACCAGCTGCCTGCAAAGGATAAATATTTCCCTTCGCCACCATATAGTCAGAGTTGAAGAAGCTTCTTGGATGAGAAGGGAAACAAAGAAAACCCAGAAAGTCCAATTGCCTCTTGAAATGCACCTTTGGGGCAGCCATAACTCAGATGACTAAATCTCCATCTGGGAAATTCCTACCATTGTGCTGCAGTTAAAGGGATGCCTAACTTTTATTCCAGCCCCCCACCCCACCCCAGGATCGCTTTTCTCTGGTCTGGTACAAACAAACTTTATTCAGCATTTCGGCTGGTGGGTTTTTTGTGCAGCTGAAAATCCTCTTTGGCTCAAGTGGTAAAGCTTTCGATCTGTTCCCCGTGACCGAAGGGGGGAGAGGGCGAGGCTTGTGTCCTGTTGGGAAATGCGGGGGGGCAGTCAAGGCGGGGCAGACAGCAGGGCACAACTGATCTCTTGCTGGTCATTGGCTGCCATTAAACTCAGATGATGCTAAGTTCAGACCGAACTTCATCAACTACTGAATTCAGGCTGTGGGACGGGACTTCTAATAGTTATACATTTGTTATGTTTGTTTGCCATCCATCTCGGGGTAGTTATTTGGTAGCTATTTGGTATACATTAAGATATTCCTGTCGGATGTTGTGGGTTGGTAAAATGCTGCCTGAAAAGAGATTTCAAAGCAAGAGGGCGCCTAAAGAAGAAGACGGAGGGACCTTGGGCTGCGCCCTTGGGCTGATATTTCTCCTTTAAAGCCAGTTTCTTTCTTCCAGCCCAGCCTGTCTGGGCTCCTGCCCTTTGGCCTTTTTGTGCTTTTTTGCTATTTTGCTATGTTGCTATTTGGGGCTTACAAAGGGGAGGGGGAGAAGCATCCCCTGCATTTGGCCTGGTCCCAGGCACCCGGCCCACAGGGAGCAGGATGCCCCTCTCCTCCCATGGAGCCCGTCTGCCCTCCAGCACTCCTACGGGTGACCGGGGTGGGTGGCTGGCCGGCCTTAAGCATGTTCGCTCGGGGCTTCGGCCAGAGCTAGCTCAAGCTATCCTTGCCTGTCTCCCACGCTGCCTGGCTTGGCCAAGGAGGAGAAAGAAGGTGGTTGGACTAGATGGCCTATAAGGTCCCTTGCAACACTGATTATCTGTTATCTGTTAAGGTAGCCCGATTCCTGGTCTACCTGGCTGGTCGCTCTCCGCTCACAAAGGCTGCAAGTAGCTGAGCCTTTGGCTCAAACCTTGAACCAGCCTTCCTTATGTCCAGAGAACCACCCCCCCCCCGGGGCAGCTGTAGTTTCCAGTTTCAGCCCACTTTCCATTCTGAAATTGTCAAATGCCCCCCATCATAACTGCCAGTCTCTCCCACATTTCTTGGCAGAAGAAAGAAAACTTCTGCAAAGACTTATAGGAACCTGCAGATATATAGTAACAATAAACCTTGGTTCATAGCTAAACTTAAGCAGCTACATCGTTCCAAAGAGGAAGCCTACAGAAAAGGTGACAGAATGCTATACAACCAGGCCAGAAACATTAACAAGAGAGATGAGAGCAGCAAAAAGAAGCTACTCTGAAAAGTAAAGGAATCAGTTCTCAACAAATGAACCAGCAAACATGTGGAAAACTCTTTAAAACAAAGCTAAATACCACGTGTGTGTGTGTGTTTTCTTAAGTTTTTGCGGGTACTTACATGAATGCAGTTCAGCTTCCTTCGGGTATTATCCCACGTCATTTTAGTTGTGCTTTAAAAGTTGTAGCAATGTTTCAGCAGAATCTCATCTGCCATCATCAGGCTTCTGTATTGAGTTTGTATGTGGGTCAGAGTCTCACAGCCGTTGGTTTAAAATTTGAGGCTAGCCTATTGCTGTGCCAGGATGCTTTTTTCTACATCCTGATTGGTTGGGAGTCTTGGTCTGTATTTATTGGACTTGGAGTTTGTTTGTTTGGTGTTTCTGGTTTCTTCTGTCTGTTTTGTGGCTTTGATTGGCTGGCAACACTCTGTTCCTGTATTGGAGGCTTTCAGTGCAGCTTGGCTTCGTGTGAAAGGACCTGTGGCTTTCAAGTGTTGGACCTGTGGTTTTCATGAAGTTGTCACAGCATCAACTTCAATGGCACCAAAACCCTAGCCACTATAGAAAACCCCAGCCACAGAATCATCAGAGAAGCCATAGAGATTGAAAAAAGACCTGAAAGCATGAATAGAAGAGATGATTCCACCAGACTGTCAATCATTTGGAAGCCTGCACTCTCAAATAGAAAGATCACCATGCCACAAGCCAGGCAAACACCTGGGCACAAACAGACTCCCTCTGATGCCTCCAGCTCAAACACACCCCAACCAGACACCCAGATGAAACCTACCTTCCTAATAGATAATACCCATCCTTTCACGCGAAGCCAAGCTGCACTGAAAGCCTCCAACACAGGAGCACAGTGTTGCCAGCCAATCAAAGCCACAAAACAGACAGAGGAAACCAGAAAACACCAAACAAACAAACTCCAAGTCCAATAAACACATACCAAGACTCCCAACCAATCAGGATGTAGAAAAAAACATCCTGGCACAGCAATAGGCTAGCCTCAAATTTAAAACCAACCGATGTGAGACTCTGACCCACATACAAACTCAATACAGAAGCCTGATGATGGCAGATGAGATTCTGCTGAAACGTTGCTACAACTTTAAAAGCATTACAATGACGTGGGATAATACCCGAAGGAAGCTGAACTGCATTCATGTAAGTACCCGCGAAAACTTATGTATGTATGTATGTATGTATGTATGTATGTATGTATGTGAAAAGTACTGCCTATTGTTTGCTGTTAGCTTTACTGCCCCGGTCCATTGGGCAGACACAGACCAAGGGTCAAATACATTGAGGCCTACATTGGTGAATGGTGGTTCAGAACTCAGGTGCTCAGGTGGTAGATCAGCCATCATTTGGTGTAGAGTGTGACCCCATTGTTTACGACAATGTAAGCAAGACTGCAGAACAGTTGTAATACATCTTTTGGCACCTACGATCCAAAGTCCAATCGCTCTGAGGGCACCTTTCGTGAAATGGCGGCCTTGATGATGGATTGCTTCATGGTAGTATTGTACTAACAGCCTCATTACATGTTGGTTAGCAGGAAGGATGATGGGGTGCTTAGTGTATGAGTTCATTTCTGCTTTGTGTAGGCGACCACTGATGCGAAGTACCTCCTGGTTGTTGAGGTATGAGGTCAGTCTCAGAAGTGGAATAGATTGTGGTATGGGCTTCCCTGCACTCAGGCATCTGTATTCCGGCGGATATGCATCTTGTCATACACTTCTCAATATTAATCTCTCAGCATGAGTATAGTGGTCTGAGAAGTGTGACTTGAAGCCTTTCCAATGACCGAGGAGATGGATGACTGTGCGGACAACCACAGTCATTCCCAGTATGAGAGGTTTCCAGCGGGAGAAGCATTCAAAGCGAGCAGGTTTTCAGGGGCCTTCCTTCTCACATTCGACCATCGTTGCCAGGCAGATGACTGGAGGGATGACTGGTTCTACTTTCTTGACTAGCGGTCGAATGTTGCCGTCATTATCTGGATCTAGGAGTTCATACAAACCGGGTTTCCCTGGCTCGAAGGCATCTGTATGCCACAAGAACTCAGGGCCTTTGAGCCAGGTAGAAGTTGATAACGGGGCTGCAGGAATAGACCTTGTTGCATGATCTGCAGGGTTCTGGTCCGTTGGAACATACCGCCACTGCACAGGTTCAGAAGATCTCCTGATCCGTTCAACTCTGTTACTCACATAGATGTAGAAGCGCCTACTCTCATTGTAGATATCACCCAGTACCACTCTGCTGTCTGTATAGAAGGTGGTGGGTTCTAAGGGAAGATCTATCATCTTTGTAATCATCTTTGAAAGTTCCGTGGCCAGCGCAGCTCCGCAAAGTTTCAGCCGAGGTATAGTGTGACCTTTTTGTGGTGCTAGTTTTGCTTTTCCCATGACGAAGCCGACATATACATTGCTCTCCCTGCCATAGACTTTGAGGTATGCCCTGGCTGCTACTGCCTTTGTTGATGCATCTGAGAAAACCTGCAGTTCCTTTCTTTGTGCTGTGGTGGGTGAGATGGGAACATACGTGCGCTGTAGATGAACGTTGTGGAGACAGCATAGAGAGTTGCACCATGTCTCCCATTCTTGCTTCTGCTCTGGTGGGAGGGGTTCGTCCCAATCTTTGGTGTTTTGGGAGAGTGTGGCAGTAGGATTCTACCTTGAATGGTGACGGGAGCTGCAAACCCTAAAGGATCAAACAGGCTGTTAACCGTTGAGAGCGCTCCTCTCCTCATGAAGCCAGTCTTTAGGGCTGGGGTTTTGAAGGTGAAGAAGTCTTTCTTCAAGTCCCATAACAACATAAACCTAGACTGCATTGGATAAAGGGGGCATTGCTGCCGAAATCGAAGTCCTGCAATTCCTTGGCATGGTCCTCGGGATTAAAGGCCTTCAGTACTTCTTCACTATTGGACGCTATCTTGTGCAGCTTGAGGTTGGCCATCCCTAGCATTTGTTGTGTGTTCTTCAAGTGTCCTATGGCCTCCGCTGGGGTGCCTACTGATTTCAAGCCATTGTCTACACAGAAGTCGTGTTCTACAAAGCATTTAGCTTCTGCTCCATCTTTGTCTCCTGCCTCTTGAGCAGTATGTTGGAGACCGTAGTTTGCAATTGCAGGGGAGGAGCCGATGCACCCTCATTTGGTATTCAGAAATCCGTTGATTGTGCTGATCATCATTAAACCACAGGAAGCGGAGGTAGTTACAGTGATCTTCCCATACGAGGAATGAATAGAACATCTGCTGTATGTCAGCCATAACTGCTATGGCTTCTTTTTTAAAGTGGATGAGGACCCCAAGGAGACTGTTCGTGAGGTCAGGTCCTGTCAAGAGGGCCTTGTTCAGAGAGTGGCCTTGAAACTGTGCACTGGCATCAAAGACTACACGTATTTGGCCTGGTTTCTGTGGATGGTACACTCAAAAGAACAGCAGGTACCAACATTCTTCATCTGTCTCTAGGGGTGGGGCCAGCTCAGTGTGTCCGTTCTGTATCATTTTGTCCAAGAACTCCACCAGATGGGCTTTCATCTCTGGGTTCCGGGTCATGATTCATCTCAGACTGAAGAGGCGGGAGAGTGCATATTGTTGGTTGTTAGGCAAGTGTTGTGTGGGAGTGTGAATGGGTAGTGGCGCGACCCAACTACTGGTTGCGTCCTGTTGAAATTCCTTATCCATGAGCTGAAGGAACCTTTTGTCCTCAATGGACAAGGCGAAGTCATTGCCTTCTCCGGTAGTCTGAAATAGTGCCTTTCCAAAGACAGGTTTGACTGTCGAAAGTGTGAAGTGTTCTTGGCACAGTTTCAGGTGAGATGTTTTTCCATTCTTGAGAACAGAAGTAGCTAAGGTGGTTTCTAGGGTGGGGCCTGTAGCCAATCAACACAGACTACTCCTACGATCCCCCATCCTAGTGGTGATTTGAGGTCCGCAGGGTTGTCGATAGGGCTGGCGACTAACTCGGAGAAGGCAAAGGCACATGGGACATTAGTTCCCAGCAAGAGTAGGATCTCAGCTTCCGGATCTAGAGCAAGAAAGTGAGGAGCCAGATGCTGCAGGTGAGGTATGTTACTTATGACCTCATGTGTTGCAATCTAACTGTGGTCATTCGGTATCCCATCGCATTCAAACACAGCCAGCAGTGAGAACTGGGAATTTCCATCCAATGACTCTATACAGAGTCCAGTAGCTCTCCTCCCTGCCTTGCTTCTTGGTCCATGGCACATTGAGATAGTGAAGTGAAGTTCATCCTGTTGTACCTCAAAGAGGTCGAAAAAGGCAGATCTGGCCAGGGTGCAGGTGCTTTGAGTGTCCACTACCACGTACATCTTCATGGTATCTTCAGGGCATCCTTCAGGGTACACTTTGGCTAAACAGATGGGATTACACAAACGAGGACTCGGTGAGTTGGCACACACTGCTGTGCAATTGACACTCATTGCCAGTTTTGATTATGGTCTGGTAGTCTGCTGAGGAGCCTTGTGTGCTTCTGTGGTATGTTGAGGCTCCTTGTTCGAAGGAGGGCGACAAGATATCTACAACAGTGGCTCGGCATCTGGATGCATCATGGTCGGGTGTTTGTCACTTTTGCATAAGTAGCATTGCACCTTGGCTGTACAGTACTTGGCTGGATGTTTGGATTCACAACACTTGTGGCAGAATTGGAACGCCTTTATAAATTCTTGCCATTGGGTCAATGATTTCACTGCAAACCCCTGGCACCTGTTCAGTGAGTGTCAAGTGTGGTGCAAAGGACAAATATGGCTTCTCTTTGGGGTTGGAGACTTAAATTGGGTTGCTTGTGATGAGTCCTCTCCTGAAGTCTTTATGGAGGAGGAGTCGAATTCGGTTTTGTGGACAACCATGAAGGGTTTACCCCTTGCAGTGGGCTTAGGGCCTGTGGATGGTATATAGTTGCTGTTGTATCTTTTTTCATGGGGAGGACTAACAGTTCTGAGTCCGCAGGCCCTGGGGGTGCTGCATGCTGTTACCTGGTGGGCCACGAATTCTTTGAGAAGGGTAAAGGGACATATAGGTATATAGTTATATAGCTATATAGTTGTGGTGACCCTTGGCCATGAAGGCATCAGACAACTGGAGCCACTGTTCAATTAGCACCTGCGGGAGTTTACGAATGATTTTGTTTTGCATGTCAACGTGGTCAAGCGAGTCCTGGTAACTGGAGATCCCGTTGTGCCACTTTCAGTTGTATAAATATACTAGAAAGTTCCGCAACTAGATGAAGCCTGTTGATAGGAATTTTAGGAAATCTGTTGAGGCTGTTAAGAGCGTTGATTCTACTGCTGTGGGAGCACCGTACAGTTCATCACGTTTTTTCCATGCCAACCATAGGGCAGCATCTGGGTTGTCTAAGTGGGAGGTATAAAATGCCTTCGTTGCTTTGGCAGACCGTGGCCCTAGCCATGCTATCAGTGTATGAGTACTTCATTGGATTTAAGGCATGCATCCTGAATGGTACGCAGGAAAATTTTCTTCCAGAGGAGATATTTGCTTGCTGGCTCATCAGAGAATTTGTATACCCCGTTGGCGGCCAAATCTAGCTTTCCTCTCCTGATAGCCAACTCTCTCCAGTAGTCTGCATCATCTGTAGAGGTGGATTGGGTAAGGGGCATTGATGTAGAGGGTAGGTTTAGGTTGTATGACAATGATGGGTCGTAGTGTTCCTCCCATTATTTATGGAGGATATCGTCCTGCCATTCCAGAGATGATGGTGGAGCTTCACAATGCTGTGTAGGTTGGCCGTGGTTATTTTGTTGTACCTGTAGCTTGGGTAGTGTTGAGGTTGTGTCTGGAATGGTACTGCCTGTGGATTGAGTGTGGCAGGTGTTGTTGGTTGCATGTGTACTTGTCAAGAAGACGTTGTGATTACTGGTGGGCTAATTTACTTGGCCAGCAGGCCATGAGACATCGGAGTAGGGTTGCTGATTCTGGGAAGAGAATATTGGACCTTAGTACGTACAACATCAGTTGGTTAAGGTTTGCTGTTGGTGGGAAGTGAATCTCGAATTTTAGGTCATACAATATCTGTTGTGCAACTGACATTTAGAGTCTGTGGTTGAGATTCTTCCCTGTACTCCCCTGGTTGTGAGAGACTTCTAAGTAACTGAGGTGGTTCTACCTGCTTGTTTCATAGCGAGTGCTGCTCATCCATGTAGGCCTTGACCCATGTATCTGGGCTCTCTTCTCCCAACTCTTCGAGGTCGAAGTTGAAGAAGGCGTTGTCAGCCACCGTCCACAATGCTGCAGCCCATGCCATCTTTGTTGCAGTCTCTTTGCCATTCGGCCAACTCCAATTGGGCCTGAACTTTGGCCAATTCTGCCTGTTGTTCGGCCTGGGCCTTGAACATTTCTGTTGCTTTAGCTGCTATTTCTGCCTGTTGAGCCACTGCTGCTGCCTTCTGCCGTGCTACATCCTCTGTGGCACATAGATCTGCATCTGCTACGGTAGCTTCTACTTCAGCTTCTTCAGCCCGGTCAACATAACTTGCTACTTTGGAAGCCTTAGATGCGCTGCTACGATGGGAGGATGCTCTGGAAAGATGGTGAGAGCTGGCAGCACAGAACTGGCATGAGACACTGGTACCTTCTTGCGATCTAGCTGGCTTGAGATGGAGGAAGGAGGCTTTCTTAGAATGGTGGGAGGAGGCTGCTTGTGATTGAAGACCTATTTTGGATGTGGCCTTTTCCCTTGCTCCTTGTTCCTTTTGAAGCGCATTGAGGAACGCTGCCTGGAGGGCTTCTTTGCTTTCCTCAATGCAGTCTTCATGTTCTTTGTGAAACTCCTCAAAGAATTGTATGTGTGCTTGGAGTTTTGGGTACCCAGTCTTGACTAGATGGACTTGAGTTTATCTTCACTGTTTCTCCACCATGCAAGAAGGGCATCTAGGTCATCTAGCAATGTGCAGATTCTCTCGGGGGGCAGCTTGTGTTTTGGGGCATCATAGATCTCCTCTAGCTCCAATCATGAGTCTGCGTAGCAGTGATATTGCCTCTCCCAATCGTCCCTCAAGTGTTCTTCCATGGGTTCGGTAAGCTTATTATTTCTGAGGTCGTAGGCTTCGTGAGGTCCAGCTGCCTATGGATTTTGGGAACCAGGCTTCACGTTTACACCTAGGGCCAGTGGAGGGTTCAAGTCCTCTGGTACTTCAGGGACATCTGTCATGGCTAAAGAAGCTTCCATGCTTCAAGTTGGCAAAGGTGAATTTTGGAAAATTTAGTAGTTTTCCTTTATTTTGCTAAGGGCGCTGTGTGCAGGTAGCAGAAAGTAGGAGTGTCTGTAAGATTTAGTACTTGAGCACGTAGGTGCCACTTTACAATATGGCTGCTTTTAGGGTGCGGTGCATGCTTGCAACACAAGTGGGCGCTATAGGGGGCATTTTCACTGAGTCTGAAGACTTGAGAGCAAAACGCAGGGTTGCCTGTTGTTGTTGCTTGCTAAAATATGGGCACAAAAGGAGGTGTTACTGAGTCTGAAGATGTGAGAGCAAAACACAGATTTGCCTGTTAGTGTTGCTTGCTAGGTCTGGAAGACACTGTTGCTAAGCACAGGTTAGGCTGCAGGTAGTACTGGAACCTTGCATTAAGTTGCTTAATGTTGCCACAATAATTTAAAAAAGGATTTTTCATTGGTTAAACACTGGTTAAATTTGGGAAAATTCCTATAGTTTTTATAAAAATTTGTCAACAAGTTCTTATAAAAATTGGCAGACAAGTCTTTGAATTCTCTGGGAAATTTCTCCTAGATCACCAGATGGTGCTGTGGGCTGCTTTGCTTAAGTCTGTAGGGAGGGGTGAGCCCCAGAGGAATTTATTGCTTCCTCACTGGAAAATTAATTCATCAAACAAATACAACACTCCAAAGGTTGCATGCAGAGTTATACTTTTAAATTTTTTGATAAAGATGGATAAACGCTATGTTTTTTAAGCAAAAAAGAAATTGCTCCTTTGTTCATATAGCTGCTTGAATTAGCCTTGTGTCTTGGGAGGGGGGGAATGGGCTCCTTTGCTTTGAAGATGGTCCTTCAACTAATGAATTATGACCCCCAATAAAACGGCCAGAGTGGTTGTAAAAATAGCTGTAGAGACTTCTTTTATTTCCTGTGAGCTGGAGCATGGAGTTTAAGAAATGCTCAGCTTTTCAGCTTGAATGAGCAGAGCACATTTAGCTTTTCTTTTAGAACACAAGAAGATACTACTTTTGACTCATCTGCAATTGAAAGGAGTTTGTAGGTAGTAACTGAGGGAGGACAGGGGTATATGGGTAATACCTGGCTCCTCCCTTTGTTTGCACAATTAGTTCTTTTTTAGTTAGGAGCTGTAACTTGAGACACAGCACTTCTCTCATTGAAGAGAAAAGGGGGGGGGATTTGCCCCTTCCTGGCCACGCTGAGAGGTTTGAGGGAGAAGTACAAAGGAATAGCATGCACATTTACTCCTGGCTTCAAAATATCTTAGTCTTTATCACAGAATTCAAATTTTACTTTTGAGAGTCCAAATTAATCTTGTTTTTACTGCCTCCTGGTATCAAAAACAAACAATGTCATTTTATTGGGACTCCAGATGCTTTTTCTTCCAGGAATCAAGATTAATTATCTTTCTACTGTTCTGCTTATTAATGTCTGGATGGCATAAAGCAGAGTAACTCCACAAAGCATCCATACAAAGTCTTTTTTATTGGTTCATCAGGTATCAACTCACATTTATGATGAGGTTCTTCTTACTGTCCAATCCTTTGCATATCTGAATTGTGGTGTAGAAAGATAATAAAGTCTCAATGATTGAAGCAACTGCATGGTCTGGTGGATTCAGGCAAGAGTGAGGGAGCCTCCCCCAACCCAACAAGGGTCAATTTAGTGACCAATCAGGATTACAGATGTGGCCACATGATGTGGACTACATTTCCCAGGATACCTTAACTGCATTTACCATGATGCATTCCCTTAAGGGGACAGCTCACAATCCCTAACTATCCCAAATCTCATTAACTCTAAACTGTCTGGACAGCACAATCTATTACACAAACAAAAGCCAGGAAAAGCACCAGGGCCGGACAAGATCACTCCTTCTTGCTTAAAAGTCTGTGCTGACCAATTGGCTCCCATCTTCACCTGAATCTTCAATAAACCAGTAGAGATGTGCTATGTTCCTTCCTGTTTCAAATGCTCTACCATCATCCCAGTGCCAAAGAAGCCCTCCATCAAGGAACTGAATGACCAAAGACCAGTTGTTCTAACATCTGTAGTTATGAAAATCTTTGAAAGGCTTGTGCTGTCCCACCTGAAAACCATCACGGATCTGCTGTTAGATCCCATGCAGTTTGCATACCGAGCAAATAGATCGACAGATGATGCTGTTAACATGGCTCTGCATTACATCCTACAACATCTTGAATCTCCAAATACCTACGCAAGGGTCCTCTTTGTAGACTTCAGTTCAGCATTCAATATCATCATTCCAGACATTCTTCTAATTAAATTAAACCAGCTAGCGGTAGCTAAACATACTTGTATGTGGATCACAAGCTTCTTAACAGACAAGAATCAGCAGGTGTCACATCCAATACCTGTACAATCAGCACAGGGGCCTCCCAAGCTGTGTGCTTTCTCCACTTCTCTTCTCCCTATATACCAATGACTGCATCTTAAACAATCCATCTTTAAAATACTAAAGTTTCCTGATGACACAACAGTGATTGGTCTCATTCGAGACGACGAATCCGCATACAGACAGGAGTTATACAACTTGCCTCATGGTGTAACCAGAACAATTTGTAACCGAACACACTCAAAACTGTAGAAATGGCAGTAGACTTTAGAAGAAATCCTCCCATACTACCACCTCTTACAATACTAGACAACACTGTATCAACAGTAGAGATCTTCAAATTTCTAGGTTCTATTATATCACATGACCTAAAATGGACACCTAACATCAAAAATTTCATCAAAAAAGCACAACAAAGAATGTTCTTTCTGCGTCAACTCAGAAAGCTCAAACTGCCCAAGGAGCTGCTGATAAAGTTCTACAGAAGAATTATTGAGTCCATCATTTGCACCTCTATAACTGTCTGATTTGATTCTGCAACCCAACAGGACAGACACAGACTTCAGAGGATAATTAGGACTCCTTATCACCCATCCCCTCCCACTTGTGATTGTAGGACTGTAACTTTGTTGCTTGTATCCTTATGATTTATATTGACTGTATTCTAGTATGATTTGATTGCTGATTGTACCCTATGACTATCATTAAGTGTTGTATGTTATGATTCTTGATTCTTAATGAATTTATCTTTCTTTTATGTACACTGAGAGTATTTACACCAAGACAAATTCCTTGTGTGTCCAATCACACTTGGCCAATAAAGTATTCTATTCTATTCTATTCTATTCTATTCTATTCTATTCTATTCTATTCTATAAAGCTCGAAGCTTGATGGCATCCCAGTTGGCCTCCTCAGAGAGTGCCCTGCCTGTCCCAAGCACTGCCGTGATCTCCAAAGAGGGCAGGACCTGCGACTCTGAGCTGCCGGGGAGACCCCTCCGCAGCTTCATGGGGAGGGGAACCCAGGAAGGAAGTGGGGCAACCTGAGGGCAGAGTCCAAGGGCACAAACTCTGCCCCCCACACACGACAGGCAGCAGCCACTCAGGAAGGACTGGGACCACCAGAAAGATCCCTCCAAGGGGATCAAGGGATCCAACAGTGTCAGCTGGGTGATGACACTCTGGCCCTGATGAGAGCAAGCTAGTCTGAGCTCTGATGAGATCCAGCACCAGGGAACCTTCCAATCTTCAAGATTACAGGTGAAACTTGAAAAAATAGAATATAATGTGAAAGTTCATTTATTTCAGTAATGCAACTTCAAAGGTGACACTAATATGATACTCATTACATGAAAAGCAAGATAGTTCAAGCCGTGATGTGTCATAATTGAGATGATTATGGTTTACAGCTCATGAAAACCCCAAATCCACAATCTCAGAAAATTAGAATATTGTGAAAAGGTTCAATATTCTAGGCTCAAAGTGTCCCACTCTAATCAGCTAATTAAGCCATAACACCTGCAAAGAGTTCCTGAGCCTTTAAATAGTCTCTCAATCTGGTTCAGTAGGAATCACAATCATGAGAAAGACTGCTGACCTGACAGTTGTGCAGAAAACCATCATTGACACCCTCCATAAGGAGGGAAAGCTTCAAAAGGTAATTAGAAAAGAAGTTGGATGTCCCCAAAGTGCTGTATCAAAGCACATTAATGGAAAGTTATATGGAAGGGAAAAGTGTGGAAGAAAAAGGTGCACAATTAGCAGGGATGACTGCAGCCTGGAAAGGATTGTCAGGAAAAGGCCATTCAAAAGTATTGGGGACTTTCGAGACTTCCAGTTTGAGGTTCTTCGGCGACAAACTGAAACCGCAACTCTGCCCAGTTTCGATCCGGGCTCACCGCTGGAGCGCCCCGAGCTGGCTGGTTTTGGGGCTAAGCCACCCCGTAGAGGTGGTGAAGAAGGGGGAGACTGCCTGCAGGGTTGAGGAGAGCCGCATATCTTCTCAGCTGGCCATTACTCCCTTTCCCGAAGGCGGTTGCAGCGGTGGTCAGAAATGGCCACCACAAAGAAGAACTCGACTAGAAAAGAATGTGCAGGAGGAAGATAAGAAGAGAAAGTTTTGGTTGACTGGATCAAACAGCAAAAACAACAGATAAGGTACTCTGGAATTTAAACTATTAAAAAATAATAATAACACTGTTCCCAAAGAAGATTTCTAAGCAGCGAAGGAGAGAGAAAAGGGAAAGGATTTGGTTTTTTTTTTTCTCCTCTTCCTATACTGACAGATAAGAGACTTAAGGAATTGGGAAAAAAAATTACTTTGACATTAATAGGCATTTAATGCTGAAAATAAAAAGTCAAAGGGATAATAAAAAATTTCTGGATAATTAAAAGCTTTTGAAAACAGGAAAGGAGAGAAAAAAAATAAAAGGGCAGGATCTGGAAGGGAGGAGACTTCCTGGAATTAAAAAGAACTTACAGTAAAAGATACATCTTAACTGAAACATCGCAACAAAATAGTAAAACCCCAGGAAGAGAAAGTGAAAAAAGAAATAAGAAGAAACAGCTTGGGACTATTTGGATTATTTGAATCTCTGGATTCTTGGTTACTGCATTTAAATGACTAAAATCAATCGGGTGGTTGTTTAAGTGTTGAAGCATCCTGGTCTTCCATAATACCTCAGCAGTTCCACAGGCTGATAGCTTCCATGCCATGCCACATTGAGGCAATAATTGCTGCAAAAGGGGCCCAAACCAAGTACTGAGTTCTTATACATGCTTATACTTTTCAGAGGTCCTATATTGTTCTATGTACAATCCTTGTTTTATTGATTGCATGTAATATTCTAATTTCCTGAGATTGTGGATTTGGGGTTTTCATGAGCTGTAAGCCATAATCATTCCAATTATGACAAATCACAGCTTGAACTATCTTGCTTTGCATGTAATGAGTCTATCTCATATATTAGGTTCACCTTTTAAGTTGCATTACTAAAATAAATGAACTTTTGCACGATATTCTAATTTTTTGAGCTTTACCTGTAGATGGTAGGTGATATTTGTCCTATATAGCTGGATCGGAGGTTGGTTTCTTGATTAAGAACTGGTACGTTCTGTTCCTACAGGGATCTAAGACCTCGCATTGGGATCAATAAGCTCACAAGAAGTCTTCAAGCAGAGAAGGTCCAAAATGCTTTAGCAGCTGCTGCCCCAGGCAAGAACTCAGAGTTCTTGGGCCCTTCCCAGGACCACAAAATGCGACATGAAGCTCCCCTTCCTCTTTCAGACCTTCCAGTCGGCCTCAGTGGAGGCCCCATCCTGGCATCCTGAGAACAGTTTCACCTCCTCGAGAACATGCAGGATTTTATGGCCCTTGGTAGCTTTAGTGCCTTCTTCTCCCTTCTTTTCCTTCCTCTTAGTTTCAGGCAGGGGTTTCGCGAGCAAAGTAGATCAGGTCATCCTTGCCTAGCCTGTTGGGGAAACATTTGCAAGGAAACTGGCAAGAACACCAAGAGCCTGATGGCTCAGCCCTGAGTTGCAGATCTTCTCTGCCACTGAGCATTTTTCCCCTTCCACCTGTGCTCTGTCTACAGCTGAACTGATGTGCTCTCTGGCTGACCCTGGCAAGAGGCGAGTCCACGCTCGCAAGAGGGGAACAGTGGGATAGGGCAGAGTTCGTATCAGTGGAATAGAGCCACCTGTAACGGCAGTGAGATGAGGGTTTTCTTCTGCCACTGGGAGGTGAGTCCCTCCCTCCCTCCCTCCCTTACTTTCCTCTCTTCCTCCTTCGCCTTCCTTTTTTCCCCTCCCTCCCTCTCCTTCCTTCCCTTTCCCTTCCTTCTTTTCATCCCTTCTTTTCCTTCCTCCTCCCTTCCTTCTCGACTTCCCTCCTTCTCCTTCCCTGGCATACAAGCCTTTTTTTCTTTGGCCCTTCCAAAGTATTTTTCCAAGTTCTCCAAGTGGAAAGTGATGCCTATTTCAGTGGCCAGCTGAAATTCTATGGGCAGCTCTGGAGAGTCTTGCAGATATGCAAATTGCCCTTGCAGGTTTCTTGCTACAGCAAATGCGTGTGCTTTTCCTGCCAGAGCAGCTGGGCCTTTCCGGCCAGAGAATCCTGACCCTCTTCGGAATAAGCAGCCCAGGACAGCTCTGCCTTTCCCAGCACTGTGCCAGGTAAACAGGAAAAGTTTCCAAGATATTCTGCCTGTTTTCTGGATCCTAAATTTAGGCCTTGATAAGAGCCATTGTTTCTGTCCTTAGAGTTTCCTGCAACCTGAGTTGTGTTTTCCTCTCAGAGGGAAGGCTGAGCAGAAACGACCATCCGACCATCCGGCTGATGAGTAAAGAGCCCTGTCTCCCTTATCCTGACCTGAGGGTCCTGCAACAAGACCCAGAGGAGAGGGGTCCTCCCAAGAGCACAAGCCATTGGCTCTCACAGGTTCACGGAGACACCACCCCGCATGGAGCCTGGCTGAATGCCCAGGGAAGGGAAGGCACCCCTTCAGGAAGAAAGGGGAGGGGTGGAAAAGATTAGCAATGGAAATCCACATGGGGGGGGGCAAGGAGGGAGGGAGATTGGCCTTTGCACAGGAACATTGATGCTCCATTGGGATTTGCATAAATCCAACAGAGACGAGGCAGAGGAGACAGAGATGGTAGAGATGTGCACAGATGATAAGCAAAAATAACAATTCATTTGAAGTAGGCACCACCCAACTCCAGGACAATTCTGGGCAACTCACAACCCAGCATAAAGCCTTAAATACAGGAAAAATAAGAAAGACCGGGCTAAATAAAGGCAAAGTGAAGAGAACAAGATGTCAAATTCAGCCTAAGCAGATCACCTCCCTCCCCTGGGAGCAGGCTTCGGTGAAAGAGGTAAAAGCCACCCAGGTCTTGGGGGGGGGGGGTTATGAGAAGCAACCCTTTTCACTACCCCCCCCCCCCCAACATGGGATGGAGGCTTCCCTGGCCTCCTTTACAAGACATTCCAGTGCTAGGCAGGGGAATGGCACCGGCAGGATTTATCTAAAAGTTGGCAGATTTGGATTTAATAATGGACAAGTTTATACATTGTAGTCTGAGCTGAAGAGCAACCTAATTTGCTTCCTGCCCTGGTCACAACATGACTCCATCTCCAGTGTTGCCATTCCCGATTCATCCAACTTGATGCGTCTCCTGACTCTCCAGCGCAGAGTGAGAGTAGCCAAGTTCTGTTTGGATATCAACAGGATCCTGGCCTGAGTATGGACAGCACTGGCGCCGGCTGCCCCCTCTGGCTCCTTCTTGGTCTTCCCTGAGTCTTCCCTTGAAAATTGGGAGGGCGGCTGGGGCTGACCCTGGAGACTGGCTCCAGATGGAGCAGAAGTTAGCAGAGTTGGTTTAATGGTCAGCACTCCAAGTAATGCGTCTAAAGAAATCAGAACCCCAAGGCAGGAACGTTCCTCAGAGAACATGTTTACTGGATATATCAAATCGGCACAGCCAGTGAAAACCCACTCTAAAAGTTTCCTGCAGTTAATTAAAAGAGCAAAAGTTTCTCTCCTCAGGTGTCACAGGTCACATTGCCCAATCAAAGCAGGTAGCAGGCTCCCTCGACCACTTCTGCTCCTCCTCCAACTGTCACCTGTTGGGATTACCTTGGTTCCCACGGGAGTGCTCTTGTTTTTTCTAGATACAGTCTAGCTATTTCCCCCTCATCCTCCCCCATATTGTGTGGCAACTGTGAAGTAGCACAAGATGGCTTCAGCCAGGTTCAATTCAAAGTTGACAATTTTTAAGACCGCACTGCTTTCAAGGTAAAACAAAGATTCTAAGCTCCTTTAAAATGGGGAAATTACCAAATTAGTTTCATAAAGCATACATGACACTGATTTTAAAACTGGGAAAATATTCCAGTAAATGGGGCTTTTTACAATTTGCACAGCCTTCAGATCCTATATGCTTACTTGTTGATTTGTTCATAATAATACAAAAGAATTTAAACTGCAGATCATAATATATAAGATGCTGAAAAGATCTTTTATATACTGTAGCATGTTATCTTCTGCAACAAGTCATGATTAGAGATGGATTTCCTGCATCCATTCTTTGATGGACATCGTCTAAGAGCAAAGTCAAAGTATCAGCAAAGGCTGCAACTAATGAGCAATAGTGAGAGGTCACCCATTTCGAGAGCTTTGCATTTAGTTTGTGGGGAAAATTCCTGGCCACGTTCATCAGCCCTGTCACCAAATGTAAAAAGCTCCAACACTTTTACAAGCAAAAATAAACTACTGGTATTTTGGGAATGCTTATCTCGGGGGTAAATATTTGGACAGCTGCAGCACACAAGGCAGCCCTTTGCTTTGTCTCCGTTTTCTCTCTGCTCTGCCCCGAAACATTTTTATGCTTTCAAAACATTTTTATGCTTTCAACATTTTTATGCTTTTTTTTATGCTTTCATTTTTATGCTCCATTCGAAATTCAAGAAAGAAACACTTAGATTCTTTAGATTAGAGAAAAGATATCTTTTACTGAAAATGAAGTGGTAGCAACCATAGAATTCTGAATCAGAGAATTGTGCTTCGGCAAAGAGACCTCCTGGTAAGCCAGCAGAGCTGTTACAAAATGTGGCTAGACCAACAGCCCCCTGGAAGGAAATCTCTATGGACTTTATGGTAGAATTACCTGAAAGCAGTGGAAACACGGTTATCTGGGTAGTAACCGATTTGTTTTCTAAACAAGTACATTGCATACCTTGTTCCAAGATTCCATCTGCAAAGACGTTGACTAAACTGTTTATTTCACAGATCTATAGATTACATGGCATTCCCGAATGCATAGTCTCTGACAGAGGGGTCCAATTTACCTCAAAATTTTGGAAAGAGTTCCTGAAGTTGATAGGCTCCGCCCAGGGCTTAAGCTCCGCCCACCACCCCCAAACCAATGGGGCCTGTGAGAGGACGAACGCAGTGTTAGAACAGTATCCTAGATGCTACATAAATTATCAACAAGATAACTGGTCTGACCTATTGCATTTGCTGAAGTGGCATATAACAACTCCGTACATAGTAGTACTGGATTTACTCCATTTAAAGTGGCTTCGGGACAAGATTTTGTACCCATACCTGAACTTCCTCGTGAAAGGCCTAACATCCAGTCGTTGGATGAATGGATAACTCAACTCCAGCTTAACTGGCCAGTAACACGTAAAGCATTAGATGAGGCCCATCAAGCTCATAAGAAGTTTGCAGACAAGAAAAGATCTCCACAGAAGTCATATCAAGTAGTCGACAAAGTTTTCCTGTCCACCAAATACCTACAAACCACTCAAAAATTAAAGAAACTTGGTCCTAAATATGTTGGTCCTTTCATGATTGAATGGATTATAAACCCTGTGGCAGTCCAACTGAACTTACCGAAAACTCTTCGACGAATTCACCCGGTCTTCCATGTTAGTTTGTTAAAACCTGAACGTACTTCTGATTTAAGACCCATCCAGCCTGATCCTCTTATACCATTACTGATTGAGGGTAAACAACATTTTGAAGTTAAAGAAATTTTGGACTCTCGCAAATGGAGGGGTCAGCTCCAGTATCTTGTAGCCTGGAAACATTTTCCTTCTTCCCAAGCCGTGTGTGTTAACGAAAATGATGTTAAAGCCCCTAAGCTAATCAAAGCATTTTGTACCAAGTATCCTGATAAACCATGGAAATGTATCCATTTTAATTATCTAATAATTAATTATTATCTTTATATTTTTCCTCTCTCTTCTAGGACTGATGGTTTTCTTTTTCTAGGAGAGCTGAATGTCAGCTGGTGCTCCATTCGAAATTCAAGAAAGAAATACATAGACTCTTTAGATTAGAGAAAAGATATCTTTTACTGAAAATGAAGTGGTAGCAACCATAGAATCCTGAAATCTGAGAAACATGGTGTGTGAATCACATATACAAAGTGATGGAAATGTTCCCACCCCCAATAGTTCAACTGAATCTTCCAATTAGAGGTTGTGAATATGATCATGTGGGCATCTTCAGGTGGTGATGAGGCCTCTGTCCGTTGACCTTGGCATATTTTGATAACAGGTCGCAGCTGTGTAGAGAAAAGAAAGCTAAGCGAGAAATAGAAACCTAACTCTGATTATGCTCCCCCCCTCCTCCTTTTATACAACAGTAGAATGTAACACCTCCAGCTCGCTTCCCAGACTCCCCCCCCCCCCGTTACTTATGATAGTCGAAAGATGCAAAGCGATAGTAGAAGATCTTGAAGGCTGACACTGCTTTTTTATTATTCCATTAATGGGAGAAGATGGCAAGGAGGCGACCAACATCAGGGAGAAAGAGCAGCTGCTGCTTCCTTCATTCTTTGCTTTTGTCTTCACACAAAAGAAAGAAACAACCCAACCTGGGCTCCATCCCTGGAGGTTTCTAAGAGGAGGCTGGACATCCGGAATGGAACAGGGTAGCCTGCTCAAGCTTCAGTCCTTCAACTTCAACTGTCTACTATTGACCTCACCCCTTTCCTAAGAGGTCTGTAGGGGGTGTGCAGAAGCGCACCAACGTGCCTACCGTCCCTGTCCTATTGTTTCTTTTATATATATTTTTTCTTATATGTATCCATGTATTCATAACTATGTTTTTACTTATAGCTATTATCTTGTAAGCAATTGACAAATAAAAATAAATAAAAATAAAAACTTGTAATTAAGCCATCACTTTCCAATTGACTAAAGTTTAAAAAATTAAATCCCATTACTTTTAGTGTAGGGGTATTACATGCTTTAATGATGTGGTGGAAAGTCCAGTGAGATTTTCTTGTCCCATTGTTAAACATTTGCATGTTTTTATGAATCTTAACTTCAAGAAGCTACATTCCCTACTAGGCCATTATGGGCAGTTAATAAATTTGTAGAGATATCAAAAAATGAGCTTGTCTTCACAGGCTCTAGGACTCCAAAGTTTCTTAAGCTGTTTTGAAAAATCAAGCTTGCTACATAAATACCTTGTGAATATTCTGATTCAATGCCCACTGCAATTTCACACCTAAATCTCTTATATTTTCTTCTGTAAGCTGTGGATATCACACAGAAAGCCAAGGAGGCTCTTGAAATCTTTCACAAGAGGAAGGAAAATGTCATCAAGCACTGGGAGGTAGAACTCAGTGGGAATTTGGCCCAAGTTGTGTAAATGGTGATGCATCGACCTAGAAATGCTGCAATCTGGCCCAGGCCTAAAATGCTGCCGAAGGGCTCTTTCTGCAGCAAGCCTAAGGGTCAGGTGAAGGGGGTGGGGACGGGGACGGTGGACTTTCCTTCATGCGGCACTGACATGGCAGAATGCACCTCTGTGTCCTTTTCCTGGAGCTGCCAGCTAACGAGGCTGGATTCAAAAGGACATTGTGCCCAAATGAGCCAAGCCACAATTTTCCATGTGGCAGTGCCAACTGCAGGAGCTGCCAAATGACCCAGGGAAGCCAGGTGGCCACCAGACATTTTCCCAAGATCACAAATGATGCTCCAAAGGACCACCATGGATCTCACCCAATACCGGATCTGTGATTTCTGCCAGCTCAGGGTTCCTAGTCCTGCTCAGCTTGGATTCAGGGGCGGCCCCTAAAGACCCCACATCTCCCAGCCATCCTTTGGGCTTCAGTTCAGGCGCTCGCTTTTGCTTCCTGCAGATTGCCAGGAATCTCTTTCCCTTTCTAAAAAGAAATCTTTATGTCAAGACACGCACAGGGCAACGAAGCTATGTGGTTTACTTTTTACCAGCTACAACTGTCTTCATCACTATGAAGTTTCTATCGACCCCCCCCTCGCCCCATGGAAAGAAGGAACGAAGCATCCCCTTTACTTTAACCAAACGTTGGGAAATGGGGGAGGGAAGGGGATTTGAATCCAAGGAGAATACCCAAGAAGAGGTATGATCACCTCCCCCCCAGAGTATCCAAAGATCTGAGGGACCAGGGACCCAAGGACCAGGGAGAGGGGAAGAGACCCACCCATGCATGGCAGCCAGTCAACTGGCCTTCCAGAAAGATTGGCCTTCCCCGCCTGGATGGGAAGGACAAGATGCAGGAAAGGGTCAATCGGCAGCCTGGCCTGGACTCGTCTAGCCAGTTTCGGGATCTTCAGGAGCAACCCAGGAGGCGACCGGTGCAGTTTCCATTCAGCTTCCCAAGAGAAGGAACAGGGGGCAAGTTGAGGCTGAGGAAAGCTCCAGTTTCAAATGCTATGTCTTCTCCAGTGATGGGATTCAATTTTTTTTAATACCGGTTCTGTGGGTGTGGCTTGGTGGGCATGGCTTAGTGGGCATGGCAGGGGAAGAATACACTGCAAAATCCTCATTCCCTCCACACCCCACTAACCTGATTTCTAGCTCCATTCTCCTGTGCAGGGCAATAAAAGAAGACCCAACAGATCAGCTGGGACTTGATGGGAGCCAGAGAATAGATGAGGGCAAGGCCAGTCAGAGGTGAGATTTGCCGGTTCTCTGAGCTACTCAAAATTTCCTCTACCAGTTCTCCAGAACTGGTCAGAATCTGCTGAATACGACCTCTGATCTTCTCCTTTGGTGGCATGAAATCAAAAAAGTGATGAGCGCTTGACCATTACTCTTCTACATTCAGAAAATAAATTGTCCTCATTTGTTCAGATGATTCATACCTGGTTCAGGATCACTGGAAAGTATTTGTAGCACAGAAGCTTTTAAAGAGGTATTCTAATTGCAGATACTGGGGGTTTTAATCATTCATTCTTCTTGGTAAGATTTATTATATTCAATATTCCATATAGGCTCATTCATGAATGGATCAAACTGCTGTAAGATCCTTTGATCTAGTTCTAGTCAATACAGGAATTCAGTCAGGATGTGGCTGCAGTGAGAACATGGCTCTAAAACAGAAGCCTACTCTCCAAATTTCAAAAAGTAATTGTTTCTTTCTCTCCTGCGCTGCTAGCCAGACTCCGCCAGGAATAGTGCTCTGTTGTTACCAAGCAGAACAATGGAACATATTATCAAGGAGACTTTAGTGAACATCTAGAAAATAATTAATTTCTTGGCAGGAGCCAGGAGGCCTTAATCAGGAACAAGTTATATCAAGCCAATGCAAACTCCTTGGGAAGCCCTCAAGGAGTTGACCAGAGAAATGCAGCAGATGTTGCAGTTGCATGTCTGGACTTAGAGCCAGCTATATTATATGTGCGATAGAGAAGGTGGCAAAATGTGGGCTGGACTTATGTTACCATCAGATGCATCCAATCCAGGACTGATTGGGCAAGAGCATCCAGGGAATGTTTGTCAAAGGCTGTGTGTGAAAACACAAGAGAGTGTTGAATGACGCACTGCAAACTGCATTTCTAAACAAGTGTTATTCAATACATTTGTAAATGACTCAGGCTTAGAAGATAGTGCTGTAAAATTGGCAGAGGCCACAGGGATAGCAGCACAGAAAACAGCTTTCAGGGAAGCCTCAAGCTTCAGCATGACCTTCCCAAGCTGTAGCAATAAGCAGAAAATCAGTGCTGCAAACAGCTAACAGATGTAAGAAAAGGATCTCTTGTATATACCCTTAGTATTGTAGTATTGCTATGCAAGGAAAACCAAACACACAGGTATAGAACAGGTAGGACCAGGCTCAACAGCAGTAGCTACAAGATGGACCTTGGAGTTCTAGTGGACAATTGCTTAAGGGTGAGCCAGCAGTGTGTGGCGGCAGCCCAAAAAGCCAATGCAGTCCTAGGCTGCATAAACAGAGGGACAGAATCAAGATCACTTGAAATGTTACTACCACTTTATAATGCCTTTGTGAGACCACACTTGGAATTCTGTATCTACTTTTGGTTGCCACAATATAAAAAAGGGGGTTGAGATTTGAGAACAGGGGTGTCAAACTCAAGGCCTGGGGGTTGAATCTGGCCTGCAGGATGCTTAGATCTGGTCCATGGGGCTGCCCTGGAAACAATGAAGGACTGGCCTGTGATGCCTCTGTCAATGAAAAGGGATTTCAGGAACTGTGGGCGGCCCTCCCAAGCTCCATTTTCACTGGCAGAGAGTTGCAGGAGGCTGTCTCAGGCAAAAATGGAGCTCGGGAACCTGTTTTCACTGCCAGAATGCTTGGGCCACCACCGGCACCTTCAACACGAGTGACATCGAGCTGGCCACGCCCACCCCAGCTCCCCCTCAGGTCAAACACCACCCAGCAACTTACAATCATCTCTGCCACCTCCCCTCCTTGACTTCCTGGGGCAGCCGGCATAGAAGGTTGCAAATGCAGACTGGAGGAGGGTGCTTGGCAACTGGCCGTAAGTGTGAAGAGACTGCCGAGCATCCAGACGGCAATCATGTGACCGTGAGGGTGCTGCGATGGCTGGAACTCTGAGGACTGGTCAAAGCCACCATTCATTCAGTATCCTCTTATCTTCGAAGGTTGCTGAAGGACCGGTGATAAGCAACCTCCGAGTTCAGTAACTCAAGATATCACTTAGGGATCCTTGCAACCATCCCCAGGTGTTTAGCAGCCAAAGGGACCATGGAAATCCTTGCTTCATTCATGGAAGATCCCCTTCATTTAAGTTGCCACTAAAGGGTTTGGACAGAGACCAGGTCCCAACTCTGTGCCTTCCCAAACCTCCTGTTGAGGTAATTCCCCGTTGGGAGAATGAGCGCATACAGGGAGACGTATAGAGAGTAGTGTTGGAATAATACACACAGAGCACACAGATAAACCGTATAGTAAATGTAGGTTTTTACTTTCAGAAATGTTAAGCAAAGTCCAAAATAGGCAGTCCAAAGTCATTCACAGGTAAAATTAGTCAGTTTTCATCCAGGGATAATCCAAACATCAAAGTCCAGTGTCAAAAACAGTTCAGTAAGAAACGTCCGGTTTGCAAGGCTTCGGCGGTGGCAGGAATCCGCAATCGTGCACGGTTCCTGCTGCGCTCGCTGCTGGAGTGCCCTCGATCCAGCTGGATTTGGGGGCTATAGTTACCCTGTAGAGGTAACTGAAGATAGGGGAGACTCAGCAGGAGTCCGGGGGAATCGCAACCCCCCTTCTCAGCTGGCTAAACTCCCTTTTCCGAAAGTGGGGGAGCGGCAGTCAGCAATGGCTGCCACAAAGAAGCTTTCATCCGGATAAGAATGTGCAGGAGGAAGCTGAGAAAGTGAAAGTTTTTGGCTAACCGGGATGACAAGTAATATTTAACTACCCTGAAATTTAAGTTTTATTAAAGATACATCATTCCCGACGAATACGGAAGAAGCGGCGAATGAAAGTAAAAAGGGAAAGTTTGTTTTTTCTCACTCTCCTTACTTACCGTGATAGCAAATGAATGGAGAAATCGGAAAAACCTGTTTTGGCATCAGCAGGTAATTAAATTGAAAATTGAAGCCAAGGGGACAATTAAGATTTCTGAGCATTGAAAAAAAATTTTTTTGCTATAAGTGGGAAGGGAGAGGAAAAGAATTAATATTAAGATTTTCTTGGAGGAGGCTGCTTGGAATTTATAAGATTAGAGTGAAACTGTAACAAAACTTCTAAAATATATATTTTAACTGGAGCTTTATAACTGAACTATAACCCCAGGAAGAGAAAATATAAAAAGAAGAAAGTGCTAAATGAAACAGACTGTGTGTATCTGGATTGCTTGGTGACTTTGGGACTTTTGGAAATTATTATTTGAAAGACTAAAAATATTTGGGTTGTCTAAAAAAACTTTTTACAATGGCACTACTTGTTGATGAACTGAAAATTGAATTTAAAAAGCTAAAAGAAGAGGATCAAGAAGGGAAGGGCTCTTCTGGATCTGTTTTCTATTTTTTAGAAATGATGATTTATACTTACCAGAAACTACAAGAACAAGAAGATTGAGATGAAGAAGAAGCCATCTTTAATGAACAAACAACTTTAGCCGGGGAAAAAAAAGGAAAGAGGGGAAAGAGAATGGAGAATTTAAGACTTAAAAAAACAACCAAAAAAGGGAAAAATAAGGTGGAAAATTGATACAATGTCAGAAAGCAACAGAAAAGAGAAATACAGAAGAAGGTGGAGATTAAGAGACAAGGAGATAAAAAGACAGGATTGGAGAAGAAAGGAAGGGGAAAAGGGAAGAGAAGTTACAGAGGTTTAAAACAAGATGTAAAGAAACAAGATCTATTCAGAGATAGTGGGTAAAAATATGATTAAAAAAAAGATTCTGCAAAGTATATAAGATTGTATTGTTGTATTTATATTTGAAATAATGTTAGAAAATTGGATTTAATAATAGAGCTTAATTTGCTATGTATTATTGTTTTAATTATATGATAAACTTATTATTCTTTTTTATTTTATAATAAAAGTAGCTTCAGAATGTACTAAGTAGAACCATAATGAAAAGTATATATTATTTTAAGTGTTAAGTTTAGGGGAAAGATTTAAAGGTGTCATACTTCAATTTGTGATTACACGAGAAATTTTGTTAATGAGAAAAGATAATAGAAAATTGAAATAGAATAGACAAAAGATATACTAGGAGACAAGGAGGTAAAGGCAGGATTGGAGAGGAAAAGAAGGGACAAAGGGAAGAGAAGTTACAAAGGTTTAAAACAAGATGTAAAGAAACAAGATCTATTTAGTGATACTGGGTAAAAATATGATTTAAAAAAGAAAAGTACACAAGATTGTATTGTTGTATTTATATTTGAAATAATGTTAGAAAATTGGATTTAATAATACAGCTTAATTTGCTATGGATTATTGTTTTAATTATATTATAAACTTATTCTTTTCTATTTTATAATATAGTAAGTAGCTTCAGAATGTATTAAGTAGAATCAGAATGAAAAGTATATATTATTCTAAGTGTTAAATTTAGGAGAAAGATTTAAAGGCATTATATTTCAATCTGTGATTACAGGAGAAACTTAGTGTTAATGAGATATTCAGAAATAGTGGGTAAAAATATGATTAAAAAAAGAGACTCTGCAAAAGTACATAAGATTTATATTGTTGTATTTATATCTGAAATAATGTTAGAAAACTGGATTTAATAATAGAGTTTAATTTGCTATGGATTATTGTTTTAATTATATTATAAACTTATTATTCTTTTTTATTTTATAATATAGTAAGTAGCTTTAGAATGTACTAAGCAGAATCAGAATGAAAAGTATATATTATTTTAAGTGTCAAATTTAGGGAAAAGATTTAAAGGCGTCATAGTTCATTCAGTGATTACAGGATAAATTTTGTGTTAATGAGAAAAGATAATAGAAAATTGAAATAGAACAGACAAAAGAAATATGCATAATGATTTAAATTGAGATGAAATAAATAAAATAGAATTAAGAGAGTGAAAAGAGGGGAGAAGCTATATAGAAAATGTAGAATGGTAAATAAGATATGAAATGGGATAAAAAATGAGCATGAATTTTGAATTTATGTCTGTATAAAAAGATGTAACTCGGGACTAAGCCGCTTTCCAAAAAGAAGTTTTATGTTTTGATGTTTTGTGTTTTGTTTGTGTATGTTTGTTTATTGAAAACTAATAAAAATCTTTAAAAAAAAACAGTTCAGTATCAGACTTACATTAAATCCAGTAATATCAGTCAATTAGAAGAAATGGAGCAACAGCAATACTTTCCAACAGAAGGAAACAGAGATACACTCACACTCTCTTCTGAGACTCAGACTAAGACAACCCAGGTTTCTGGTTCCATCTTATGGCCGTTTGAGAAGCCACAGCGAATACAGTTTTGCATTTTCTTAAAGAAACAGTATTAAAATGTCTATCCTGGTTTATATATTTCTAACCCAAATACCTGTTAGGTGACTTATATTACTAACATTCTTCTTTTGGGTGAGATAATATATACAACCTTTACATTCTAAGTCCATAATCTTCACAACTAGCTTTATGCTTTATGGAGCCTTGGGCCTTTGTAAAATGATCTGCTATATTGTTTTCTGACATACAGTATTCTGTAAGCTAGTATTCTAGCTTAATCATTTTACTTTGCACACATTGTCTCACATTTAAATATCTTAAATCTGTGTGTTTAGTTCTTGCTTTAACAGCAATATTTGAAGCCATCTGTATTGCTGATTGGTTATCTTCGTAAACAACAATAGGATCTGTTACATCAATTCCCCATATCAATTAATAATTGCTTATACAAAACTAAATCTGTACATAGTAAAGACAAACACGAGAATTCAGCCTCCAATGTTGACAAACTTAGATGTTTCTGTCTGATAGATCTCCATCCAATCAATGCTTTTCCCAGTAATGCAGTAGTACCTGATGTAGATTTTTGTGTATTTATGTCTGTAGCAAAACTTGCATCAGTATATGCAGTCAATTTCAATTCATCTTTTGGCTCCAAATACAGTGCATAATGCATTGTTTGTTTCAGATATCTTAACACACGTTTAGCAGCTTGCCAGTGCCTTTCAATTGGCTCAGCGTTAAATCTCGCTAATTGATTAACACTGTATGCAATGTCTAGCCTTGACCAATTACTGAGATAAGATAAACTACCAATCAAGGACTGATAAATGTTCTTATCAAAAACAGGACTTTGAACATCACTATGGCTAAACTCCTGGCTCATTGGTGTCTTAGCCGGCTTACAAAGTTCCATTTTAAAACTTTTTAGTAATTGGTTAATTTTATCTGCTTGTGAGATCTTGTATCCCCTAGTTTTATCTATCTTTAAACCAAGATATTGTTTGATTTCTCCTAATTGTTTTATCTTAAATTTATTTTCCAATAGTGAAATTATCTCAGTAGCTTCTTGTTCAGTTTTGGTGATTAATGCTATGTCATCAGTAAACAATAGCAATAATGAAATTACACCATTACTTTCTCTTTTAAACAAACATGGATCAGCCATGCCAGATACAAAACCTATCTTAATTAATTCTTTAACTATACATTGGTTCCACTCATATCCAGATTGCTTCAAACCATAAAGACTCTTTTTCAATTTCCAGCAAACATTATTATCAGTATTATCATTTTTGAGACTTAAAGGTTTCTTTAAATATACAGTGTGTTGCAATGGTGCATGCAAATAAGCTGTCTCTATATCCAAATGATTTATATTTCTCCTTAGCTGCCCACACTAATGCTGCCCTTAATGTAGTAGCCTTCAGACTAGGTCCAACACCTCTTCATAGTCATTTGCTGTCTGATTGAACCCTTGTGCTAATAACCTGGCTTTATGGGTAATAATCCCATCTGCACCTGTCTTCAGTTTATATATCCATTTGTATCCTATGGCATGTTTACCTGGTGGTAACTTAACATTTTCGTATACCTCTAGTCTTTTTAATGATTCCAGTTCCTTATCCATTGCTTTCTGCCAAGCTGCCTGTTCCTTAGCAGGATACAGTTTTAGTTCACTATAGTTACTTGGAACTGTATTCACTTGGCATACAACACTAGCCTGATATCTATCAGGTGGTCGTGTTACTCAGGTTGAACGTCTTGGTAATACAGGGCTAACTGGTGGACTTTCCTGTGCCACCTGCTCCTGTTTTTCTACCTCCTCCTGTTCTTCCTCTTTAATGGCTATTTGTTGTTTACTGATATCATCTTTGGGGACTATTTGGGTGTCATTAATAACATCATTGCTGGATTCCTGTTCCAGTTTATCCCATCCAACGTGCTCAAGAAATTTTGACTAGCACTACAATAAACATGAGCTGTGCCTTTATCCCAAAATCTAAATGATCTATGGTTGGCCTCATAACCCTCAAAAAATAACTTCTTAGCATTTCTTGCCCTTTCAGTCTTCCTTGTGAGGGAATATGCATCCATGCTGGAGCTCCAAATGTGTGTAGGTAACTTAAATTTGGCTTTCTGCTATGCCAACGAGTGAATGGCAATTCTCCAGTTGTTGTATTAACTACATTGTTCAAAACATGGTTACTACACATTATGGCCTCACCCCACAATGTTTCAGGTAAACCTGAATCAGATAACATAATATGAGCCATGGCTTGTAATGTTTGCCCTCTTCGTTCTATAAATGAGTTATGTTGTGGTCTGTAAGATGCAGAACGTTTATGCTCAACACCAGCAATTTCAACATTGTTTGGAATCTTTCGTTAACAAATTCAGTCCCATTATCAGTTACTAAAGTAATTACTTTACTTTTCATTTTTCTCTCAGCAAACCTTAGCCAGTTAAAGAAATGTTGGAATGTTTCTGTTTTGTTTTTCATAAGATAGCAGAAACCGTATCATGAGTAATGGTCCATAATACTCAAAATATAACAGGCACCTCCTAAACTTGGTTTCTTAGGACCAATTATGTCAGCAAAAACAACATCTAAAGGTTCTTTGGTCTTAAACCCATTAAGTCTGTTTGCTGGAGTAACCTTACTCTTTTCTTGACTCTAAGCATTCCAGTGTAAATACTTGTGTTAGGGATAACATTGTTTACCCTAACTGGTTTAGGTGAAATAATAACTATGAATCATAGTTATGTATGTTAAAGTGTCTGTAGCTTTAACTGTGGAAAAGTAATTAAGGGAGTGGTTATGAAAACAATATAAAAGTAGCAAGTCTACAGCTTGCTCACTCTGGCTTTGATGATCCCTGATTACTGCTTGGAATCAAGACTGCATTGCTCGAACGGGAGAGACAACAAAGGACTGATTTGTAAGTGAACTGACATAGGATATTCTACATGGACTTTGCTAACTGAAGATCCCTGAATGGACTGACTACATGGTAAATGACTATTGGACTGTTATTTGACTATGCTATTAACTTATAATGGAATAAACTATATTCTTGATAGCACAAGCGTATCTGTTATTTTTACTGTATGTTAATAAACATACAAGCTTAGCTCACTCATTTATCTGTGTGCCTATCTGACTAACGCTGCATATTCTGTTTAGCTTGTCTACCTAACCCTGGTTGGGGAACCCAGGCTTAACAACTTGCTACAGGGTTTCAATTTTACTCCCTCTGACAATTCAACAGTTTGTCTGAGCGTTTTGAAATTAATGTGCCCGAGACATCTATGTAGTAAATGTATATATATATTCATCATGTGGCTTAACATTGTTATAAACTGAGTTAGCCATCTTCAACTGGTCATCATGTATCACATATAAATCATTTTTTTAAAGGAGCAGTAACCCTTTTACCCTCTTTCTCTATTATACAGTTATCTCCCCTAAAGGTTACTACATTACCAATATTAACTAAAGCCCTTACTGATAGCAAATTAAATTTCAGTTTAGGTACATATAACATAGTTAAATGTTTGTTTATACAAGAGCAATATGCAGTACCTTCACCTGATGCTTTAATCTTCCGTCCATTTGCCAATGATACATGTTGTTTACTCGTGGACATCTTTACAAACCTGTTTCTATCCTTAGTAATGCATTGTGATGCTCCACTATCAACAACTCACAAATCATTGTTTACAGTTGAATTGCTAGACATAGCTAAACTAACATTCTTTTTGGCCTTCTGGTGTTTGCCAGTATTCTGTTGTTTTCCCTTCTTACAGAATTTAGCTATGTCGCCTAGTCCCACAAGAAAAAACATTTCCTAATAGTATAGGCAGTTGAAGATAAATCCTCTTCTTGTGGTTCCTTCCTCAGTTGGTCCTTATCCAGCCGTCTTCTTGCTTCTTCTAGCAATCTTCCGGTTATGTCAGTCAATGTCAGTTTATCTCTGGGCAGTACTTCCAGTGAGGATACATAGTCATCATAACTTTCATCCAATGAGGAAAGAATGATGTAAACTTGATGCAGCTCTGAAAATATCAGTTCTTTTTCATGTAGCTCTTGAAAAGTTCTTTTCATGCAGTTCAAATGAGCTAACATATCTCCACCTTTCAGAAGACGTGCTCTAAACAGTTTACGTATAAGATGAATGTGTGCACCTACACTGTCACGAACATAAATCCTCTTCAAATTCTCCCAACACCTAGCAGCAAACTCTTCTCCATGAATATGGACTAGCTGCTGGTCACTCAGTGTTAGTCCAATTATATAAAGATCTCGTTCATTGTTCTGTTTAAAGTCAGCAATCTTCTTGGCATCATCCTCATTTACATCCGGTGCGTCTTGAATACATTCCATAAACCTTCTTTATGCAGAAGTAGACTGCATTTCATAGACTAGGAAACATAGTTTATTCCATCCAACTGGGTTATCAGTGATAGACTTGTTGAAGTGACTTGTGCCATCTTTACCAGGATAGTAAACCACAATTAAACAGTAAACAGCTGTCTGCATACAGTAGTGTGCATTCACACTAACTCTCAGTTATCTGAGCCTGGTATGGCCTGGGCCCATAACCAGTGTTGAGGTAATTCCCCGTTAGGAGAATGAGTGCATACAGGGAGACGTATAGAGAGTAGTGTTGGAATAATACACACAGAGCACACAGAAAAGTGTACAGTAAATGTAGGCTTTTACTTCCAGAAATGTTAAGCAAAGTCCAAAATAGGCAGTCCAAAGTCATTCACAGGTAAAATTAGTCAGTTTTCATCCAGGGATAATCCAAATATCAAAGTCCAGTGTCAAAAACAGTTCAGTATCAGACTTACATTAAATCCAGTAATATCAGTCAATTAGAAGAAATGGAGCAACGGCAATACTTTCCAACAGAAGGAAACAGAGATACACTCACACTCTCTTCTGAGACTCAGACTAAGACAACCCAGGTTTCTGGCTCCATCTTATGGACATTTGAGAAACCACACCTAATACAGTTTTGCATTTTCTTAAAGAGACAGTATTAAAATGTCTATCCTGGTTATATATTTCTAACCCAAATACCTATTAGGTGACTTATATTCCTAACACCTCCCTGACATGCCACCCTGGTTTGGCACTACTGGAAGAGGGAGACTTTGTAGGAAGATCACAGACTGGGTGACTTCAGATGGGGCTGCCCTTGAAGACCAGAGGGTCTACAACTGAATGTGGTGCCTTTGGTTCCCCCACATTTCACCACTGGCTGTTTCTCTCCAGATTTTGAAAGAGGTACTGCTTCTCACCTTTAAAGCCAAGAGCATCACAGAGCCTGGTTATTGGCAGCCTCTTCCAGGTTGGAGAGGGAAGATATGCTCTGGGTCCCTCGCCCCCCCTCGACTTTGGAGGTGTGCCTTCTTCTCCCTAGCTGCCCTGGCCCTTTGGAGTAGCCTTCCTGAGGTCTGGGAAGCCAGGAAGATGGGCTTTGGGCTGGGAGGGCCAGTGTTGGTGGAACTGATGGGGAGGATGCTGCTTTGTGCACAGCTGACAGGATTGTTTTGCTGTTGTTTGTACTGGTTTTGTTGTGAGCAGCCTAGGATTATTGTAAGATGAGCAACCTTGGATGGAAGGAAAAAAGAGAAGGGAGGGCTCATCTACTTGTGGCAGAAGGAATCCCCTCTCTTACCAGCATGATGAGCTGGGAAAAATAATGGGTGTGCAACTGAGGACCTCTGAGAGCCAAGCGTGCAAGCTTTGCCCTACCATTCTTGCTTGGATTGCTGGCAGAATCAGGCCCTGGGCGTATTGGCTGCTGTGGAAAACAGAGGCCACTTGGCAGGACCCATCAGCAGCTTCTGGGAGGTGTTGGCCTTGCGCACCAGGGAGCATCAAGTTGGATTAAAAGTGGCATTAGAGGAGGGCTGCTAAGTATGGGATGAACCCAGGGCAAACAGTTCTGTGTGTCTTATGCATTAAGTGCTACGGAGTGGTTTTCTAAACAAAAGGCAGCCAGCAGACAGCCTTCGATGGAAGCTGTCAGCCTTCAAGAGTTTCTCCCTTTGCTTTGCATCTTTCGGTTGGCTGTCATAAGTAACGGGGGGGGGGGGGGGAACGGTTATGGGAAGTGAGCTGGAGGTGTTACAAACCAGAACTGTATAAACTGGTGGGGGGGGGTATATCCTTGCTGAGGTTTCTGTTCTATGTGCAGCTGCAAGCCTTGATCAAACTATGTCAAGGCCAACGGACAGAAGTGGCATCACCACCTGGAGATGCCCACATGATGATATACACCACTTTTAATTGGATGAGCCAATTAAACTCCTGGGGGTGGGAAGGTTGCCATCACTTTGTATATGTGATTTACGCGCCCATTTGCTCAGGTGCAGAATTCTTTTGTTGCTACCGTTTGATTTCCAGGAAAAGAGACCTTTTCTCCGGTCCAAGGAGTTCAAGTGTTCCTGTCTGGGCTTGGGAATGGAGCACCAGCTGACAGAAGCGATGCAGGGAGGCCGTCGGGAGAGCCATGGCAGGGCTCGCGTGGAAGGGAGAAGGGCAAAGACAAAGGCGGCGGCGGCGGGGTTTCTCCCGAAGCCAGCTGGCGGGGAGCGGGCCGGTGCGGCGCGTGGAGCCGGGCCGCCCACTTCTCTGCGATCTCGGGCAGGCGGCTTTCTCCTTGCCTGCAGACTCCGGGCCTCCCGGGCCTCTCCGACTCCCCTCCTGCGCTCACCGGGAAGCAGGTCCAGCCTCACCAGCAGGTCCAGCCGCCGAGTTCACAGGGGCTTCGTCTCCCAGGATCTCTTCCGGGCTCCGGCTGGCCTCCCTCCCCGGCAGCCGGGCTCGGAAAGGCACGCAACCAGCCGTCGAATGCGGAGGTCCCGGAGGCGCAGCGCGCGCGCGTGGGGCCTCCCGCGGCCCCCCCGGGGTCCCGTCTGGCCGCTCGCCCTGCAGCGGGAGGAGCCGCGGCCTCGTGCCCAGGCGCCGCCGCCGCGCCTGCGCGCCCCGCCCGACTGGGACGGCCTCCGAGCCGTTGCCACCCGCCCACCGCTCCGCGCGCCCACCTCCCCGCCGGGCGCCTCTGGCCGGCGAGAGAGAAGGGCGCGGCGGGCAGAGCGCAGCTGGACTCGCGCGTCTCGCCTCCCGGACCAGGTAGGCCGCGCCGGCGGGCCAAGCGACCTCCCTGAGCAGGGCGGCAGCCCCGCCCCTCCACGTGCAGCAGCCGGCGGCGGCGGCGGCGGTCGGGACGGCAGTTCGGCGCGGCGTCGCCCTCGCAGCCTCTGCGGAGCGGCGGCCGGGCGTCAACCCGACCCTCCGCGGACTTCCCGCGCCGTCCGTGGAGGCCGCCCCGCCCCAACCGCTGGCCCGCGGGCGGCAAGAGGAGTCCGGCCGCCGCCCTGCCCTCGGCCGCTCCCGCCCGGTTCCGCCTTGGCCGCTGGGCTGCTCGCGTGGCCGCCGCCCCTCCGTCCAGGGGAAGCCGAGGCGAGCGCTCCCGCTGGGCCTGCAGGGGCCGCCGCTCTCGCGCCTGCAGCGGGGTCCGGGGCGAGCCCGAGCAGAGCGCCTTGCCGGTGGCCGGAGGGCGGGCAGCTGTGGCGCGGCCCCGTCAGCCCTCCGGGTCATCCGGGAGACGAGAGCCAGAAGGGGTCGGGCGGCTCGCTTGCTTTCGGCGGCGGCGGCGGCGGCCTCTCTTGCCCTGCGCTGCCTTCCTCGAGCGGCCCGTTGGGCCGGTGGCGGCGATTCCGAGCCTTTTCTCGCAAAGACGCCGCTGGAGGGTCCCCAGTTCGGGCGCGGGCGCTTGGGTGGGCATCCTACTGGGGATTTGGCCGTTCCGCCGCTTTGGAGCACTTCGGGAGAGAGCAGCAGCCGGGCCCTGTCGGACCGAAGCTCCGGCCCATCTTCGCCAGCGGTCTCTCTCTCCCGGCGGCCCGCCAATTGCCCCAGGAAGCCTCCCGGAGTCTCCGGAGGGCTGCCGGCAAGGCTGAAGGCTTCGGGCTGTGGTCGGGGGAGCGGAGCCCGCCAGGTGGAGGCGCTCGGTTGCCCCGGCTGGTCTGGAAGGTCGAAGCCGGGAGTGGAGGCGAGAGGGCCGGGAAACCCCTGGGCTGTGGGCTGGAGTGAGAAGGTCGGGACGTGGCCCCGCAGAAGCGAAGGGCGCCTGTGAACCCAGGCCGAGGACGAGTCATCGCCCCTCTCGTTGGCTGGCTGGTGACTTTGGCGGGGACGGGGGTCTCCCCAGGAAGTTCGGCACAAACGATTCCGATGACCCCGGCTGAGCTCTTTAGGGGGGTCTCTGAGCCCTCTGAATTTCTCCCTGAATGTTAGAAAGAGGGGCAGCATCTGCCCGACCAATGACTTGACTGAATGCCTGCGAAGAAAGATTGGGGGGGGGGGCATATGCCCCCTCCCTGTTTTGGGTGGCAATGCAAAAGAAGCCTTTGCCACCTGCGGGGGGGGGGGGGTGTCTGTCTGTCTTTCTGTCTGTCTGTCTAACTTCCCAGTCTAGCCCAAATGCTTGGGGTTCCCCGGTGGTCTCCCATCCCCCACCAGCCTGGGTCGGGGTTGCTGTTGTTTGGATAGAATTACTGCTCCTATTTTCTGCAGAGTTGAGTAGTTCAGGTGGAGGGGAGGGAGCCAGGGTGGAAGTCCAGCCAGCTTCCGGACTTGCTCCCAGGGTGAGCGGAGTGGTCTTGTCTTCTGCCGGGACCCCCACCCTGTGGGATTCAGGCAGCCATGAATGGGATCTCTGGCTGAAAGGCCCAATGGCGGCTTTGGTGAGGCTCCTTGGCCCTCCAGAGTGGGGTGACTGGAGGGTGGAGAAAGGTGCCCTGTCCCTTGGACGTGTGGGTTGAGAATGTGGGGTGAGTGAAAGAGTGCCCTGCTCCAATGGGCCTTGTCTGGAATTTGACCCTGCCCAGGGCTCTGGGGTGGGGTGGAGGAAGGAGGAGCTGGGGTTGCTGGGCGTGGCTGCTGATGTCTGTGTGCTCAGGCGGGTTCAGCATTCCAGAGGACCGCCCCAGAGCTAGGACTTGAGTAAGGGCAACCACCAAGTGGGAGGGGAAGTGGCTCTGTTTCCCTGGTCTGCACCCCCCCCCCATCTGCTCTGTGCTGCAGCTCAGCCTGGCAGCAAGCATGGCAGCAGCCTTCTCCAGGGTGCTCCAGTGCTTGCTCCAGTGCTTGCTCCTTGGTGGCTGCAACAGCACCTGTGTGAGGGTTGTGCCTCAAAAGGCAGGTTGCCAGCGTCTCTTCTTCTGCCCACAGATTGCCCCCAAGTACTTGGGTACCTGGGCTTGGCTCCCCCACTGCCTGTCAAGTGGCCCCCGGGCTCCTCCCCATCTGGCTGGAGAGTGGGATTAATGTCAGCGGGCACTCCGGCCTCCCCCCCCCTCACACACAGACACACCAGGGAGGGAGGGAGGAGGCATCTGCATTCCATGCATTCCATGGGCTTGGCTTGCTGGATTTGCTCTGGCAGCAAGAAGGTTTTTGTATATCACCACTTAGTGTGGCGCCCAGCAGCTGCTTTCTCTGCCCGGGATCAGCCCAGAACTTTGCTATGCCAAGGAGGAGCCCCCGGCCACTGCCCTGCATGAGCTGTCCGCGCCATGGCTGTGTGAGTGTGTGTGTGTGGATCACTAGTGGCTGGTTGGGAGTTTGACATGTTCTTGGTCTAGCTCAGCGGAGGAGGGGTGGGTGGGCAGGGACTTGAGGCCCCTCAGAAAGGAAGAAGTTCCCATCCTCTATATGTGCTTAGGCCAGTAGAGGCCACCCTGGCTGGCACTTTCATCCAGGCGATGAGTCATCTTTGTGGGCAGGGCAGGTGGTGGTTTGGCAAACCCTTCAGGCTGGTGAGACATGCAATGGCAGGGCCCTGATGAGTGACAGGGCTATGGGGGGCGGGGCATCCGGTCTGTTCGGCCTCTGAAGTGCTCTGGCAGCAGGGGGCAGCAGTGGCTCAGAAGTGAGCTGCCTTACCCGGAGATGTCCGGAAGCCACGTGGGTCGCCCTGCCCTGAGTCTGCAGGCCCCGCCCAGTCTTCCAGGTCAGAAGCGCACAGAGGGGGCAATCCACCCTGAGTGTGAAAGAGAAGAGACCCTAGAGAATCCCCCCCCCCCCCCCGCAATTGGAATCTCTCTGTCCCTCAGAAGGTGTCCCTTGTCTGTTGGAAGACTTACGGGGAAGAAGAACCGCCTTCACACAGCCAGGAGGTCCTTCCTGACCTCTTCGGACCTTCTTTCCTTCCAGCTTCAACCGTTGCGCCTGGTCCTGCCCTCTGGGGTGACATCTGTTTCCTCTCCTGCCTGAATCCTTGAGATGTTTGCTATCCAGCGTCCCTTCCTGTGCTAAACTTAGCTAGACCCTTTAACCGACCCTTCACGAGCCAGGTTTCCAGGCCCTCAACTCCGTCTGCCCCAGTTTGTCTGAACTGGAGTGCCGAGAGCCAAATAGGAACTTCAGGTGGGGTCCTCACCAAGGCAGAGCAGAGAGGTGGCTCTCTGCTGCCAGGAATGCTCCCAGGATCCCATTGGCCATTTTAGCAGCTGCATCACATTCCTGGCTCCCAAGGGAACCAGGTTCCTTCCAATTGCACTGCCTTCAGTCGGGAATGTATTGGTGGGATTCTCAGTGCCCCCCCTCTTGTCCCTCTCCTGGGCTTGGGCCTATGGATCCTGTCTGCAGGGAATCCACCTGAGCCCCTCAGAGATGAAGGGATCTGCTGGATGTCAACCCTGATGGATGGATGGATGGCTGAAGGACTGGTCCTACCTTCCCCTGCCACAGGCTGCCTCTTACTGCTGTTCCCCATTGGGAAATGGGAGAAAGGAGGCTGCTCCTGAGGTAAAACTGAATCTCTGGGGCTACTGCCTGTCAAGCCTTCTGTGGAACTAGGGACAGTGGCTGAAGGGAAGCGGTCAGAAGAGGAGGGCTGCGACTGGCTGTTTCCACAGTTGCCCTGCCCGGGTCTTGCTTTCAGGAGGCCCCTGGCACCTTCTCTTCCAGAAGGTATATATAATACTCAACTTATGACTGCAATTGGGATGGGAATTTTGGGCATTAACCAATGTGGTGGTCAAGTGAGTCATCGTGTGGCTAGGCTTAATTTTACGACCATTTCTACTGCCGCCTTTACGCGAAACTAGCTCCCCCCATTGGATGGCTTGTTGGAAGCTATCTAGAAAGGCTGTAACCTGCAGTTGCCCGGCCCCAAGCCACCCTCGTAAATGCGAGACAATTGCAGAGCATCCGAATCATGAGCACAGGGCCTGTGGGATTGGTGGCTACTTTAAAGATGGATAATAAGTTGGTTTTTTCTGAGGCTGTTGTACTTATTGTTTGTTGTAAATTGAGGACCGCCTGCAGTTGTCTTAGTTCTAGCTAAAGAAGAGGCTTGGCCAGCAGGAATGGTAAATGAAGGTAGCAGTGCCAGCCTACCTGGAAGGCCTTCCAAACCGCCAGTCATTTTCTGGGCTGCAATTAATTGACCAGTCTCTGGTCAGAGAGGATGGACGTTTCTATGGCTTGTTCCTGTGGTGTTTGTGTACGTGTGTTTTGTGGGGATAGATTTTGTACACTCGTGTTGGTCTGCCTCTGGTTGCAGGCGGCCCTAGCAGCTCTAGCCTGTTCCCTTGGCCCCCGGGTTGACCGGGGGGGGGGGGCAGTTTGCAAAGAGGGACCTAACTAAGCCAGAAGAGAGCCTGGGGGATGGCCTGGGACAGTCTCCCGCATCTCCGGCGGCTGCTCTCTAAAGAGCTGCTTCTTAGGCAGCTGAAACATTTCATGTTCTCCAAGCAAAGCCTGCTTCTTTGCTGTGTAAGCCCAAGCTCAAGGCAAGAAATACTCCCTGACCTGCTCCCTGGAGTAACTTTGAACCATTCTACTTGCCTTCTATGTAGCAGTTCCTTCAGAGACGCCAAGGCCCCTGTAATGTTTCCCTGCAGTCTTCTCCATCCTGTGTTCCACGTGCCTAGAGGGTCCCCCTGTTGTTCAGAGGCTTTCTCTGTCTGGAATTGTGTTTGCTTTTTTTGCAGCTGCAACACAATTTTCCCTCCCATTCAATTTGTGACCTACAAAGACAGTTAGATTCGCTGCACCGATCCCTCCCCTCTTCACTTTCTTTGCTCCTGTCTTTAATTTTTCCTACGCAAATAACAAGACTTTGCATTTGTCATTATTGAAAATTGTCTTGTTGGATTTGATCAATTCTTCCGGCTCTTCTTGAATCTGCTTAACTATGGAGATTCTCAGCCATTCAGGCCATGGCGCTTTTTCAAGAGGCAACTGAATCTGGATACTTTCCTCTAAGCAGTTTGCAATTCTGGGTCTTCTGCAAAGGTGGTAAATCATATTTCTAAATCCTCTTCCAAGTCATCTACCTGCCAAGAAACATCACCTACAGCTTCAACCAAGCTCAGGATCTATTTAATAGCAGCACATTTGGCCCTCTTCTGTAGTGGGACCTCCTGGGAGACCTTCCTCCTCCTTGAAAGCTTTACTGATGGGGAGGTGCAGGTCCCTCTCGGTGTCAGTCACTCCCTGAGAAAGGTGGGTTTGGGCTGATCTTTTTATTTTTCCATATATTTTATTTTATTATTTTATTTTATAATGTTAATATTTAATATTTTATTTTAGTTTATTATTATTTTCCAGTCATCTCTCTGTGAGGAGACTGATCAAAATAAAACCATGTCTGTGTTGTGTAAAATAACAATGACATTACAATAGAAATACAGGTTATAACTAAAAGATGGGTGGAAGGGTGCAGAACATGTGGGTTGAGGGGCAACTTGAGAACTGTTAGAATAGAATAGAACAGAACAGAACAAAACAGAACAGAACAGAATACTTTATTGGCCAAGTGTGATTGGACAAACAAGGAATTTGTCTTGGTGTAAATATTCTCAGTATACATAAAAGGTACATTCATTAAGAATCAATCATAAAGTACAACACTTAATGATAGTCACAGGGTACAATCAACAATCAAATCAGAAAACAGTCAAGTGGGAGGGGATGGGTGAGAAGGAGCGGTGAGAAGATTAACTAATAGTAGTGTACAAATAGTTGAACAGTGTTGAGGGAATTATTTGTTTAGCAGAGTGATGGCTTTCGGGAAAAAACTGTTCTTGTGTCCAGTTCTGGTGTGCAGTGCTTTAGTGTCGTTTTGAGGGAAGGAGTTGAAACAGTTTATGTCTGGGATGTGAGGGGTCTGTAAATATTTTCACAGCCCTCTTTTTGACTTGTGCAGTATACAGGTCCTCAATTGAAGGCAGGTGGGTAGTAATTGTTTTTTCTGCAGTCCTAATTACTCTCTGGAGTCTGGAGACTCTCTGTGTCTGTCCTGTTGGGTTGCAGAACCAAACCAGATAGTTATAGAGGTACAGATGATGGATGCAATAATTCCAATGTAGAACTGTATCAGCAGCTCCTTGGGCAGTTTGAGCTTTCTGAGTTGGAGTAGTTAGTCAATCCACCCTCCCCCCCACCCCCAGCCAAGCAGCAGAGCCTGGCGGGTGGGACTCAATCTGATCTCAAGGGGGGGGGCAAGATGTTCCCATTTATGTTTATAAATGCACAACATAGCATGGTGCAAATAGAAGCCGCCATGTAATGGACAGGTTGGAATGGACTCCTCTCCATGGAGGAATATGAAGACCAAGATACGCTTGTCTTTCCTTGGGGAGGGAAAGGGGTTGGTCTGTGTCAGTCCTCCCAGATAGGTCACAGATTCACAACTGTTGTTTCACAACTGGCCCACCTCGCTTTCCAGTAGGGGGTTTTCTCCCTATAGGCACCACCCATCCAGACCTCCTGGGATCTGCCTTTAGGAAGCAAAGCTCGCTGCCCCCCTTCCCCCTCCAGCTCTGGTCGCCTTTGACCAGCAGGTCTGCTCCTTGCCCTTTCGGAGGCTCTGAATTCCTGGGGAGGGTCAAGAATGGGCCCCCAACAGACCTGGGGTGACCTCAGTGAGGCTCAGCGGGGGCAGATGGGGGGGAGGCTTCAGGGAGTCCCAGGACTAAACTGGGAGGTGTGCCAAGGTCCCTTCAGAAAACCACAGCCAACTGCTTCCCTGTTGTGGCCGGGATAATGCCACAGATGGAGCTAGTGGAGCTTGGTTTCCCCGTCATTGCCATGAGGGCACACACCCCCCAGTCTTTTTCACCTGCTGCCTTTGCCTGGGGAGTCCTTTGGCAGTGGGGTGGGGTGGGTGTGTGTTTGTGTGCCTGGCTGGGGCCTCCTGGGCTTCTCCACTCTGGAGGTTTGGTGTGTTTGTGTGGGTGTAGGCAACTTTTTTTCACTTGCTGGGAAAAGGTTGCTGGTACTGCACAAACAAGCCCTTGGGTGCCCAGAGGCAGTGGCTGGTTGCCAGTCTCCACAGGGGCAACATGGCAGCTTCTGAGTGGGTCTGCTTGCTGTGGGCTTTGGAGAGGAGGAGGAGGAGGAAGCTGGTCCCTGGAGCTCTAGCAGCAGTGTGGGGAGGCCTCCCTCATCCTGCCTGGGGGAGGCCCAAGTGAAAGCCGGTGTGTCTGCTGGGGTGCCCCTTTTCAGAGCTCCGGCCTGGGCTGCCCACCTGCCCAGGTGCCGGATGAGCCCTGGGCCGCTCTGCTCCTCCCACCCCTGTGCTGACCAGTGTCTCTGGCCCTCCCCCACCACGAGGAACCCCGTTCCTTCCTTGGCCGACCTGCCCTTATACAGCCCTGGCTCTTCTTGGCACCTTCCCTGGGACTCTGCTGGGTGAGGAAATCCTGTTTCCTCCAGTGGAAAATGCAGCTCAGAGTCTCTCTGAGGATTTCTTGTGCCCCTCCCTGGAAAGGAATGGAGACTGGGGGGGGGGGGGGCTCAGAGAAAGCTCCTCCTAACAGCTTGGATTGGTTTGCCCCTCAGCACAGCCCCAGGGCCCCAACACTAGGGGGTGTTTGGGCCAGCAAATCTCCCTGGGGAGTCTTCCCCTCCGCCCCCCCACTTATCTTTGAGATCCTGAGGACTAGAAGTATTTTTCTCCGATTGCCAATTGTGATTGCCAATTGCTGGAGAGTCAGGCAGCTGAGGATCCTGCCATGTGGGCTGCTGCTGCTGCTGCTGCTTCCACTTCTCCCTGGAGGGTACGGTTGGAGGACCGCTACCATGGGGAAGGGTTGCAGGCAGGCAGCCTCTTTTCCTGCAAAGGCATTTTTTCTCCTTAAAAGGAAAGTGTTGGCTGGCCAGGAGGGGAAGGAGGCAGGCCCTAGTACAGCCGGCTGAGGCGCGGCCGGTCTAGGTGGCTGGCTGTGCCACATCTGGCATGCCACAGATGACATTGCTGAAGACGACAATGGCGGCCTCCATGTTTGGCCAGGGAGCCTCAGAGGAGCAGCTGTCTTACAGAATCCTAGACCGCATGATTGAGCAGGACCAAGGAGGTCATCTAGTCCAACCCCTGCCCAGTACAGGAAGGAATCCAGAGAATGTGGAGCTGGCCATCCACTTGACCACAATTTTAGGCAGACTGTTCCTCTGAGGAGTCCAACTCAGTCCAACTCCTCTCTTTTAATTTTATTGTTTTACTTAAATAAGTTCTCTGGTTGCCCATCTACAGTACGATTAAAAGCAACTGTTGGAAACAAGGTTCCCTGTTGTCCCGCGGCGAGTGGCCCTGCTGCTCTCTGGCCCCCTCTCTGACCGCCGGTTTTTTCTTCTGCAGGACAGACTGGCTGCCCCCTCTCATGCCCCCCCCACTCCTGGGAGCTGTCCCCTTTAAAACGTGGTGCCCAGGACTATTTGGCACTGGCAGTTTCATCACCGGAGCTGAGAGTGAAATGGGCACTTTCCACAGTATGAATGCCCCCGCGATCATTTTTGCCTTCACTAGCTGCTGCCCCGCATGATCTGCTCCTGTGCAGTGGGTGGCCCCCTCGTTGTCCTTGGCCCTTCTCCCAAGGCAGGTTCCCCAGGCATTGCCCCACATGAGGAGCTTGTGCCTGATTGGCACCAACCTGTCTGATTTGCTCCAACACTGAAGTCCATTGGAGGCCATGTTGTCCTCTGAGCTGTTTTCTGTCACTCCCAGACAGCCTTTTTGTTCGGCCTCTGGATCATTTGTAAAGAAGCTGAGCGGCCGAGGGAGGGTGCAGTGTGTGTATGTGTGTGTGTGTGTGTTCCTGCTAAGCCTCCCTGCAGGGATGGACCATTAGTAGGTATGTGGGGGTGTAGGGTTCAAGCGCACATTGGCCCTTTGGCCTGCAGCTGTTCTTCTGTAGTCTGTCTTGATCCAGCTGTAGGCAGAACATTGTGTCTGTGGCTTGTTTTATAGAAGGTGGGACAGAGTTGTTCAGATTATTGGAAAGGAGAAGGTTTAAATTGCAAAGCAGTGGCTGAGACCTCAGAGGGCCACACTGGCTGGGGCTCCTGAGTCGTGACAAAGCAAGCTTCATGGAGCAAACCCTTGGGGTGAGCTGACCAAGGGCCTGGAAGCCCTGTGCCTTGTCCCCCCACATATGAAGCCGGCTGCCATCCTCTTGACTTCTCTCTGCGGCTTGGTTACAACCCTCCTGGTTACTCCCCTCCTTCCTTTGGGTTGGGGCTCCGCCTGCAGCAGCCCTGGCACTGGGTTGCTTTGGCTGCTCCCTTTCGGGCATGTTTTCCCTTCTCCAGAGGGCCACACTGGCTGGGAGTCCCCTTCCTGGGGGATGCTAGATGCACACTGATCCTTCTCTTTAGTTGAAGGCCTCTAGGCCTCTTTGGAAAAACAGGGCTCCCGGTTGTCAGGAGGTGGGCTGGGGCTGTGGATGGTTTATTTCAGGCTGTTCTGACATCTAAACCACCCTGGGCTCCATCCTGATGAAGTGCAGCTGCCCCTCCCTGGGTCCCATGGGAGCTGCTGCCAGAGACACCCCCGCTTCCCTTGTCTTCTGCAGTGTGCTGCTGCCTTCTGGGCTTGGGTTCAGGCACCGGCTTCAGTCAGGTGTTCCCTGAGAGGTCCCCAAGGGGGAGAGAAACCCAAATGGAGCTCACCCCCTCTCCCCTCTTGATGGCCAATGAGAGCAAGGTGGCTGTGCTGCACTTTGGGCTGGAAGGTGGTTCAGATGCTGCTTCTCTCAATTTGCTGGGGAGGAATGGGGATGAGACAGCGAGGAGTCCTGCCCACCTTGGCAGGAGATGCCCTGGCACACCTGGGTGGGAGGAACAACTGGGCTCCCAGCCCTCAGTGGGGAAAGCGGCTGGCAGGTGGCTGGCTTGGTGGCCTCTGAGGGCCGCAGGTGCACCTCCTTCCCCCGAAGCGGCCTCTGGGATTCAGCGAGGGGACGTGGGCTTCCCTTAAGGGCTGGTGCTCTGTGCCGGCTGCTTTTGCGAGGTGCCTTCCTTGCTGCTGGAACAGGAGGAGAAGGAGGAGGGACAGGTGCTCTCTGGGCAGCTTTTGGCAGGGCCCTTGGCCATGGATGTTGGGGGCTTGTGGTCGCAGATCCAGCAAAAGCGCTCTCTGATTCCTTCTGGGTACCACTTGTTCCACCATGAGGTGAGCTGGAGGGGAGGTGGCAGGAGGGCGGGTGGTAGGAGTCGGTCAGTTGGGGAGGAAGGGATGCCCAATTGGACTTGCCATGGTGCCTTGGGCCTTGCTCCGCCTGCCTTGGGAAGGGCCTCCTCTGGCCTTAGTGCCGGTTCTCTGGAGAGAGTGGGGGGGCGCCTGATTCCTTCCTGCTTGGGACACCCCCCTCACTCTCACTTTACAAGTTGTGGCTTCCCTTTAAGGGGTGCCCCCTTGCTTCACCATTCCTCGCCCTGGGAGCTTTCTGAAGGAATGAAAGTGCCAGGTGCGGCCTGCTCATTGACTGGGCCACCCACCGATTCCCACAGAAGCTGGGCAGGGATGGGGGCGTTTGGCCTTTGGGGTGGGTGGATGCCTCTGTGGCCTTCCCTGCTCCAGGATCCAGGAAAGAGAATGATGTCAGGGACCGCTATTCGACCTGGCAGGGAGGGCATGCTGCAGAGGCCCACAGCTGATGGGTGCCAGGAGGTAGGCCTTCTCTGCTTTGGCGCCCACCCCATGGAAGCCTCCCCACTGTAGTTGGGTTGCTCTGCCCCTGCTAATAGCAATAGACTTCCGGTACTTACCGCTTCACAGTGCTTGACAATACTCTCCAAGTATTGTCAATACTCTCCAACATGTCTGCATGTTGCCCCCAACCATCTGGGCTCTTATATACCCATCTCAGAAGGATGGCAGGCTGAGTCAACCTGGAGCTGGTCAGAATCAAACTGCTGGCAATCAGCAGAATTAGCCTGCAGGAGTGCACGTACTAAGCATGACTCAGGAAGTCCCTCAAGACCCGGTTCTGTCACCAGGGTTGGGGGGGTGTCCTAGGGAACCCGCCCCATTTTTAGGTGTCTCCCCTAATGTGGGTGATAAGGGTTGCTGTATTGTTTATAATGCTGTCCATAATTTTAATGTTTAATAACTCCAGATATTTATAATGATAGTTTTACTTGACTCCATCACTCCTGGTGAGATGTGTGGCTGTGTGTACTGGTGTAGAGGAAAGTGGAATGGGTGCTCAGAGATGGCAGTGGCTTATGGGGAGCCAGGAGGGAAAAGTGGCTAGCTGGGCCAGTGGGGGGCCAAACAGGGAGGTGGGGGGTGGGTGAAAAGCAGGCCCCTGGCATCCTGTGAAAGGGGAGCTCTGCCTGGCCATCCCATCCGTCCGACTGCTGGGCTAGGCTCCCATGTCTCAGCAGGGCTGTTCTGTGCCCGTGGCAGGCAGGTGACGGTGCCCGCGTGGCAGAGATGGAGAACGCCCTGACAGCTCGGGACCGAGTGGGAGTCCAGGACTTTGTCCTGCTGGAAAACTTCACCAGTGAAGCAGCTTTCATCGAGAACCTGCGCAGGCGGTTCAAGGAGAACCTCATCTATGTGAGTTTGGTGCCTGGTAGCCAACCTTATTCATTTTTCATTGATTCATTTATTCAATTCTGTAGCTGCCTACCTCAGTCAATGACCATTCAAAAATACATTGCAATTGAAAATATTACAAACATTTAAAAACAATAAAAACATCCAGAGGAGGAAGATACTTGACTAGTGAGCAGTACAGCCAGGAAAGACTTTCACGACCTCAGGCTCATGGGAACAGAGGCAGGGCTTTGGGGACTGACAGAAGGCTAACTTGGCCAGGCCTGTTTTAACCTCCAAAGGGAGAGAGTTCCACAGAGTATCTTGCTTGGCCAAGTGAGCGGGGGGCTTCTTCCTGGGGCTTTGGCAGCCCCTAAATGAAAACTCCCTTGGGTGCCTGGGATGGTCTCCTCGCATTGGGATCAAGGTAAGAGACACCCGGCTCCAGGGAGCCCCCTTGCTGTGGGTGGCCCGATGGCTGCTTAGGCTGGTCGGTGCTGGGGGCCAGTGGCCCAGGGGGAACTCTTCCTGGGCTTGGAGGGGGGTGTGGGACTTCTTGGGAAAGGAAGTCCACTGCAGGTGCTGGATTACAATGGAAGCTGCTGCTGGAGGGGAGCCAAAATATCCTTGTGGCGCCCGGATCACGTAAGGAAAGGAGACAGGATTTTGGTTCTTGGGCCAAATTGGGGGGCTGTGGGCTCTCTTGAAAGGAGCCCCACTGAGCCAGGGCACCCGCTGCCCCCTCCTGACCCTCCCCTCCCGGGCTGGCTTCCTCTTCAGACATACATTGGCTCGGTTCTGGTCTCAGTGAACCCGTACAAGGACCTGGAGATCTACAGTAAGCAGCACATGAACCGTTACCGTGGTGTCAGCTTCTACGAAGTCTCTCCTCACCTGTGAGTACCTGAACAGGCGTGATGCTATCCTCACCCCTTTCCTCCTCCACTGTACTGCCAAGGCCAGTGAATGGTGCCAAAGGGCATTTGCACCTCTCGGCCGAGCAGCTCAGCAGGAACGATGGGGAGAGGGTCCCCCGTTTGGAGAGGAGGGTGGGCAGCGCCTGGCAGAAGGCTTCAGGTCAAGAGGACAAGGGGAGCTGCGTTGGGGGGACAAGCGCTTTCCTGCTGCTTCAGGATTGGCCCCATTGGGCCTAGTGGGAGCCAAACCCTGCCAGGCTATCCTGCCAGTTCTGGGCTGCTGCCCCTGCCAGCCCTTTGTGGCAGAGAGACCTGGAGGTGCTCCTGCCCTTTGGTGGGAATGCCAAGTCCGGGGGGTGGGCATTTGGACAAGTAGCCCTCAAACTACAGCCGGAGCCTCATGTGCTCCTGGGGGAGAGCAGCACAGGCAGCCTCTTGCCCTCTCTCCCTCTGCAGCTACGCCATTGCTGACAATGCCTACCGCTCGCTGCGGACAGAGAGGAAGGACCAGTGCATCCTCATCTCGGGAGAGAGCGGGGCAGGCAAGACGGAGGCCACCAAGAAGATCTTGCAGTACTATGCAGTCACCTGCCCTGCGAGCGAGCAGGTGGAGACAGTGAAGGACAGGCTGTTGCAGTCCAACCCGGTCCTTGAGGTACCCCCTGCAGCTCACTGAGGAATGGGGGTGCTGGTCTTGCTTTAAGGATGTAGAGGCCAGCCTAAAACTTGACAACCTCAGTGGCTTGTGCAGGGCAGGAGCTCGCAGCCCCCAACAGCTCAAGAAAGTGCGTCCTGGAGGGAACCGTGGCCCTTCTCCTGGTCTTGAGGCTGGGGGAAGAAGAATGGCTTTGCACTCCTCCCCTCTCCCCCCCACAGCCCCTCTTCTCTTCCAGGGAGTCAGGCAGCATGTAGCACTGGGGTGTCTGACTGGGAGGAGGGTCTGGGTCAGGGAGGGGGGCTGCAAGGTTCCCACCTGGATTTTTCTGCTTTGTGCTGTGACAGGCTTTTGGAAACGCCAAGACTCTGCGCAATGACAACTCCAGCCGGTTTGGGAAATACATGGACGTCCAGTTTGATTACAAGGTGTGCAAGTGGACGAGGGCTCTGGGCTGACAGCTAAGAAGGGGTGAGGGAATTCCGACCTTTTGCTCCAAGGGGGGCATATGCCCACCGACTCTGGTTCCCATCCCTGAAGGGCTCTGTGCCCGCCCCTCCTGCTGCTGCTGCTGCTGCTGCTGATTGGGCTGGCTGTTGGGACCCCTGCAGCCCCACCCTTGGGGCCTCTCACCAGCAGTGCCCATACCTTCTCTTGGGTTGCCTAGGGGGCTCCTATTGGGGGCCACATCCTGAACTACCTCTTGGAGAAGTCTCGGGTGGTGCACCAGAATCACGGCGAGAGGAACTTCCACATCTTCTACCAGCTGTTGGAGGGTGGGGAGGAAGACCTGCTGCGGAGGCTGGGGCTGGAAAAGAGCCCCCACCAGTACCAGTTTCTGGTCAAGGTAAAGGGAGCTATGGGTGGGTGGTGGTGGGCCCCTCTCTCCCCTGCAGGGCTGTTGCCCCCCCCCCCCCGGGCTCTTTGCAGCCTCAGCCACCTCAAACCACGCTGGTGGCGGTCATGCAGCTCCCAGGGGAATGGGCTTAGCATGTCTCTCGGTCTCGCCTTGCGGCCACCGGTGTACTGTGGGGAGGGGGAAGAGGGAATCAGGGATCTGTTCTTCAAGAGCCTGTTCTGCCCCCTTTGCACGCAGGGCCAGTGCGCCAAGGTTGCCTCTATCAACGACAAAAGCGACTGGAAGGTGGTGCGCAAGGCACTGTCCATCATCAACTTCAGCAACAGCGAAGTCGAGGTGAGAAGCCTGGCCCTGCCTCCCTCCCTCCGGTGGGAGAAGCCTCTTCTAGGGACGGGGCTGGATTCACAGGGCTTTTCTTTCCTTTCCCAGGATCTGCTGAGTATCATTGCAAGCGTGTTGCACTTGGGGAATGTGCAATTTACAACCGACGAACACGGCAGTGCGCAAGTGACCACAGAAAACCAGATCAAATACTTGGCAAGGGTGAGTGACGGGATCTGTTCCAGGCCTCCATTTTATCCATGGTGAAAAGATACATGGGAAGTGAAATGTACCAACTGCCTTTGGAAGTACTTTCAAATATATTTTGCAATTTAATGTATTCTGTTCATTGAGGCCATCCCTGGTTCAGCTGAGGTTGGTTTAGGAGGCGAGTGCGGGTCGTCTGAGCTCAGCCAGCACTGCCCTTCATTTGCCCACCACCTGCAGAGGGCCGAGTGGGTGGGTGGCCAGATCGCCCCTGGAGCAGCCCAGCCACAGCAGGCCCCCTTCAGCTGCTGGTGAACCTTCTCTGCCCAAAACCCAGCCCTGCGACATGGGCGCAGGAGGGTCCAGCAGATGCTCTCACACTTTCTTTCTTCCTTGGCTTGAAGCTCCTGGGCCTGGAGAACTTGGTGCTGCAGGAGGCTCTGACCCACAAGAAGATCATTGCAAAGGGAGAGCAGGTGAGAGGAGAGTTGCCAGCAGGATGATGGGGGGCAGGGAGTAGCCTGGCAATCCTTCTGGGGACCATCTCTAGGTCCCAAGCGTCCTGGTCCTCGTAGCGAGAGCTCAGTGGAGAGACCAGTGGTGCCTCTTCTTCCTTGCAGCTGATCAGCCCTCTCAGCCTGGAACAGGCCTCCTATGCTCGCGACGCTCTGGCTAAAGCCGTGTACGGGCGCACCTTCTCCTGGCTGGTGGGCAAGATAAACAAGTCCTTGGCTTACAAGGTGAGTTGGTCTCTGGCACCCCAGTTGCTGGCCTTTGCTGGGGACGTGGTTGTGTGCATGCAGGGCCCGCAGGTTCCCCACAAGGGAGCTCTTACCTCGGGGCTTCTTCCTCATAGCCAGGGCTCACCTGTCATTGGTTCTGAACTTGGAAAGGAAATGAGAGAAAGTGAAGTTGTGTTTCAACATCCCCATGAAGCAGCCAAATATCCCAGGAAGGAAACAGGATGCCCATCGGCTGCAAGGACGTTGCTTTGCTAGCATGCAGGTGCCTGGAATGGCAAGGATAACATCCCCCCCTGCAGATGTAATGGGCCACAGCTGTGTGGCCAGCCCAGGAGCCTCCAGAGAGCGGCAGACTTTCCCTGGCAAGGTGGCCCTTGACCATGGGTGAGAGGAGCTGCACTGCCTCCATCGGGTGGGCTAGGTGGCCCAGGGAGGCTTGACACAGGTGCCCATTGTCTCTTCCCTGTGCAAGAGAAGCTGGTGCTGCTCCTGCCACCAAGCCAAAAGGTCGAGGACTCACCTGTGAGGAAGGAAGAGCACCCACCGCAGTTGGTTACCAGAGCAGCCACCCGCGCGGTGAATGGGAGAGCTGTGCCAGGTGTGCCCTGAGGAGGAAGAGCTTAGACGGGGACCCTTATTTGGCAGCAACCTCTTTTTCCAGAAGGGGGAGGTTGATGCTGTCCTGATGCAGCCTTCCAGGTTTCCCCACTGGAAGGACTGCCTCGTCTCCAGCCCTGGGCAGGCTGGGTTTCCAAAGACAAACCAACACTTAACAATGAGCCATCAAGCAAGGAGGCCACGGGCTATCTTGGGCATTGCATGGGTCACGTGGGCTGTTCACGAAGGGTCCCATGGTGCAGAAAGGCCAATGGGGGTTGGAAAATGTCTTTGTCTGGCACGCAGGGAATTTTTCTGAAATGCTCTGGGCTTTCTAGCAGCTCCCCTTTCTTGGGGCAGGGGGTGCTTTTCAGTGATTTCCAGGTGAGACCCCAAAGGGGTTTCTTAAGCAGCTCACACTCTGGAGGAGATGCCCTCTTTCCTGGGCAGTCCCTTGGTTCCTTTGTCCCCCTGAGGAGCAGGCCTACCTGCCTGCCCGTAACAAAACAAAAATGCCCACTGGGTGTGTTTTACCCAGCCGCAGGTGTGCCAAAAACAGCTGCCTGGAGGCCAGTCAGGAAGGCTCTGGCGTTGCTTTTGCTGCCCAGCGACTGGTTCTGCCTGGGAGGCGAGTTGCATTTAGTGAATCTATAAGCCTCCTTTGCTGCATTGTTTGCTGTGGCTAGTTTTCTCCTCCTCTTATTTTTTTATGCTGTTTTCGCAGATTTGAATGGGAAGATGTATTTATTTAAGTAGGAAGAACAAGAAACAAGTCATAGACATCCAAACAATTCCCAAAAGCTTGGGTAAAAAACATGTTATTTAAGGTACTAAGCTGTGAACTGCCATGAGTTCTAGCCCTGCCTTAGGCTCAAAGCCAGCTGGGTGACCTTGGGCCAGTCATTTTCTCTCAGTCCTAGAAAGGAGGCAATGGCAAACTACTTCTGAAGAACTTTGCCAAATAACTGCCCAGACTTGTCCAGGCATTCTCAGGGAGGCAACATTGACTCAAGGGCACACACACCCCCAGAGAGAAATGAAATGAAGGAAATGCAGCCTCTCCCCTTGTTCAAGTCTTTGAGGGTCCCCAGAGGAGCCCTTGGCGTGCCAGAGGCTTACCAGTTCTGGAAACGCTGATTCTTGGGCAAAGCCACCAGCTGCTGTTCTGATTCTCCCCGGCGGCTGCTTTCCCCTGTGCTGCTCTTTTTCCTCTGGGGGGACCAGCTTGTGTTTTCCTTCTTTTCATCCGAGCTCTGCAAACTCTGAGGGGGCTGCCCTTTTGTTCTCTCTTCCCTGGGCTGCATCAGGCAAGGCACGATTGGTAATTTGAAATGGATTCCCTGCCGAGGGGGTATGTGCTCCCAGTCATTTTGGTGCAGAATCTGGCATGCGACCCTGTCGTGCGAAATGCCGGGCTCTGCTGTGTTCCTGCAGCTGAGCAACTGCTGGCTGGCCTCGGGCCCAGCCTTCCACAGCTTCCTCTCCTCCCTGTCTTTGCTGTGACTGGCTCTCCAAAGGCTTCCCCTCTCCTGGCCAAGAGCACCCCGGGTGCTTTCAGGGGAAGCAGCTTCCCACAGATCCTGGGTAGCCCAGGAAGCCAAGCCGTGGGGGCCGCTAGGCACCTGCTGCTTTAAGGAACATTGCTTTCCTCCTCGGCTTTTCTCCCTCAAACTGCTTTTGCCGGGTTTTATATATTATTTTGACTTTTCTGGGAGGGGGTCTTGCTTTAACTGTGTTGCTTGATTATGGTCACTTGATGGTTTTGTCATTCCTCCATCTTGCTGACTGCGAGCCTCAACTATTGTCAGTTGCTGGGATAAATCTCTCCAGAAATGCAGGTTCCTGCCTGATTCGGTTGTATTAAGTGCAGGAGCTGCATGCAGTGCCTTGCAGCTCTTGGGCTAATCCCAAAGGTGCTTTTTCAGGAGGCAACCGGACTTCCTGGTTTTTCTTTGAAGGCATTTCTCTTCTCGTCCAAGAAGCTTGTTCAGCTCTGACTGGAGGGTGGGGAAGGGAAGGACCATCCAGTCAGAACTGAAGAAGCTTCTTGGATGAGAAGTGAAAAGTCTTCAGAGAAACACAAGGAAGTCCAGTTTCCACTTTAAGAAGCACCTGTGGGTCAACTGTGATGGAGGGTCTCCATAGACCCACTTGGGTTAATGGGAGAAGCGGTGTCCACTGGGCAGCAGCTGCAGTCGTCTCTGGGGAACGCGTGGGATGGGCAAGGGCCTCTCTGGGGCTCAGGCAGGGCCCTCTGTTGCTGGCCTGGGCAGCCTGCACTCGAAAAAGGCACTTGGGCTGCCTGTGCTTGTCGAGAAGGCCCATTCACAGGAATCAGAGAGTGGCCAGGCTTGTCTTGGGATCGATGGGCTTGGGGCTCTGAATGCAGATATCGGATATCGCCTGGCACTTAACAGCCTCAACATAAAAGCGAAAGAAACTGGAGAGCTGTTACAAACGTCCCCTGTAACGAATCACAGGGTCCACGGGGTCCGTCAAGCAAGGCGCTGCTCCTGTTCCTGGGGGGGAGGGAGGGGGGAAGCGCTGGGCTAGGGGCCCTGGTTTTGTGTGTGCGCATTTGTGCGTGCTGGCAGGACTGCCTGGGCTGCTGCTGCTGCCTTGGAGGAGGAGGACCCCTTTCGCAGACCAGACCTGAGGAGGGAGGAGGGCCTCTTTTCCTCCCTCAGATCTCCAGAAGGGGAGAGGTCAGGGGTCCCCATCATCTTTATTCTCTGCCTTCTTTCCTAGGAGACGGAGACCCTGGGGTGGAGGAAAAGCTCGTCAGTGCTGGGACTGCTGGATATTTACGGATTTGAGGTTTTCCAGCACAACAGGTGTGTTTCCGGGCACCTTGGGCATCCCCCCTGGCTGGGAACCCTTTGGCAGCTGGATTGGCAGCCCATCCAAGGCTCTGCTTGACACGCAGGGGTTGCTCTCAGACTCTCAGTCCATGCTCCCTAGCAGCTCTGCAGAGTCCACAACCCCCTGCTGTGGAGATGCAGAGCTGTGCTTCGGGGGAAGCCTTTCCGAGGATCTTGTGCTGCATGAAGGGTTTGTGGAGCTGGCCTGAGCATCCCTCTGTGTGTGTGTGTGTGTGTGTGTTTTGCCCTGGATCAGCCCTCCCAGAACGTCCTCTGCTTCCTTGCAGCTTTGAGCAATTCTGTATCAATTACTGCAACGAGAAACTGCAGCAGCTCTTCATAGAGCTCACCCTGAAATCTGAGCAAGAGGAGTATGAAGCCGAGAACATCGCGGTAAGAGCCCCCTCCCCGCCCACATTGACCCCCAGGTGGGAGAGCCTCACAGGAGGACCAAGCTGGCCTGCCTTCAGGCTGTGTCTTCCCCCGCTTTGGAAGTTAGGGGTGGATGGGGCAGCTCAGGTGGGCTGGGGCTGTGGAGGGGCCTGCCCCTTCATAATCTATAGGGCACTTGTGCTGAATTGGATCTCTCTTTGTGAAATGGCAGTGGGAGCCAGTGCAGTATTTCAACAACAAGATCATCTGTGACTTGGTGGAAGAAAAGTTCAAAGGCATAATTTCCATTTTGGTAAGTCCTCCTCAGAGAAGCGGAAGAACTCCAAATAGCCAGGGAACCCACCCAGTCGGAGGAGGCAGGGTGGCTTTCCCTGGGCCTTTTCACCTGCCCCACAAGCACCAGGCCCACTTCTGAGGCTGTGCTGGTGGCCTATTGGAGCTAGGGAGCACACATCTGGGGAGCTGTCCCCCTTCTGGCCTTCTGCCAACACGGGCTGCTCATGCGTAAAGCAGCTGAGGGGAGGCACCCTGACCTCCAGCTGGCACCCTAGATGATAGGGTCAAAATCCTGACACCAGAGGGATCTTGACAGACTGGAACCCTGGGCCCTCTCTAACAACATGAAATTCAACGTAGAGAAAAGTAAAATCTTGTGGTAGGCAAGAAAAACCCAAAGGACACACATAGACTGAGTGAAACCAGGCTTAATAACAGCACCTGTTAGTGGACAATCAGCTAAAGAGGAGCCAGTCGTGTGCAGCAACAGCAGCCAAAAAAGCCAAGGCAATCCTAAATTGCATTAACAGAGGGATACAATTGAGAGCAAGGGAGGTACTAATCCCGCTCTGTAAAGCCTTAGTAAGGCCACACCTAGAAGTCCTGCATCCACTTTTGGTCACCACGCCATAAAAAAAGATGGTGAGACTCTAGAAAAAGTGCAGAGAAGAGCAACCAGGATGATGAGCGGACTGGAGGCTCAAACATACGATGGACAGTTGCAGGAACTGGCCTGGCTAGTCTAGGGAAGAGAAGGATCAAGGATGATATAATAGCAGTCTTCCAATATCTGAGGGTCTGCCCTAGAGAGGAGGAAGAGGTCAAGCTAATCCCCCAAGCCCCTGAAGGCCAGGCAAGTAATAAGGGGTGGAAACCAAACAAGGAGAAATTCAACCTGAAAATGGGGAGAAATTTTCTGACAGTGAGAACAATCAACCCATGGAACAGATGTTGTCTTTCAAGAAGAGGCTGGACTGCCATTGGTCAGAAATGGTGTTGGGTCTCCTGCTTGGGTGGTGGGTTGGACTAGATGATCCACAGGTCCCTTCCAACTCTCTTAATCTGTACCTCCCTCCCCCTCCTCCCTCGGCTTCGTCTGCAGGACGAGGAGTGCCTGCGGCCCGGGGAGGCCACAGATACGACCTTTCTGGAGAAGCTAGAGGAGACCATTAAGAGCCATCCCCATTTCCTCACGTGAGTTCAGAAGAGCCCTCCCCTCCAGGAAGAGGAGGGGAGGCAGGGTTTTCAGACCAATGGTGGATCTTTTGTGCTTGGCTTTTGATTGATTTGATTCTGTATGGACAGAATCAGTATGGACAGCTTACAAAATTCAAACATGAACAACACACAAAAAATTAAAAAAATAAAACAGCCACAGGAGCTTGAAAAGGTGAAGTGCTCTCTCCTCCATTCAGGAGTTTTATAGGCTCCACCCCAACCCCCTCTGACCCCCGCCCCAGGCCAGCTGGCAAAGCTGGGGTCCTCAGGCCTTTCTTCTTGTCACCCTGGCACCCCAGAGGGGAGGGTGGGGCAGCCCCGCAGAAGGTGCTCCCCAAAGCAACAGGAGGACCCAAAGCCTTTGGCATTAAGATGGCCCTGACCATTAGAACAAGTCATCCGTGGAACGGCTTCCCTCCAGAAGGTGCAGATCCTCCAGTACTGGAAGTTCTTAAGACAAGATTGGATCACCATTTGTCTGACATGGCAGGGGGTTGGACTAGAAATCCTCCAAGGTCCCTTCCAACTCTATTACTTTGTTACCCTATTGTTGACCCCCCCTCTTTTGCCATGGGGTTCCCTCCCCTCCCCCAGGTTCTTGGCTGAACTAGTCTGGCCAAGCTGTGGGTGCGATCCTGACCTTCTGCCGTGCTTTCTCCATAGCCACAAGCTGGCCGATGCCAAGACCCGGAAGTTGTTGGGGCGGGAAGAGTTCCGCCTGCTGCACTACGCCGGGGAAGTCATTTACAGCGTGGCAGGTCAGCCTCCCTGCAGCCCCTCAGAGCTGTGTCCCCTCCTCGCCCGGCCCCCACCCAGGTGGCCTCCCTGCTGCTCACCTTGTGGGTTTCTGACCTTCTTCCCCAGGTTTCTTGGATAAGAACAATGACCTGCTCTTCCGGAACCTCAAGGAGGTGAGTCTGGGGAGGTGCTCTGGCTGGGGGAAGCCCACAACCCCCCACCCCCCCAGAAAGACTCAGTCTCCCATGGTCTGGTTTGCTGCCCTGGCAGGCGATGTGCGACTCAGAGAACCCCATCATCACCCAGTGCTTTGACAGGACGGAGCTGACCGGCAAGAAGAGACCCGAGACGGTGAGGCCTAGGAGAGGGGCTCCTTATCCCCCTGCCATCCCCCTAGGGGGCACCCCACCAACCTCTCTGGCCCATCTCGCCTTTCAGGCCATCACCCAGTTTAAGAACAGCCTCTTGAAGCTGATGGAGATCCTCATGTCCAAGGAGCCCTCCTACGTCCGCTGCATCAAGCCGAATCACGTCAAGCAGGCCGGTAGGTGGGGTGGGGGGCTCTTCCCAGTCAGCAGGGGTCCCCAAACAGATGCCCCTCCCCCCCGATGCTGTGCATTGGAGCCCAAGCTGAGGATGGACACTCCTGTGGGGAGAAGGGCTGCCGCTGGCATCCCTGCCTGGTTCTCCTCTGCATCATGCACGCTGGCCGCTTGGCCCACCGGGGCCTAAAGCGTGGCTGAGGTTCGGGTTTGGCTTCCCAGCCCCTCCATTCTAAGCTGGCGGGGGAGAAGGATGGCTGCCTGTCTTGAACTGGCTCTGGACTCCAAGGAGGATTCCATATTTTCCCAGGCAATTTTGATGAAGTTTTGATTCGGCATCAAGTGAAATACTTGGGCTTGATGGAGAACCTCAGAGTGCGCAGGGCTGGCTTTGCATATCGGAGAAAATACGAGGTTTTTCTGCAAAGGTACAGCACTAAGTCAGGTGTCCAGGCTGTGCTTCCAGGGCCTTTAGAAGGCACAAATGGGTGGGTACAGTCTAGCGAGGAATAAAGAGATCTTCATTAGTTGCCTAGTCTGTGCCCAGCCATCCCTCCCCCTCTTGTGCCCAAGGTGCCAACCCCCAAGTCTCTTCTGCCCAGGCTAGTTCAGTGGCCATCGTAGCAGCAGGCCTTTTGAAGGCATTCTTTCCCTCTCTTGCATCCTATGAGCCACCTGGCCTTTCCTCTCTGACCAGGTACAAATCTCTGTGTCCTGAAACGTGGCCCACCTGGAATGGGAAGCCTCAGGAGGGAGTGGCAGCCCTCCTGAAACACCTGGGCTTCAAGCAGGAAGAGTACAAGCTGGGCAGGTAACGGTTTGACAATGGGAGTTGCTCTCTGTCTGTGGAAGCAAAAGGGGGCTCTTCTCTCTTTCACAGATGTGTTTATTTCCAGGACAAAAATATTTATTCGTTTTCCCAAGACTCTATTTGCCACAGAAGAAGCCCTGGAAGTTCGCAAGCAAAGTCTAGGTAGGTCTGTCAGGCATTTTTAAGTAAGTCAGGCTGATTCGACCTCGCTGTTTGCTTGGCTTAACCCCCATCTTCCCCCCCTTCCCCCATTTAAGCCACAAAAATCCAAGCTGCTTGGCGAGGCTTCTATCGGCGAAAGAAATACCTTCAGATGAAGCATTCAGGTAGGAGGGTGGCTCTTCAAATAACTTGTGGGGTACAGTGTAATTGGATGTCATGCCCAGCTTTGCCTTCGAAGGGGCAGGCAGGTTGGGCTTACCTGGGTTTTCCCCAGGGATGCACCACGGGGTGAGGGCTGCTTTAAGACCAAGAGGGGAATGGGACGCAGGTGCAGGATGGCTTTGGGACTGGGTACTTTAGCCCTTGAGCTTTCTTCCTGTTCCTTCCTGCAGCGATCACTATCCAGGCCTGGTGGCGTGGTACTCTGGGGTGCCGGAAGGCTGCCAAGAAGAAGTGGGCAGTGGAGATAATCCGGCGGTATGTAAAAGTCATGGTTTTGCTGCAGGGGTGGGTCTCCTTTCAGGCCCCAGGGACCCTGCTCATGCAAGGGAAGGGTTGGGGGTGCAGAATCCTGGAGTGGGGGTCTTGAGGGAGTTTTATAGCTCCCTCTATTTTAATTTTATTGTTTTCACATTCTGAACTGCCCATCTCTCTCTAAGAGAAACTCTTGGGTCCTGAGAGGGACTCCTCCTTCCTATTCCTGACCCATCGGGGCACAGTTGCTGGGGGAGGGGGGGAGGAGGAGGAGGCAATGGGGGTCTTTATACACCTGGACCCTGGCTGGGCTGCTGCCTTCTCCCCAGAGACCTGCCTATGCTGCATTATTCCCTCTGCCTGAGACCCCCTGGGTGACCGGCTGGTCCCTGGTGTGGGAAGCTGGGGATCCTGGAATGGGCTTGGGAGGGGGCAACAGCCTTCTTGAGTGAGGGTCCCACTCACAGGTTCATCAAAGGTTTCATCTACCGAAATTGCTCCCGCTGCCCTGAGAATGAATACTTTCTGGACTACATCCGTTACTCTTTCCTGATGAACCTGAAGCGCAACCTGCCAAAGACGGTCCTGGAGAAGTCCTGGCTGGTGCCCCCGCCTTCCTTGCGAGAGGTAGGTGCCCAACTGTGTGAAGGGACAGCAGGGAAAGGAGGCCTCACAGCCTGAGGGGGCACTAGCCCAAAAGTCTTGCTGGGCCAGGATGATGGTGGCTGAAGGAGCTTTTCTCTGCGAGTGGACAAGCAGACCATGGTCAGCTGCCTTCAACACATGGACTGCAGCAGCGGCAGCACTGGCTGGGGTATCTTTGGCAAAGTCCATGCGCCCCCCCCCCTCCGCCCTGTGCCTTGCCCACACAGAGCCTACCGCTCCTGTGTGCGTGTGCTCATCCAGGCGGGGCTTTTCTGGCAAAGCGAGCCCCTCTCTGTTCCCCCCCCCCCCCAGCCATGGCCCTTGATGGTCCTGCCTCAACTGCCCCCCTTCTTCTTCAGGCATCCCAGCTATTGAGGGGACTCTGCATGCAGAACATGGTTTGGAGCTACTGCAAAAGAATCAGCCCCGAATGGAAAGCACAGGTGAGGCTTTTCTCTGGGAACAGGTTGAGCAAGGGATGATTGATTCTGATCATTCTGACCAGCAGTTTTGAGGGCAGAGGGTCCTCAGCTGTGGGATGAGTTTTAGGGATGGTCACTGGAACTCCTGGACTCTTGATGGCAGCCAAGGGTATCTCCTGAAGGGGCCCAGTGCTGCAGCCAGTCAGGAGTCAGAGCGACAGAATTGGAAGGGAGTCCAAGCAGGAGCTCCTAGACTGTTCTGGACAAATGGCTGTCCTGTCTCTTCTTTTTTTAAAAAAATATTTTTTATTAAACAATTTTTCTTATATAATATCATTTCCACTCATTACAATGCTTTCATAATGGTATGCATACTTTTACATGAATTTTAACTATCTATACACTTGTCTATGCTGCTTAATCTATCCTTGTCTACTATATCTTTTACCTTGTTATCTTATTGTCTTCTTCTCCATTCAACTCTATATCTATTATTTAATCAATCATACAGTACATTCCACGTCAAATAATAAACTGTTTCCTCTCTTTCATTTATCTCCATGGTCAACTTATCCATCTTGGCACACTCTAGTATTTTTCTTATCACATTTTCCTCTGGTGGTGTGCTATCATTTTTCCAATTCTGTGCATAAGTTATTCTTGCTGCCATTAATAAATGTAGCATTAAATACTCTTGTTTTTTTATCATATTTTCCCATTATTATACCTAATAAAAAAGTCTCCAGTTGTCCAGTCTCTTCTTAAAAACCTCAAATGTTGCAGCCCCCACAGCTTCTAGAGGGAAGTCCTTCCACTGATTGATTCTTCTCCCTGTCAGGAAATTCCTCCTTAGTTCTGGGTTGGATCTCTCCTTGATAAGCTTCTATCTTGTCCTGCCCTCAGGTGCTTTGGAGAATTCATTGACCCCCTCTTCTTTGTGGCAGCCCCTCAAATATTGGAAGATGCTATCATGCCATCCCTAGTCCTTCTCTTCTTTAGACTGGATAAGCCACCTATCCATCTGCCACAGTTCCTCATATGCTTTAACCTCCCTAATCGTCTTTATTGCTCTTCTCTGCACACTTTCTAGAACCTCTCAATATCTTTTCTGTATCATGGTGACCAAACTTGGAATATTGCATCCAATTACTGCAGTATATAGCGGTACTAATACTTCATGTGATGTTGATGATATCCTTCTATTGAGGCAATCTAGGACTGCAATGGCTTTTTTGCAACTGTAGCATACTGCTAGCTGAGACTTACATGGTTGTCTACTAGAAAATCTAGAGCCTTCTGTTCAGTCAGGTACCACCTATTCCTGTGATGGCAAACCTTTTTGGCACTGAGTGCCGAAAGCACACACACACGCATACCCAAAATGCAACACAAACGCACATCCCGTGCATGTGCCCCACCCCCTGCGCATGCGCAGCAGAGGCCCAAAAACCAGCTGGCCGGTGGGAGCGCGTGCAGTGGAGCTGAGCTGCAGCAACGGCGCACATGCCCACAGAGAGGGCTCTGCGTGCCAGAGGTTTGCCACCAGATACCTATTCTACGTCTGTACATTTGGTCTTCCTTGTCTAATTGTAAAGCTTTAGTTTCTCATCACTGAATTGCATTTTATTGGATAGGACCCAATGTTTAAGTTTGCCTAGATCAGGGCTGTCAAACTGCTGACCTATGGCCCAGATGCGTCATGTGCGGGCCATGCCCATGCCCAGTTTGGCGAAGGGGAAAAAGTCATCCTAGGTCACGTGATGCCACCCTGACAATGTGAGTTTGACACCGCTGACCTAGATCCTTTTGAATTTTGACCCTGTCTTCTAAAACAGTGTCCCCCAACCTTTTGGGCACCAGAGACCGGTTCTGTGGTGAGAAGGTTTTCTGTGGACTGGAGCGGGCATGATTTCATGTGCTGCCTGCATCCTGTGGATAGGGCTTTACTTGTTTGTGCTGCAGTCCAGTTTCTGGTATGGCATGGCCCAGTGCCAGTCCATGGACTGGGGGTTGGGGACTCCTGTTCTAAAGTATTGACTATTCCTCCTAGCTTGGTGTCATCTGCAAATTTGATGAGTTCCTCTTGTAGCCCCTCATCTAAATCATTTAAGAAGATGTTGGAGTATAGACCCAAGGCAGAACATTGGGCTATCCCACTTCTCTCCATGTAGATGTACTTCTATTGAGTGTGATTAGCCAGCCAGTTGTGAATCCATCTGGTGGTGATGCTGCTTACCCACCTTCTTCTTATCTCATCAGGAATAGATTGTGGTCTACTTTGTCAAATGCCTTACTGAAGTCCAAGTAAATTATATCCCATAGTACCGTATATACT
>BLBF01000036.1:35636273-35677951 GCA_015471245.1 Laticauda colubrina
TCGCGCGATGAGAGCCAAGACTCTCATCGCGCGAAGCCGCTGCCCGCAAAGGCGATGAGAGTCTTGGCTCTCATTGTGCGAAGCCACTGCCCGCGAAGGCGATGAGAGTCTTGGCTCTCATCGCGCGAAGTCGGGCAGCCAGATTTATTCTTGTATAAGCCGACCCCCAAATTTGGGGGGAAAAAAAAGCGTTCACCATGGTATTTGGGGGTCGGCATATATGCGAGTTTTTTCAAAAATCCTCATTTTGGGGCAGTTTTTAAAGGGTCGGCTTATATGCGAGATCGGCTTATATGCAAGTATATACGGTATTTCACTGGTCCACTAATTTAGTCACTTTGTCTAAAAATGTAATTAGGTTTGTCTGGCAAGATCTGTTTTTGACAAAGCCATGTTGACTTCTAGTAATAGCTTTGCTTGCTTTTAGGTGTTTGCAGATCTGTTTTTTGATTATCTTTTCCAGGATCTTCCTAGGTATTGATGTCAGCCTGTAGTTGCCTGGATTCATTTTTTTCCTTTTTTTTTTTGAAGATGAGAACCACATCAGCTCTTCCAGTCCTCTGGTAGTTCCCCAGTACTCCAGGATCTTTGAAAGATATTGTTTAGTGGTTCCAAGATCACATCTACCAGCTCCTTCGGAGCTCTGGGATATAATCCATCTAGTCCTGGTGATTTGAACTTGTCTAGAATGGATAGATTTGTTCACCATTTTCTTGCCTACATCTTTCTGATGTATTCCTAGTCTGTCTATCACTGTATTGCTTTTGGAAGGTTGGACTATTTTTTGCTTTTGTGTGAAGACAGATGCAAAGAATGAATTAATCAGTTCTGCTTTCGCCTACTACTGGTCACCTCCTTGCCATCTTCTCCCATTGGGGGAACCAATGGTTTCCTTATTTTTTTTCTTGTTTTTACATGTTGAAATAAACTTTTTATTGTTATTATTTTTGATATTTGTTGCAAGTTCATTCTGAGCCTTAGATTTTCTGACGTCATATTTCCAGATTCAGGCTATATGCTGGTATTCTGCCTTAGTTATGTGCCCTCTTTCCATTTTTTATACGTATCCTTTGGTCTTTTTGTTTATCAGAGAATTCTTTGTGTAGCTGTGCTAATTTCTTCTGTGAGTTCTTGTTTTTCTTTTTCAGCAGTATTGTGGTGGACTGGGTTTTTATAATCTCATTTTTAAGAATTACCCAAACTTTTCCCAACCTTGGTTCTTTTGTCTTTATCTAATCCCCCTGCAGCTCGAGCAGAAGGTGGTGGCCAGTGAGATATTTAAGGGGAAAAAGGACAATTACCCCCAAAGTGTTCCTAGGCTTTTCCTTAATACTCGACTTGGTAAGTACTATTTAATCTGGCCAAATGTCACTTCTAGTAAGTCACTTCTAACTTCTTTTTTCTTTCTTTCCCTTTTTTCCTTGGTGGGGGATGACAGGTAATGAAGAGATAAATGCCAAAATCCTTCAAGTGCTGGGAAATGAGGCGCTTAAGGTGAGCGTCCACTCGTTCCTTCCATCTTGTCAGTGGGGGAGGGGGACAGGATACTAAGAAGCTTTGCCAGCCCAGTTTCTGTTGGGGTTCAGTGTGTATCTAGGACAGGGGTGTCAAACTCGATTTTATCGAGGGCTGCATTAGGGTTGTGTTTGACCGGGAGTGTGTTTGTGGCCAGCTCAACATCACTTGTGTTGGGGGGGGTTGTGATGGCCCAAGCGCTTGCGGCCTTCCTGAGCTCCATTTTCGCCGGCAGAGGCACCATGGGCCACTCCTTCGCTGTTTCCAGGGCAGCTCCACTGACTAGATCTAAGCACCCCACAGGCTGGATCCAGCCCCCAGGCCTTGAGTTTGACACCCCTGATCAAGGGTGATTTTTTGAACAAGCAAGAAAGACCCAAGGGTTCAGGCAAAACAATCCTATTAAGTTTGTATGATCTTAAAGTTTTGCAAGACATACTATTCTGTAAAATATAATCCACTTTGCATTATTTTGATATCAGGAAATGTATACGCATGTGGTTGAATTGGGACTAATATTAATTCTTTATTATTTTACATAAATAATTGAAGTCGTCAAACTTACCTAAGCCTCCTTCTTCCTATTTTCCTCACATCTTTGTGAGATGGTAACGTTAGCCTGAGAGGGAGTGGCCCAAATTCATCTACTTCACTTTCTCCTGGTTTCTAGCTGGATGCTTTGACTAGACCAAACTGCCTCTGTATTTGTAGGTAGAGGAAGAATGAAATGATATTGAAGAGCTAAATGCAATGGAGATGAAATGCAAAAGGTGCAGAGTATGGACTTAAGAAGAGGCAGTGGCCATTCTCAAAATGGTGGTTACTGATCACCCAGGGGAACTGATTGCCCCATTACAGTATGAGACTGTTAAATCCATAGGCAGTGAAATTGGACTTTTTAATTGGACATTCCAAGGTAGCTGTTTGTGATGGGATTATCCTTGTGATCTCCTTGAAGATCTCCTGTGAACCCTCAAGTAGAACTGTACCTACCACTTTTTGTTTCCTTTGAATGGGTGTTGCTTTTCCCAGTGTCAGACTTCTCTTGATCCTTTATACCAGTGGTCCCCAACTTTCTGGGCACCGGGGACCAGTTTCATAGGGAACGGTTTTTTTGCGGAGCGCAGGGGGTCTGTTTTTTGTATACTGCCTGCATCGGATTGGGCTTCGCTTATTTGCTCAGTTGCCGACATGCCACGGACCGGGGCTTGGGGGCCCCTGCAAAGCACTTTAGGGAGAGGCTTCAGCTTCCTGGGCTCAGAGGATCAAATTAGAGCTCTTCATCTTGCTAAAGTTTGATGCATTTTCGAGGTGGCCAAGATTTTTGATTATCTCAGAGTAAAAACAATATACTTTTTGGAAAATACTGTTGGCAGTTTAAGGCCACCCATGAAAAGCCTCTTTGTGCTCTGCCACCCTTTTAGTACGCTGTTCCTGTGATCAAGTACGACCGCAAGGGCTACAAGGCCCGTGCCCGGCAGCTGCTGCTCACCCAGAATGCAGTTGTGCTGGTCGAAGAGTCCAAAGTCAAGCAGCAGATCGACTACGCCAACCTCACAGGTAGGGAGGGGAAGCGATCCTTTTGCTCCGAGGCTCTCCCACTCCGAGACAAGACACAATCCAGCTTGAGATGGGGTCAGAGGGGAGGAGGAGGAGGGGGAGGAAGCAGGGATGGGCGCAAAGTCTTCTGTCTTTCCATAGGATCAGACTCGGGGGTAAGGGGGAAGTCCCAGAGCTTGGCACCCACCCTCGGCTCAGCCAGGAGCAAAACACAGCCTGGGAAAGAGGGGCTGCAACCTGTTCCAGTTGGCCTTGGGCCTGTTTCCCCCCCCCCCTCCACAGGCTCAACTGGGACAGGAGGGCTTCAGTGACTCCTTACATTGAGCCCCCATTTTACATTTGGCTGTGCAGGATTAAATTCACCTAGTCCGTCATAAAATAGGAACCTTCAGTCTGGTTCTCCTAGCAAAAGAGCTGAAGGGAAAGAGCAGCTAGAAAAGGAGCCTTTCCTTTGCGAGGCCTGCCAGTCGCAAACAGACTTCCCCAATGCCGATTGGGTGCAAGGTCACACTACTCAAGTGTCACCTCGGCCAATGGGGAAGGGGACAGGGAGGCTGGGAAGCCAGCAGGGCTGCTAGTGCACGTGTGAGTGTGACTAAGCCCTACTCCAGGATGGAAACTTTGTGCCCATGGGTGCCGACCCCTGCTGCCAGATTGCCTAGGTCAACTGCTGGATGAGAGTTCGCCCGACCTGCTAGACAAGGTGGCAACTGGCATCCCGCGAGCTTCTCTGCCCGACGCTTTGCTGGAGTCAAGTGGCATTGGTTCCCCAGCAGGTCCGGAAAGGGAGAAAGCCAAGGCAGAGGTGCCCAGCCTGTCCTCACCTGGCAAAGCTGTGTGACTTGCAAAGCTGTGTGACCTGGATTGCTCTCTGGGGCAGGCAGCCGAGAGCCAGGGGACATGTGACCCTGCTTTTCACACACGCACCCCTTTGTCTCTTGCAGGCATCTCAGTCAGCAGCCTGAGCGACAATCTTTTTGTGCTCCATGTACTTCGTCAGGACAACAAGCAGAAGGTAGCAGCTCCGTGTGCCCTGGAGCCCCCACAGAGGCTGAGGGAGGGCTCAGGTGGCACTTCAGCAGCGGCGATTCCCTTTGATGAGGGGGAAGGGGGGGCATCACTCATTTGACACTGCCTGCCTAGGAGCACCTCCCCTGCCTGACTCCTAACCACACCAGCAACATTTTAAAACCCCTTTCTTGGATCTTTTCTCCCTTCAGGGAGATGTTGTGCTGCAGAGTGATTTTGTGATTGAGACTCTGACTAAAATTGCTATCAGTGCCAACAAAGTCAACAGTGTTAACATCAACCAGGGCAGGTGAGTTTAAGCAATATGAACCTGTCCTTCATGCATATGGTTCATGGCCGCTGCTGCGTTTGGGTTGGATGCTGCTGCCCCTTCTCCAGGGCTCCCAGCAGGGATTGCCACCCAGTCCTGCTCTCGAAGTGACTCATGGCTTCTGGCACAAACAAGTCCCAGAGAAGCACTTCATTTGGATAGGGAGGAACCCAGCCCAGACCCAGGTCCTCCTTCCAGCAGGCTGGGAGCTGAAGCCTGGTTTGGAATGATTTGTTTTTAACAAACCCATGCTGGCTACTACAAACTTTGTTTATAACTTTGTTTCTAGATGTTGACAGATCTGTTTTTTATTATTTTTTCCAGTATCTTCCCAGGTATTGATGTTAGGCTGATTGGTCTGTAGTTTCCAGGGTCTGTTCCCCAACCCCTTTGTTGAACCACATCAAGATCACGTGAAGTGTTAATACCACTTTATAATGCTGTGTATATCTAGCCTAATGAAAAGAAGAACTAGGGGAGACATGATAGCAATGTTCCAATATCTCAGGGGCTGCCACAAAGAAGAGGGAGTCAAGCTATTCTCCAAAGCACCTGAGGGTGGACAAAAAGCAACGGGTGGAAACTCACCAAGGAGAGAAGCAACTTAAAACTAAGGAGGAAATTCCTGACAGTGAGAACAATTAATCAGTGGACCAACTTGCTCCATGAGTTGTGAATGCACTGGAAGTTTGTCTGAAGTGGTGTAGGGGTTTCCTGCCTAGGCAGGGGGTTGGACTAGAAGACCTCCAAGGTTCCTTCCAACTCTGTTATTCTATTCTATATTAGCTTTTTTCCCACCTCTGGTAGCCCCAGAATTTTTTTAAAGATATGGTACAATGGCTCTGAAATAACATCTGCCAGCTCCTTCAGAACTTTTTGATGTAACCCATCAGATCCCAGTAATTTATATTCATCAAGATCAGACAGGTCCTCTTACCATCTTCTTGCTTATTTTAATTTTTATTTCTAGTCTGAAACTATAGTCCAACTTACCAAAAACATAACTGTAAAGACACTTTTGTGTGAAGACCAATGCAAAGAATGAGCAGCTCTGCTTTCTCTCTCCTGCCTGTTACCTCCTTGCCATCTTTCTCTTTTGTGAATTGACTGTTTCCTTGACTTTTTTCTTGTTATTTATATTCTGAAAGAAACTCTTTATATTAGCTTTCACTTTTGTTACAAGTCTTTGTTCATTCTGAGCCTTTGCTTTCCTGACTTCACCTTTGCAGATTCAGGCTATCTGCTGACATTCTTCCTTAGTTATGTCTCTCCATTGTTTGTACTTGCCCTTTTGTGAAACCATGCTGGTTTCTTCTTGGATTTCTTGCTTTACTTTTTCAGTGGTATTTTACTGTATTGGAATTTTATGTTCATATTTTTCAAGAGTTCCCCATGCTTCTTATTTTCCCCTTTACGGTTTTTATCAGGATTTTTCTTAGGCTGTCTCTGAGTTTGTTAAAATCAACTCTTTTAAAGTTTAAAATACTTAAAACTTTATGGTTGGATAATATTGTATTATTTGTATTTGCATTATATTGAATTCCTATATGACGTGGTCACCCTTGCCCAAAATCCAGCAACTTCAACTCTTTCTATCTCTTCTTGTCTATTAGTAAGAATTAGGTCCAGTATAGATTTTCCTCTTAGTTTCTTCCTCCATCTTTTGGATGACAAAGTTATCAGCTAAGTTAGTTAGGAACCTGTTCAATCTCCCACTTGCTGCAGAGTTTGTCTCCCACTTGATATCAGGATAGTTAAAGTCTCCCATTACTACTGTGGTATGTTTCCTATATACATTTGTTAATTGGTTAGCAGAGTTCATCTATTTCTTCTGCTTGGTTGGGTGGCCTATAGTATATGGCAGTGTCATTTTTTTCTCCTTTTATAATGCAAGTCCATCTCCTCTTTTGTTAGGTCTGTTTCTTTTGAATAATTTGTATCCTTCCATCAGTACATTCCAGTCATGAGTTTCATCCCATCAAGTTTCAGTATAATGGCAACTGTATTATATCTGGCTTCATATACTAATACTTCAAGTTTACCCTGTTTGTTCCCTAAACTTTGAGTGTTAGTGTATAGGCATTTGAGTCCTTTATAGGTATTGGGTATGTTTCTTATATCTCCTACTTTGTTACTGGGATTTCCATCCTTCCCATCACTACTTCATTATGTTTTTCATTTTAATTTCTTCTCTTTACTCCCTACCTCCTTATGCGATTATCTAGTGACTTTTGCTTGGAATTGGATCTAAAGGTCATGAAGATTGCCTCCCCCATTCAGTTTAGTTTAAAACCCTTTTGATAAGATGACCCAGTCATTTTCCAAATATATTTTTTCCAGTTCTTGTGCTTCTAATTCCACTTGTTGTCAAGCTCTAATTCTTTAACAGTTTTCCATAGCTGTTCATAATCTCGTTGTTGTTTTCAGATACATTGTTGTGTCACTGGTCCCAATGTGTACAGGAAAGAAGGGGTAATAATCCATGGAGTTTATTATTTTAATAAAGTACTGTTATATCTTTGATTTTTGCTTCAGGGAGACAATATATCTCTCTAGATTGACTGCCTGGTCTGCAGATTATAGTTTCTGTTCCCCTAATAATTGAATCCCCTATCACCAATATTCACCATTTTTTTCCTTAGGAAAGTCTGGTATGCTTTTCTTTCTGTTGCAGGAATGCTGAGTTGTGCCTCTTTTTAAAAAAACTATTGATGATGCTCTTTTGTGGGTGTCTGCCTATTTTCTTCCAGGGGGAGGCTATGAAAGGAACTGTTCAGTTCCAGAGGGGCTTCATTGGAGTGGGGCTAGGACAGATAGTAGGGGCTTTGCCCTTGGTTGTTTTCTTCTAAAAGTGACATGTTTTCCTCAGCCCTGCTCTTTAGGTATGTATCTAGGCTTGTTTTTTTTACAGAAGGTGCTTGTTCATTAGTGTGTTCAGTTTGGGTGTATCTGTTTTCTTCATGTTCATATATGGAGTAATTTTTTAAAAAAAGCTGTTTGCTCTCAATTGTTTTATTTTGGTGTGGTCTTTTGTTTAGATTGGGATTTCTTGCTTTGTTCATTGAGTTGTTTCTAAACCCTTTTTTCTTTAAATAATTAAAATAGTTTACATTTGATACAGTTTGGTCTTCTGTGGGCATATGTTGAAACATATGGCACACCTTGCAAGGCACTATATTATCAGTCTCTATTTCCATAACTTTGTTTTCTTTGTTTAGAAATTAAAAACTCAATATTTTCCCTGTTGCAGGGTATCAGTTTACAATACAATAACAAGACAATATTTTAGAACTACAAATTCCCTACTGTGATATCAAAAGGCCAGTTTGCAGTCTAAGATTACAATGGTCAAATTTATGTAATTGCACACATTGCTGAGAACAGGTACAAATGTTGAGAGTTGTTCATTTTATTTTGCCTTTGATCATTCTGTTCAAGATAGTGCAGTGTTGAGCTGGAACTATATATGTTGATATATAGGCTCTCCCCGGGTGGCATCTGAAAATTTTTCTTCCTGGCCATTGACATACCCTTAATCCTGACTCTCCCCACTTCCCCAGCATCAAATTCACAGTTGGACAAGGCAGGGAAGGCATCATTGACTTCACCTCGGGATCTGAGCTGCTGATAGCCAAAGCCAAGAACGGTCATCTGGCAGTCGTAAGTAACTCTTTGCTTGCCAAAGCTGAAAGCAGCCACCTTCTTCCCTGGGCTGGGCACCCAGTAGTCGGGCCTCTTTTTGAGGAAAGACCCACATCTCTTACTGCTTTTGTTTGTACTTCAGGTGGCTCCTCGTTTGAATTCTCGATGATGGTGATGGACATTTCTCTACAAGGGGCCGTAGACTAATTCAGTGATCATGGCTGGAGGTCTTCCTTGCCCTCTTCTTCAGTGAGGGGCCTCAATTTGCCTGTTCTCTCTACCCACCAATGACCCTCCTTTATTCTGCCCTTGGTTTTCCTTCTACCCACACCCAACCCACCAATCGGCCCTAAACAGACTGGCAGCCACGGTGCCCACAACTGCAGAGTTGCCAATAAATCCCAGTAAAATGCCAAATTTTATATGAAAATATTTTATAAAGAAATCTCCTGTTTTGGGGTGCTTTGTATGAAAATATAAAAAGCCATAATGTACAGATGAAATTTTGTAAATATTTCCTCCTTGTATGGGATGTTTGCACTATGGAAATTATTTTCTTATTTCTAATTGGAGAAATTATGATAATCCAAGAAATATCAGCATTCTTGGCATTTCTGTATTCTCCCCCTTTCCTTTCTTGGAAATTTCCCAAGACTAGGCAATTGCTGGTTTGGATGGATAACTTATATCTGCACTTTGACTTTGCCAAAGGGCGTTCAGCAATATCTTCTCCACAAACTGACCCTTATAAAATGGGTTTTCCATTACAGCCTTCAGCACAATATTCATGGTCTCTAGTCTTTGCAGGGACATATGAAATATCAAACAAAAAGCTATAAGAGCTAAAAAATTATTGAAATGCATTTTTGAAAACAGTAATGTAAAAAATGGTAGAATCTTCAGATTGGGAGGTTCTAAATATTTGGTGTTTTTTTTAAATGTGTATCTAAAGACACTAAGTCTGCCTTGTAACTTTTTATACTTTGGCTTCAACATTTTCCTGACACTGACATAACTTCAAAACTAGAATTTGTATATGCCAGGCAGTTTGTTGTTTGCTGTCATACAAATGGACAGTATCTACATTTTGATTTATCTTTCATGAAAACCGTTTAATGATTATTGCTTTGTGTGCAAGCTTCAAGTACTGGGCTATTTTGCCTGACTCAGAATTTTAAAATTTTTAATCATCTTACTCAGCTTGCTTTTTTCTAGCTTGAGAAATCAGCTGTTCAAGGAGCAAAGTTTGTTTATTGTCCTCTGAAAACTACAGATTAAACTCACGTTTCTGAATTGCAAAGGAACATTTACAGCACAAAGATGGGAGAACAAGCTGCTTCAGTGCTTAGGCCTGTTAATCTGGAACAAGCTTTTTGTATTGCTTACATATAATCGGTATCATTTTGTGTTTGTGCTTTACTTACTGCAGCCCAGATTCAAAGGTAGAATTCTCCTTTGCTACATGGTGACAAATGTTTTGTCATTTCTAAAATGGGGCCTATGCTATAGTGTACATAAGATTTAAGGCTCTGTGCAGTGCGATATGAAGATATGCCAAATAAATTTTTGCTAAAAATTCAAGTTTCTTTGGTTTGTTGACTTGTGCTGAAATTTGGCAAATTACTTTGTAATCAACCCAATACTGCCTTATTTGGGCCATTTAAATTTGCTTCCCCTCTCTTCGGGTCACAGGATTGCAGGATAAGTGCTCAGCCTGATGCACCACAGCCCAGTGCTAGGAGATGGGCAAAGCCACCCCCATCCCCAAGTACTTGGGGACAGTGAGAAGATGGAAAACACCTGTTAGTTACAGGACATTCTGGGCTGGCAACTGGCCATGGTTTGATGCAATTTGCATTTATTAAATAGAGTGGATTTCTCAAAATGGTGCAGTTAAATGTCTTAAGCCAAAGGCTGAATCTTCCCATTTTTTCCCAGATTGAACAAGCAATGTACAGAAACCAGTTACTTTGTAATATGGATTAGTCCACAAGCTGTGTCTTAATCACTAGGCCATTGCCCCCATCCACCCCTACTTATGGCACTAACTGAAATGAGCAAGATCCTTAGTTGTGCAAACAGGACCTCTGAATTACTCTAAATTGTTGACTCCTAGCAATTGTGTACTGCTGCTAGTTGTCATTTTTCTTCTTTCCAATTTTTTAGAGTTCAGAATGTGGACAGGTGTCTTTTCACACACTTATCATTTTTAAGACTATATTACAAACCTTGAACTAACATAGCAGCTGGACTGTACCACCATATGCCCCATGCTAAAATCCTCAAAGCCCCATATGTAATTAAAAAAATTCACACTATGCAAATATATTGTGACCTTACAATTGGTCCATTGAAGTTGGGAAACCTTTAGAGTTCACAGGTGTATATGTAGCTCCTTTATCTGCAGCTCCCCCTAAAAGTTACTAGCACTTCTGCATGCTCTCAATCACACCATGGTCTTGAACCCGATGCTTCCTGCAGCTTTGGGGCAACATTAAGGCCAAAAAATCCATCCACTCCACCTCCAATCAGCAGCTGTGAATACCCAGGTTTACCCCGATGAGGGTACCAGGGTAGGACCAGCAATGGTGCTCTATAAAGCAAACAGCAGCATTCTGGTCAGTGGCAAGTGATGGATGAGATAATTTGTGAAGATGGGGCTCCTTGGAAGCTACTTTGCATGAACAGAAGATGTGCGCCCTTTTAGCCTGCTACTTCCTCTCTGTCCAACTGGATCATGGCAAGGGCTCTGAGTAAGGATAGCTCACAAATTTTATGTCCACCGCTGTTTTTATCTGGGAAATGATTAGAGGGGCCAACAAGGGCTCAGCTGCACCTGCCAGGCTAGTCACACCTCTGAAGATGGAGCAGTGGGTCCAGCCTGATGTTCTCTGGCTCTGGAAGTCTGCATCACACCTGGCAGACACCCAGCGTGAGTCAATCACCCATTCCACCACTTGAAAGGAGAGCTGCACCTGTCTCAACTGGTCACCCTGCCCTGTCTGCCTATCAGAAAGAGCAAGAAATCCTATAGGTATTCAAGCTACTAGGTAAAAGTTCTGGAAAACCTGTTTAATGCAAGCTGTCCTCTTGGCCCAATCACCCGTGGAAAACATAAGCAGGAGCAGCCCAAACAGGCTGCTGCCTTGTCCTTGGGAGACACCCTTCTCCTATCACCTAGGCCTCATTATATGAACTCTGCACAGGGCAATGGTTGAAAGTAGGGAGGTGGCAAACAGGAAAGCTTCTCAGGCTCCAAGCGAAAGCAGCTTTGAAATGGAGTCTCCAAGGTGGCCCACAGATGCAGCACATACTGCTTCGCTGGCACATCCCTTGCCCTGCCCTACCCAACAGAGGTCTCCCCATGCTGGTAAAACTAGAGGTGAAAAAATGGTATCCTAGAAGCTGGAAGGGTCTTCAGTGCTGAGTTTTTCCCCAGGAAATAACTAGCCCAGGGGTGTCAAACTCGCATTTTCATGTTACATGATGTATTGAGACTCCTCCCCCCGCTAAACGGGTCAACATGGCCAGCTATCTTAACCCAAAGGTATCCCTGCCCATCCCACAGCATCCAGACACCCCTGAACTAGCCTAAGGAATGTGTCAATCATTTTAGCAAGGCCAAACCTCCACTTCTTGGGGGGGAGGCAGCTTCTCTGGGATCAGGGAAGCTGCCTTCTCACACAAGTTGCCATTTTTTGCATCTGCTCTCAGACAGCACTTGGGGCACACACTCTGGGCTTTCCCAATGGTGCTACTCTCTCAAGAGGTGAAATGCTTGATGCTGGGTGATGGCTGAGAGACTCCCCACTTTTGAAAGGCTTGTGCAGAGAGGGCGCCAAGGTGCAGAATCTTTACACAGTATTTTATTTATCCAAGACTTGCTGCTCACTCCAAAGGGGAATCCCAAATGAAACTAAAAGGCAAGGATACAGGTCAGACCAGAGGTATGTGATAAGGCATTCAGACAAAAAAGATCCCTCCAATATTTACTAGCCCGTGGCCTAAAGAAATGAACAAGGTATAAGTTGAGTTGAACAGGAAAGGAAGCAGCTGCTGAGAAAGTCGAGAGGGCGAGAGAAAGGAAGGGGGGAGATGGGGGGGAGAAACATGGCTTGATTTTCAAAGAGGTACTCTAGCTCAACCTGACCCACTGTCTATCTGCTTAGAAGATGGAAGCATTACCTCAATGTCGCCATCGTCAAGCAGACTGAATGTTCAAGAGTGGAAGAGGGTGCTCTGTATCCAGCCACAAATTTAAATTCACATATCCTGGCCGAGGCCATCTAGTGAAATTACAGCCACCAACTGTCCACAAACTCTGCTTTTCCTGCTACTTGTTCTGCCTGCACCTCTTGCTGAATAGGGACCAGGGTAAAGTAGCAGTATATTTGGCATTGTTTTAATTTAGGGTTGTTTTATTTAAGTTTAATGTTAATTCCATGCTGTGTTTCAGTAAGAACAATACAGATCCTGTATCTGTGGCTCCAGTCAGATATCCAGTAGTACAAATTAGCTTCAAGTTACACATACTGAACAAAAGAGGTTGAGCTAGCAAAGAGGGCAGGAAAAGGGAGAGAAAAATATTCAACACACATGCAGGCTTTTCAACGCCACCTTCAATGCTCACCTGCTTGGAGGGAAAGTAAAGAGAAGGCAAGAATGAGCAGCCACGGATTGTGGACCGTTACCAGCACCCATCACCTCAGCAGTTTTGGGTTTTTGTTTTGTTTGACAGCAAAACCATTACAAGAACTGTTCCAATGAAACCTGTAACTTCAAGCTAAACGCCCAAATTTAAACACTGGTATAAAATTGTTTAAACAATTATAAAAAATGAAAAATGCCACCATCTGCACTTCACAGTGCAAAATACTTTCCCTAGAATTCTAATGGCTTCCTGATGTTACCTCCAACTGACAGAAGACACACAATAATTCAGAAAAAGCCTCCATGCAGCCAGTCCGGTTAGTGTCTTAAAGAAACTGAAAGCTGGCACCAGTAAAATCCACAGACATTCACTCTTGCCTTTTAAAGAACTTTTCAACTGTGTAAAAAAAAAAAAAAAAAAAACCAACAGGGTAGGAACCTAAATTCTGGGGCCCATCACAACGTCAGATAAGATGGCTCCCAGGGAGACTGAGGGACTTTGAGGGAGAATGGGGCAGAAGGGGGACAAAGATGGGGTCTTTTATTGGCCTTGATGTCTCACTGGGTCTCATCTTCCACATCCTGCAGTGCTTCTTTACTCTGTTCTTCACCTGGGAAGAAAAATCAACACGGTTAGGCCCTGCAAGAGAGAAGCAGGTGCCACCACCCTGCCTGCCTTTAAGGAATACCCTCCCCACACACACAAGCAGGGCAGTCCATACAGCCCGAGACACAGCAGAGGGGCAGTGACCAGAAGGCCCAATCAAGGGAGCAACCCCCCCCCCCCAAAAAAAGTGTTCTTCTCTTTCCCTTGCACATGGAAACCAGGTGAAGACAAAGGAAGCCATTGCAGGGCCAACATTTCATCCGCAAAACTAGTTAGTTCATCTTGCAAACCTATCCCACTAAGAGTAAATTGTCTATCCCCAAATACAAGCAGCTATGGACAAAAACGACTCAGGATCCTTTTGACCACAATGTTCCCATGCTTCTCGTTAATTTGGAGCCTCCTGATCCAACTGAAGCATGCAACAAAGATGGGCTGCTCCACTGCATTCTGCCAAGGGTGAGCTGCCCCTGCCTGGTTCTCTGCACACAAGTCCCCCTAAGATCAGGAGACCACACATCTAACACGGCCTGACATGCAGCGGGGTCACATCAACCAGCAGAAAAGCTCAGCTTTCGCCATGCCAGTCCTTTAGACACTTCAGGAATTGTTCTTGTGCCAGTAAAAAGGGAGCCTTGTGTACAACCTGCCCTACTTGCTGGTTCATGGAGTTCAAGAGGAAAAAAAGGCTAAGTTGTGACTTTACCCTTATGGAATGCAACAAAAAGACTGACCATCTCTGAGGATGTTCAGTCAAGCATCCTGCTTTGGGGGTGGGTGTAAGATGCCAGATCGAATTGTATTCATGGACCTTCACTTGGCGGGGGGGGGGGGGGGGGAGAAGAGACAAGAGTTGGTGCATAGCCCTGGCATGAGTCAGAGATGCAAGCATAACGTAAGCATGATTAGTGAGTGACAAGAAGGGGAAAAAAGGTATTCTCCAGGGTCATCATGAAGACTTACAAAGTAGAGTATTAGAAAATGAACAGGTGGAGTTCCTTTTAAGAATCTACATAATGGAAAAGGAAGGGAAAACAGGAGTTAAGAAAAGGAAACCTGTTGAGTTTGACTACGATTAGAAAAAAGCATGAGAAGGAGAGGAACCTCAGCCCAAATGTACATGTTCAGCACTGAAATTGTAAGGCATCAGAAAACAGGAAAGCAGCACACACGCACAAAACCCAAACAAGGGTCCCTGCATTCTGCCCCCAGCCCCCTCTCTCCTAGAACCCTAAGCCCAACCCTTTAGGACAGTAAACCCAATTCTATCTTCCCATCCTGTATTCAACAGCCAACAAGATACAAATTCCTGCACTTCCCATAGTATCAGGTTTCTGTTGAGTCAGCACAAACCAAGAACCACAGTATTGAATTGTCATGCAGCTTCACCTAGAAAGGGTAATTATTTAGATGCTACTGTTCTTTGTTCTAAGGACTAGCCAGGATTCAGTGTCTGACCTGGAGACCAGCTGACTGGGAACTGTCCACTGAATTCAGCGGCTGGCAACCTTCTAGGTTTGAAAACAGGGAGGGCAGTTGGAGAAAACATGTGCAGAACTTCAGAGGCTGTATAAATACATTCTGCTGCCAAGCAACAGCGTGTTCTCTTTAAGTAAAAGCCATGAGAATTTCCTTCCGGAAGCTTGATGTGCACTTCCTTTCTTTGTGCTGTCTTTGCTGAGACCCCAGTCATCTCTTCAAGGTCTCCCATCCCAAGAAAAGGACAAGACCAAGTACACCTCAGTCTCCTGTTGATGGAGACGGTGTTGGGAAACCAGACTGGCAGGCAAAGAACAAGCTCCCCAGCCTCCCCCAGTTCTCATTTCACCAGGTTTGGGATAGAGAGAGAGAGAAAAATTAATTTTGATGAAACTAACTGGGAAAGAGATGGGACAGACCAGAACAGCATTAGAAAAGCAAGAAGCCTGTCCTCTCTGTGGTTCGGTATAAAGAAGATGCTCTGCATGTTGGCTGGCAGCATTAAATCTGCAAAGTTCAATATACTCCGAACAGGAGAGCAGAAACCGACCGCTGGCAGCCTGGAGGGTTAGATTGCAATGCAGCCTTACTGTGTGACAGGTCTTCAAGAGGCTGGGGCCAGAATTAAAGCTGCATCAATGGGGAGTGGAATACCACAGGGGGTACCCTACACCGGGGCCCTCTTGTGTCGAGAGAGGCACAAGTTGCCACTTGCTTTCTAAGCCCAATTCCAGGCACTCATCTTACACACTTTAGACTCAAAAGGAACTGCAAGACCCATGTAGGGAGTTCTTTGCACTCCTGGGTCCTCAGCGGAAACCCTTTGCGGCCATCTCCAGGGGCATATTTAGCAAGCCATTTTCTCTTTGATAAGCCGGGTCCCATGCTATGGAATCAACTGCCCACAGAGAACTTAAAATCTACTTTTTTAAAAAGAATTTCAGACATTGTACTGCTTTGTTTCAAAGTTTCCAAAGTGATAAATGCTTTTACATCTTTATATGCAATATACATAGTCTTGTGAACTGCCTCAAGCTATCTGAATGAGTGTCAGCTAAATGTAAGAACAATTACAGCAATAAACCTGCTCATTATAGACACTACATGGGACCCAAGGGAAAAGAGGTGAAAGAACTTTAGATGGTCAGCTTCCTATCAGATCAAAACTACGATCCTCATCCCTATATACATGAGATAGTAATCTGGTTTCTCACCAGAGCTGTTTGGTGAACTTTTACATTTCACCTTCCAAGTAATTTATCTCAAAGTCAGCTTCAAATTTCAAATAACACAACTTGCTTATTCACCTACCAGCTTTTCTTCTCAAAAGTGCTGTGAGTCCTATGCTTATCTATTTATAATTCTGTCCCCAGCTATTCAATGGGACCTTCTTGGAAGTATGTTTAAATGTAACCTTTACCTCATGATACATCTTGCCTGTTACTTTTAAATGAGTGCAGAGCACCAGACAAAAAAGCTCTGAAATAGACATAATCCTGCAGTGCAAAAAATACATAAAAACACGCGCAATCCAGGAAAACACAACATACACACAAAAATGTTTGTGAACCTTTTAGAATGTTCAATATTTCTGCCTGAATATGATCTAAAACATATCTTCTCCACACGTCCTAGAACTAGACAAAAAAAGAACCCAAATAAATGTCAAAAACATACTCTGTTCGTTTATTCACTGGAGAAAATTATCTACAGTTCCATATTTATGTGTGGGGAAAGGTGTATCTCTAGGGCTGGTCTTCAAACTTGGCAACTTTAAGACTTGTGGACTTCAACTCCCAGAATTCCTCCTCCAGTCATGTTTGCTGATGAATTCTGGGAGTTGAAGTCCACAGATCTTAACTTACCAAGTTTGAAGACCCTTGCTCTAGGGCTACCACCTCATTTGAAGGGGAAATTAAGAGCCAGGGATTTCAATCAATGGGGTGATGATGATCAGGTATGAGTGTGGGAAGTCCTGCCTTCCCCAGAGTACAGGATTCTGAGTATTGTCCCAGGGGAGACAACTGCACTTTATTTTTTTTCTTTGAAGATGTTTCGCTTCTCACCTGAGCAACTTCTTCAGCTCTGACTGCATGGCAGGGTGGAAAAGAAGGATTCCATCCAGTCAGAGCTGAAGAAGCTTCCTGGATGAGAAGTGAAACGTCTTCAAAGAGAAAGAAGGAAAACCAGTTGCTTCCTGAAAAAAACTGTTCCTTTGGGACAACCTTCCTGTTCCTTTGGGACAACCATGACCTGGATGACTGAGAATCTCCATAGACAATTCTGGGTATTCATTTTCTAAGCCTGATCTTCATAACAAGCATTGTATGTTGAAGTGTGCCATGGCTTGAACAAAGGAGATTTTTGAGTATTTTCCAAAAAAAACCCCAGGTGTTGATGTTGAGCAGGCAAGAAAAGGTTGCAAAATCATTTCCAGAGAGTTTGGACTCTACCAATCTGCTGTCAGGCAATCTGTCTGTACCTAAGAAGGCAAGTCAACACCATTGTTGCCCACCCCAGGAGCGTCTGACCAACCAGGATAACACCAAGAGCAAAACCTGTAATACTTGGGAGTCTCCAAGAACCCCGATAGGGACTGAAGGCCTCTCCTGCATTGATGAGTGAGTGTCCGTGTTGGTGAGGCCACCATTGAAACACTTGAGAACAATGGTGTGTGTGGGGCAGGGTTGCAAGAAGAAAGCCCCTTGTCTCCAAAAGGACACTGCTGCCCGCCTACAGTTTGCAGAAGGCCACGTAGGCGAGCCAGAAGGCTGTTGGGGGAGCCTCCTGTGAAACACACCAGTCGTACAATCGAAGAATGGTCAAAGCAGAAGGAAATTAATGTTTGGTAGTGGCCAAGCCAAAGTCCAGACCTTCATCCTATAGAAATGTTGTGGGAGGGCCTAAATCAGGCGGTTCAAGCAGCTCACCAGCAGCCCCCTCCCCCAAGTTCAATCTCTTCTGTAAGGATTTGGGGGGTGGGGGGGGAGAGTTTGAGAATGCCAAAATCCCTCCAAGCAGATGGGCAGGGACTAACTGTCCCTGGAAAGTCATTGCAGTTATTGCTGCTGGGGGGGAGGGGGGGCTGAACACCAGTTCCTAAAAAGAAAGGTTCACATATAAAATAGTTAGCCTTGCGTTTTCTCAATGAAGAAATATAATGTTTTGGTTCATTTGTTTTAAGTGAGTAATCTTATCTAGTATTAAAACTTCTAGGAAGTCACATTTTAAGTCATCTTTGTGTAGAAATATTGGATATCCAGAAGGTTCACAAATTTTTAACCATTACGATTCAACTGCCAATCAATGCTTTAATTAGCAAAAATTTATCAATGCTCAGGAGAGGAATGAATTCCAAGAGAAATTAGGCTTGAAGGATTTAAAATCATCATATCTTTTAGACATTGATAAAGTGGCTGAAAATAATAGTTAACATTAATAGCTCGAGATCCTTCCCCCTACAATAAATTACATTATAAGAAAGGTGTTCTATACATGATAACAGATAATCAGAGTTGGAATGGACCTTGTAAGTCATCTAGTCCAACCCCCCGCCCAAGCAGGAGACCCTACACCATTTCTGACAAATGGCAGTCCAATCTCTTCTTGAAAGTCTCAAGTGATGGCGCTGCCACAACTTCCGAGGGCAAGCTGTCCCATTGGTTTTGTTTTGGAACCCAAGGCCAAACCGAGAATCGATTGCAATTGTAAAAAACAAAAATAAAGGGCTCTCCGGAGACTATCAATCTCCATGCAGCTGGAAGAACTTTGGAATTAATCAGGCAACTAGAGGGGTGGTATGCTTATAAGGATCTAGCACTACATCCTTGAATGAGAGTCATTCAACCAAGGTAAAATGAAGTAGTTTGCAGAATCCTCCCCCCAAAAACCTATTTATTGGCGTCTAAATACTTGGCCAAAGTCAGACTGCGCGGATCTTAATAACAAGTCCATGGCTGACAGCAGCTTCAGGTGCAAGCAAGGAGAGGGCGGGGTGCTTAAGCCCTGACAGTTCCTCTGGGTGTCTGCTGAAGAGGGAGCTCTTTTTCCCATTGGTGGACCGCAAACCCCAATATACTCTATAAAAGGACTCTCCGGGGCTGGTTCCTCTGCCGGAGACAACCCCACTGAGGGAAAGAAATATCTTTCATTTCACTCCCTACCCAGCCCTTTGCTGCCTAGACTTCCACATGGGGATATGTTCCTATTCCATTACGGTGTGCCATGAGGTCACCAGGGCGGGGAGGGGGGGCTGGACCTGCCGGGGCTACTCACCGTCACCCTGCATGTCTGAAGTCCATAGTGTCAGGTTATCACGTAACAACTGCATGATAAGCGTAGAATCCTTGTAACTTTCTTCACTCAGCGTATCCAGTTCTGCAATTGCGTCATCGAAAGCGGCTTTTGCCAACCTATAACCAGAGGATGACTATAGTCACAAAACATGTCAAGGGAACCAATTGCTCCTCCCTGGCAATAACTGCCCCTGGGCTCTCTTAATTTTGCAGCAGCCTCCCTTTCCAGAGCCGGCTTGGTCCTCTGACACAATACCTTCGGAGGGAACACCTTTGGGGGAACTCTGACCTTTCCTTCTTCCTCCTCCTCTGGTATTCCAGACCGATCCAAGGATGGCAACAGTCTGGAGTTCCCTGAGACACTCATTCACGGAGGGCTTTAAGGGATGAGGCTTCCTAGTAACTCCACTTTCTTTTATTAGTCTGTATGCCTCACTTACCTGCAGGCACGATCAGGAGAATTAAGAATTTCATAGTAGAAAACAGAGAAGTTGAGGGCAAGTCCTAAGCGGATGGGATGTGTTGGAGGAAGTTCTGTCATTGCGATATCACTAGCAGCTTTATAAGCCACCAAGCTGTTCTCGGCAGCTTCCTTTCGGTCATTTCCTGTGGCGAACTCAGCGAGATACCTGTGGTAGTCCCCTTTCCTGGACAAGGGAATAAAAAGCAATCAAGAGCAAGCCCAGACCTTGGATGCGCAAGACGACTTATTGCTGAAGTGGATTTCAATCTCTTTGGGCTGCTGTTATTTCTAACTAATGGGATAAAGGGTTGAATTGTAATATTTTAAACTTGCCCACTTGCTCCCGAGATTTGTGCAGCACCCCCCTCCCTGCATAGTGTGTTTCAAAAGCCCCCAAGATCTGGCTCTTCGCTGAAGCCTTTGGCAAATGTGATTGAAATTTCACTGGGAGTCAGGAGGCACATTAATTTAATAAATCGACATTATTCTTATGTTAACCAGCTATATTTGCACGGCACAATGTGAGATTCTTATGAATCATAATTTGCCAAGAATTAAGTCAGGCTCCCATATATGGTTACTGCACTCTCAATTCTCCACCCCCCAAAAAGCCTCTAAATATTCAATTGCAATAAAAATGAGGCAGAAGGGGAGGGGAAGCAGGGTGAATTTGTCAACTGAAAGACCAAATTTCATTTTTTTTCACTACTGATTATAAGGTTAAACTTTTTAAATAATAAATAGATCTGATTAAAGCTGTTTGCCCAAAGTGAACATCTTAGCTCATTTTTCTCTTTGTAGGGAAAAATGGAAACCAGTACTTATTTCAGTTCAATCCCTCTTCCGTTGAAAAGGAAGCTTATGCCATTTAATAACAAGAAGCAAACAAGCTGCATAGTGACACATTTCCCCAAACCCTAGCTTATGCTTCTGTGTAAAACCTATTGTGGAGTTAAAAGGGCTTTCTGCATTAAAAGAATCAATGCAATCAGTTCTCAAAATAAGAAATATTTATGCTATTCCTACTACTATGCATTTCATCTTGAAATTCAGATGAAAATGAATTGCTCGAACCTGTCCAGCAACTACCAGATTTTGCTTCAAGCCACTCATCCTGGTCGTTTCCTATCTGTTTCCCCTTTTTCTTTCTCTCGGGTACAGATGGCCAGGCTAGAAGAAAGATTTAATACTGGAAAGGAGGAAAATGACAAACTTATCCAAGGCAGAAATTCTTCTAACTATGGTTCAAAGGACCCTATATATAGAAGTACTGGGCAGATTTGCAAGAGTTAGTAAAACTTAAGTTCCATACTCAAATATTTGATTAAAAGACCACCCTTCTAGTTTAAGACTGCAATGTTACCTTATGCAGAGCACTTATGCAAAACTATCTTAAATACTGCTTCCCTTCATAAATCACATTATAATCCATCTAATTGGTATAGCTTTGCATGATTGCAAAGTTCATGCAATGAATGATTGCAAAGTTCCTGAAAGATAAGTTGGGAGCAGACCCAGGACACCCTCTTTGAGGGCTAAAATGAGAGCATGAACACCCACAAAGTTAGGGCAACCTCACCCCCCACCCCCCCAAAAAAACCAGGATGCATTTCGGAACTGACTGGCTTATACAGGTTGAAAAACAGATACATGCTGTGAAGAATGCAGGACCGATTACTTTATTCTTTTGCTTCTCCATTCTGCTTGTTTTCCTGCCTAGCTAGATGCAAGCTCTGCTCATTTTCTTACCTCCATGGGTGTTCAAGGTCTCCATCATGGTAGAAAAAAATTACTTTTCATCATTCAGATTTCTTTCTTAGGATAGAGAGGATTTCCACAAATAAGCAGTTTAGTTAAGGCACACACTCTTCCACACACTCTATGCCTGCAATCTGGTACCTACATTTTATAATAGAAAACCTTCGATTCACCAGTATTGGCTGCTGGAATGAGGTGTTTGTCCAGTACATCCAGAATATCACAACAGATTAGTTTCAATTCAGTCTCAACCTTGGAAGGGGGAAAAAGTTTACAGAGAGAGTTTAATCAAAGCATTTGAAGCTGAATTCAACTAACAATGTATGAGAAAAACAACTGCCAGTCAAATAATGCCCAATATATTTTCCTGCCTGTCACAGGGACAGCTTTGGAAAAGGATGCTCTCCCCACTCCCCCCTGCTAATCTAGTCACAGCTGGCGGCTCCAGCATTAGGTGGCTAACAACCTCCCCCTCCCCCCACCTAGCAGCACCTACAGGAGAAGGTGGGGAAACTAGATGAGAACATATTTCCTTTCTACATTATTAAAACTCCCCCTTCTGTAACCGTATGCATATCGTAGGGCAACAATTTTTGAACCAAAATATCTCAAGTCAGCCAACTTATAGAATGAATCCAAAAATCTGGGACTCCCGTGGACTCCCGTGGAACTGAAATTTGGCAAACTTTATAAAAATTTTATGACATAAAATTATCATAAAGCAATTTATGACACAATACAAAATGTCATAAAAATTTATATTTCATGGCAGTTCCACTCTGAGCATATCCCATCTTTTCAAACTAAGGCAGGATGTTCTGTCCTTGTCAAAAGCGTTGAGGAATCTGGCAAGGAAATATCTCTGAAAGGATGAGCCAACGGGCCACACGGGTTGGCTAATCTTTCCATTCTGGACCTGTTGCCATGCCATGACACCCCATTCTCTCTACCATGGAAAACAGGGGTTCTTCATGACCAACTGGTTCTTCTTGTACTAAAACCAGGGCTCTGAGAAAGCAATGGTTGGATTTATTCCTGGGCACCGATTTCACCAGATGGCATACTGATCCCAACATGTAAAGGTGCAAACTCTGGCCAAGTCTCCCAGCTAACCATCCCTTATACCCTGAGGAGAAGAGCAGGGCACCTTGATACAAGACAGCTCTGTGACTTGAGATCTAGCATGTTCCAGTGAGAGACTGCCCATCACCGTATTGCATCTGCATCGATATACTACACCCCCACCGAACATTTTTTTCTATTAGAAACTGAAGATAGAATTCTTTTATTGGCCAAATGTTAATGGATTGGTGCAAATGCTCTCAGTGTACATAAAAAGATACATTAATTCATCAAGAGTCAATTATCATAAGATGCAACACTTAACAATAGTCACAGGGTACAAATAGGGTACAAATAAGCAATCAAGTCATACTAGGAAACAGTCAATAAAAATTTGTTAGGAGACAAGCAACAAGGTTACAATCATATAGTTGTAAGTGGGAGGAGATGGGTGAAAGGAAGGATGGGAGGATTAATAGTAATAGTAATGCAGACTTAGTAAATAGTTGATAGTTAAAATATCTGGAAAGCCTTTAAGAGGGTGCACATCCACAGCGTTCCCATTCATCAAGGCAAGCGATCAAGGCATGCAGAGCTCCTATCTAGCTCTATTGCCCTAACATGGACCTCTGCATTCCTTTCACAGAAAGAAAGCTCAGATTTTGCCTCAAAATCAAGTCCAGGGAGCCCCTCACCAGATTCCAAACCTAAGAGGCCTTGACTCTAACCCCAGAAGTGTGTATACACACACAAGCCTGAATGGCCCCTGCAAAGCCTAAGTGATCGTGGCAGCTTCCAATGAAGACCAGTCCTCCTAGGCTGAACCACCTCAACATGGAAAGTTGCATTATTTAGAAAAAAAGGACTGCCAATGTTGTTAAGTGTCCAGATTGAAGCTTAAATAATACGATCAAAAAAATTCAAATATATTTGTGAAGTTCAATAGTTTCTCATTAGCATACTTAGAGGCATTCTTGTGAAAACGACTGAGGACAGGCTTAAGGAAGCAGAGAACAGCAGCTATTACATGTGCATTTCAGTTTTGAGTTTCTGGAATCATTGATTCTCCTTCTGCTCCAAAGCAAGAACTGACACTAATGGGTCAATTTGGCTTGACCCAGCTATGGGGGTGCAATTGTTTGGAATTTTGCCTTCAGTGCCATGTAGCTTTTTTTAGGATTAGTAAACTTAAGTACAGTTTGCACAGAGAAAAGGTACAAAGAATCTATCAATAGGCTGAGAAACTATATAGTTCTATGTATCTCGGATTTCTACTTAAGGGCCCCAAAACTTCATATGTACTGAGAATCTGCCTTACAATAATAAAGACATCCCATTCCCTGGATCTATTTTAAGAATCTGAGAGTGCCTCCTTCCCCAAGAGTTAATGGTTGCCTCTCCTAAGCTAACTCGGTAACTGAAATGGAACTTAAAATTCCATTTATAAACAAGCAAAACTTATGAAATAGTGTTACAGTGTGAAATGCTCTTATTTCCTTCCATCTCTCTCCTGTCCTCAACAATTACTCCATAGTCGGTAAATGTGTTCAAGTCAAGTGAATAATTCAGTTTCACCCACACACAGAGCTATGCCCAAAGGACTCTTTCGGCAACTCAGTGCAGTTTACTAGACCACTGGAAGGATACATGTTGGAGACACATTCCAAAGCCTCCAGACTCTGCAGCTCCTTTCCATAGGAATCTATGCCCGTCTTCAGAAATAGAGCCATTAAGTCCATTGGGAGGAGGAAGAGAAAAGAGCTGGGCCAAAATGCCACAAGAGCTACAAATGCTGTGGTGCACACACCCAGGACAGTAGAAGGAAATGGGATAAAAAGGTACCTCCACTCCACACAAATGTCACTGCTGAACAAACCTTGCAAAACAAAACAGCCACTTCCAAGCATGATTCTGGGGACTGAGGAGGTACAATTGCAGCACTCACCATTTGCCGATACTCCCGGATCATCTTCAATTTGTCTTCCCCACCTTTGTTCTCTTCCTTCTGCTCAATGCTACTGATTATTCTCCAGGAGGCTCTTCTGGCACCAATCACATTTTTATATGCAACAGAGAGCAAGTTTCTTTCCTCGACTGTCAGCTCCACATCCATTCCAGCCACTTTCTTCATTGATTCAACCATTTCTAAAATAGACATACACAACACAGAGACTTATGTGTCAGATTTCTCATGCCAAATATGGGAATAAACTTTATGGTCATCCAACAAAAATGAAACCAATATTGACAGTTCAAACCCAGAAACTTATCCTGATCTGGTGTGTGAGTGTCAGACAAACCAGGCTGCAACGCCAAAAGCAGCAGGCCCCCATGGGAGCAAATATAAATGTACGCAGCAAAACTTTTTATGACAGATTAATCGAAGCCTTCCAAAGAACCACTGCTGCACCAATGCTGATTTTCAGCCCTGGAAAACAAAGCTGCAGCCGTGGCAATCAGAGCTCTGAATGGCTGAGATTCCAAATGCACCCAACTCCACTGACTGCTTCTTGCAAATTCTTGCAATCATCTGAAGACCTTCTCCCCTGCACAGTAGCATGAAAAAAATGAGGTAACATATGCTATAGGAAAGTATGGAGGACACAGAAGGGAACCTCCCGACACAAGAGGAGGACTGCTTAGCAAATGAAATTCAGACACCCTTATACCAAGCCATGAGTATTTCACTTGCCCATTCCACTAGAGGGATGTGGCCCTCTGGGCAGAGCTAGCCTTAAAGCTTATATTCAAGATGACCAGTCAAGATGATCACCCATAGCTGGGCTTTCCAACAATATTACATCCCATACTTTTTGGGCATGAATCAAGTCAATATTTTAAAATTATTAGATTAACAACCTGCCTTTTTCACATTTAATCCAAAAGGGATTTGGGTGTGATGCATTAATAACTGAGCAGGTTCCAAATAATGGACAGTAATCATTCCCCTCTACTCTGCCCTGGACAGACCCCACCTGGGGTCCTGGGTTTAGTTCTATGAACCATGGTTCAAAAAGAACAGAGCAGGAAATTAAGAGTTTGGAAGATGATGATCAAGGTAGTGAATGGCTGGAAAACCAAATCCCATGAAGAACAGTTACAAATCCTGGTTTTTTCACCCATAGAAGAGAAAACCGAAGGGAGACATAATAGCAGTTGTGAAACCTCTGAGGGATTGCCACACAGATGCGGTGGAGTGATTCTTTGTTGCCCCAGAAGGCAGGACCATAAGCGATGGATTCAATTTAAAGGAAATAAGTTCAGCCTAGAAGTTAGCAGAAACTTCTGGGTTGTCAGTCAGTGGAAGAGACGGTCACATGAAGCAACGTCTTTGAGAGGATGACTGGTCCTCTGCCAATGATGCCTTGGTGAGTCTCATACTGAGCAAGGGACTGGATTTGATGCATCTAAGGTCCCTTAACAAGCCCATGAACACGATCATCTCTCCCAATATTTTGATACTTTTCATTGAGACCCCACTCATGATATGCCCTCTTCTAGGAACCTAATCCAACACAGAACATGTTCGGCACCAGTTCAAACTATTCCACATCTTCCAAGTATTGCAGAATTTAAATACTAAGCTTAGTAAGCCCTTCTGATATCTATAGAGCCACTTCAACATCTGAGTGATGCAAACATACCCAGGTTTAGGAATATAGGAAGGATTCTAAATACAGTATCCAGTATTTAGGGGTTCCAAAATCCATAAAGGATTCTGACCCTTTCCTGGCTTAGATCCAACATAAGGGAATCACTGTTCCTAATTTCATATTTTATTGCTGTGTTTATACTTAGTACTGTTAATTTTATTACGTTATTTGTAAGGTCTATGCCCAGAGAATATGTGAACTGTAAGGACCGACATACCCTTGGGGTACTTGACATATTTAGTTTACTTTATTGTCACTGCACCTCGTACAACAAAATGAAATGCCATTAAATGAGGGGAACAGAAGCACCAAGACCACACTGTTCTTTTGCTTGTTCCCATGTATGTTGTGAAGTGGGAGTGGGTGGCACCCAAAATGAGTGTTGTTCCCTTATGAGAAGGCCAGCAATCTCCTCCCAGGTAGCTTGCTGGCCTGTTCACCCACAGGCTTTTGCTGATTGAGAAAATAAAAACAAATAATCGGAGTTTAGTCCATCAACTGGGTTTGTCCCCTGTTCTTGTCCGTCCCCCCCCCTACAATGTGGCTTTGCCTTTTTCCAGCTTTCCTAGATCCCGACCTGCTAGGCAAGGAGCCACCAAGGCCAGAGAGATGCTGGGGAACAGCAATCGACGTATTCCTGTGGCATTCCGAGAAGGAACAGCGCACTATTAGCGATTGCGGGCGCGCGCGTTTTTCCTATTTGGGAGAAAAAGGGCAATTTCAACGCTGGAACCAGAGTAGGGAAATCAGGCAAGCGGCCGCCGCGGGAGGAAACAGGCGGGGAGGGACGGATCGGTCGAGACGCCGGGCTCTGCCTGGCGCAGCCCGGCCTCTCCTGCCCGGCATGTGAGTCGAGCGAGGCCGTCAGGCTCCTTCACTTACTCGGCGCTTCCGGGCTCGGCCCTTTGGGGGGGGGGCGCCCTTCCCCCCCCCAGAGAGGCCACGCCCCAGCTTCGGCGGCCCTCCGCCCCCTCCCACCGCGGCCTTGGGGGAGGGTCGCCCGGGGCTTACCCCCCCGAAGGCTGAAGGGGTTCTGCGCGGGTGAGGGGGCGCCTCCTCTAATTCCCTCCCCCGCCTGCCGGGGGGTCCCCTTCTTCCGCCTCCTCCCCACCACTGCCGCCGCCTGAGCGCGCGGCCGCCATTTTGTCTGCGCCCCCCGCCCGGCGCTCCCGCCCTGCTTCCTCCGCCTCCCTGGCCGCCCGCGCCGCCATTTTGTCGCCGCTGCCCCGCCGCCCGGCTACGGTCCGCTGCCGGCCGCCTCTCTTTGTCCCGGCCCGGTGGTCGCAGCCTCGCTCCCGCCTGGCGCTCTGCACTGCCCGCCCCTCCCTGCTCGTCTCCCGCCGCCGCCCCGCGCACCATCGTAGCGCTCGGCCTGCTCGGCCAGCTTAGCCTGGTAGACGAGGTCCTCCCGGTCGTCCATGTCCGTGGGGCGAGGGCGAGGGCGGCGACGCGGGACGGATGGAGACCGATGGTCCGGCGGCGGGGGGGCTCAGCCACGATCAGCTCTCGCTGCTCTCCGGGCAAAGATGGCGGCGACACCTCCTCCCGCTACATCCGGGCAGTGCGAGCACCGCGCGCAGGCGCTACCACGCCCCCTCGCCCTCCCTAGCAACGGCTAGCCCTTGCCAACCGCCGGGCGGACGCAGGAGGCGTTGCTGGCTCAGAGAAGCAGGGGTCGGGGGCGGGGTACGGAGCCAGCAAGTCTGGCGGAAGAAGCGTCGGGAGCCTTGCCCGAAGGAGCGGCCTCTCCTGGAGGGGCGACTCCTGCTCTGAGAGGGCCGGGCCCTCGACCTCCACCCGGCGGGGCCCCGCGTGGACGCGCCCGGCCTTGGCGGAACTCGGTGCCCTCCAGGCCGCCCGTCCCCAGCAGAACCGGACGCTGCTGCTCCCCTTCTCTCGTCGCCTCCCCTCTGACCGCTCCTCCAGCTTTGTTCGTCGGCCAACTTTCTAAGCTGCTTTGGCCCCCTTCCTCTGAGGGGGACCCGACCCAACCCCGCGCGCTTCTCCGTCAGCTGCAGCCCCTCGCGGCCCACTTTTCCTTTCAGGAGGTGGAGGAGAACTTCAGACGGCCCTTGACCAACGAGAGAAAAATTCAGGCTAATGTGTTTTTGTCAAAGCCTGGCCCGACCCTGTTAATTGGAGCAAGCCTAGCCCGATGCTCCTAAATGCCCAGCCTGCCAGTCTTTCCGAGGACTTTGACCAGGATGGACATTAAATGGGCAGTCCAGGTCTTCCTCCTTCCCCTTTTGGAAGACACTGAAGACCCATCTTCTGGAACCTCTTGGGTCCTCCAGGAGCTCTCTGAGACTACTGCTGCTATCATCTTTGCTACAGGTAGTCCTCACTTAACAATGGCAGTTGAGATGCGCATTCCAGCCGCTAAATGGCATATTGTAAAGCAAGATATCACATGCTTTGCAATAGAAATTCCAGATTTTAGTTGCCGTTGTTGAGCGAATCCTGTGCTGTGTAATGCAAGGGCTTTATGTGCTTGCCACTGGCAACCTACCAGCTTCCCCGTTGGCATTGCTTGCAGGAAACCGGCAAAGATGCTGCAGATTCTATGGGATGGAGGGTGGTGGTTAGGGAGAGGCTCTGGATGGGAGATAAGGCGGGTTACTCTTGGGACACATGCTTCCTGTATGTTGCTTCAGTGGCACATTCCAGCCCTTTGCTCCCAGCTCTCGGTCCTGCTCAGCAGCCTTGGACAGTCTGGTTTTGATGGCTGTTGCCTGGTTGGTCTCTAATAAATAATAATCATCATTGACCTAACAGAGATGAGAGGGCCAATCTGGTATATTTTAGCAAAATTTAACTGAGCTTTGAGGCCTGTCTTCCCATCCCAGAGATGTGCGCAGGTGGTTTTTGGGCATGGCATCCGCTGTAGGGGTGGAAGAGTTAAGTTGTGTGACAACACCTGGGTGGCTTCCAGAGACACTGCGGTTGATTGCTTGATAAGAGGCCGTGTGTATTAAATTGAGCTCCACAGTTCATTCAGGTTGTTATTATACCAGCCTCCTTGATTTCGTAGTGGGTTGGTAATGGAGTTCCCAGGCTTATGGGCAGACCTGGATATGGGACTGCAATGGCTTTAACCACACTTCTAGATTGCTTGGGGGGGGGGGGGAAGGGGCAGGATGCAGTTGCTGTTTTTGGGCCTGCTGTTCTTTAGTCAGAGACCCCTTAGTAGCCTTGAATTCCCTTCAATCCTGATCTCCCACTGGACTGGCTCTCAGGTTTGGCAACACTGGTGCTGTGCTCCTTCCTCTGGTTTCAGTTGCAATAGGTGTCTGATTCAGTCATCCAGGGCACGGTTCTCCCAAAGGTGCTTTTTCAAAAGGCAAGTGGACTTTCTTGTTTTTTCCCCTTTGAAAAGGTTTCGCTTCTCACCCAAGAAGTTTCTTCAGTTCTGAGGTACAGAAGAAGCTTCTTGGATGAGAAGCGAAATGTTTTTAAGGAAAAACAAAGTCCAGTAGCTTTTTGAAAAAGCACCTTTGGGGTTGCAGCAGATATTGGTGGAGAAGAAGTCATGCCCCTGTTTGGTAGATGGGGGTGGGGGGTGGGAAGACTTGGTACTTTCTGTGCATGTTTAGCATGTCACATGAAACAACTGGGTGAGTGATCCAATGATTTGAGATTTGAGGTATCATCACTATGTTGGTGATATCCAGTTCTAGAAAGACATTCCCTTACAACAGACCCCTACTCTGACAGGCTGTTTGTGCATGCAAGTATAAAAAACATACATTTCTTACCTTACATCTCTTCTGCCTCCGATCAATTGTGGACTGGCCCCAACCCTCGCATCCTCCAAGCGACAGGAAGTCCCTTGGCATCTTCCTCTTGCTCCTTGCTTAGACTTCAGCTGCCTGCACTGTGGGGAGGCAGTCATGCCATGGGTGGTTGGGACCCTCATTGGGAAAGGGCCATCAAGCAAGGCAAGTGGGCAAATTTTAGAGATTAAGGGAATGGTTTGCCAGACAACAGGGTGGCAGACAAATAGGTCTTTAGAGCTGTTTGGCTTCATTTCTATAAAATCACTTTTTCTAGGAATGGGTGGTCATATCAATACAATGAATGGATGGGTGTGCTTTGGCAGAGCAGTCAAAGGAGTCAATTGTTGGTGCTGGTTGTTGCAATTAGTTGGGACAAATGTTCAGGTTTGTTTGGGTCATAATTCTGTATGGACAGGGTCTAGAATGATGAACATGCTCGCAAATGATCTGGGATTCTTTGTGGCCTACAGTCTGGAGAAAGACTGGAGGATCTCTAGGATGCCCAATTACTAGTTTGTCCAGGGGTGCACTGAGTGAAGCAGTTGTGTCAGTTAAGGGCCTCCCAGACTTCTGGTTCTTGGTAGTTGAAGCTATGGCTTGGGGGGTCTTTTGCCAGTTTTGGCTGGTGCACCGGTTGCAGACCTATCTCATATGAGGACCTGGTTGCTCTGATTCCTGCCCTTGTCCCATTGCGTCTACTGCAACACCTTTCATAAGGGGCTGCCCTTTAAAGATTACTCACAAACTTCAGTTCGTCAAAATTTTAGCGGCCATTTCTAATACCGGCATTACAGGCTCCATATTGCCTGCCTATAGGCATTTGGGAGCAGTTTAAAGACATGGATGTAACCTGTGTAGGCTTGGCACCAAGTTAACTGCAGACTGCCATTCAGCAGCTACAATTGGCCCAACCTATGTGATCATGCTGAAAAAGAAGCTGGTGGAGACCCACTGTTGGGAGGTGTTGGGGTCTAGGACCTGGAGTGGCCCTTAGTTACATTAACTGGCCCACTAGAATGGCCTCCTAATCTAATAGATCGTAGACGAGCTCTAACTTCGCGAACTGTTTGAATAAGGAGCAACTTTACTTTTTTATTTATAACTTATTCAATATAATATAGCTGTCCATCCAAAAGATTTTGAATAGCATATAAAATGTACTAAAAATAATTAAAGCTCACAAACATAATCAGCCATGAATAAAACCACAAACAGTACAAAAAGCTATCCAATAGGGGCTTGACCAATGGGTCATTCCATGTCAAGTGGTCTGATTTCAGAAAAGTGCCCTGCTCGACCATCACGGATTTCAATGAAATTTTGTGTGAACATGCACACGTCCCCAATGAATATTGGTAAAGCATTACATTTGCCGATGCAATACTTGCAGATATAGTCATTTGTTTGAGCCCATACCGCAGCCTTCTACAGTATGAGGTTTCAGCAATTTTGAGACATATCATCTCCAGCAATATTTTGTTGAGAGAAAGAAAACTTGGCCATCTTGTACAATTTTTTGTGCTCTATTAAACAAAACAATAAAAATATTCTCATGAATGATCTACATAATTTGAAGCAAAGTTGGCCGAAAATATTGTGGCTTGAAAAAAGATTAAAGTTTGGCTTTTTATATTTCTGGAAGGAAAAGTATGATTAAACATAAAACTTGGTGCGTAATAAGTTAGCAACACAAGGTTTTCAAACATAAAAATTCATTCTCTTACTGCTTTTTGAAAGTTTACAAATTTAGCGTAAAGTTGACATTTTTTGTAAAAATACCAAAAATAGGGTATTTTCAGCCTGTTTTTATAAAAAAAGACTTGGAAACTCTGTTAAATCATTCTCATTAGAAAGAGCATGTTTCAAACCCCCTAAAAAAGCAGGGTTGTTTTTTCATCACTGACATATAAAAATAGGGACAAAGTTGAGGATGTTGCTATGGCAACATCACATGCATTCTATTATTATTTTTTGTATTGTTTGTTTTAGATAGACATCATTACTATTATTATATTGCGTTGGCCCATGGTGACATTGTCACTACCAGTTCAGGCACTTGAACCAGCAACCCCATTGACCTAGGGGGCATGCCGGATACTCAGGTGGGTTTCTTGGTTCAGGATCCCAAGCATGTAGTTCAGTTTCTTCCCTGAGGTTCCCAAGCCGATGATTGGGCAGTTTATCCTAGGAATCCAAGCCTAAACTGGGTGTCATGTATGGTTCCGAAGCTGAAGTCCATACTGTTAGTATTAACTGCCAAATTCCAACGATCGCTTATTATTGAATTTACATGCCATGTTCTTTAGCATCGCTTCTGGGAATTAATACTGTTGACCTAACTGGAGGCACTGGAAGCACGCAAATAAGATGTGGTTCTGGAACCCAAGAAACATCTTGTCTTTCAGGCCAATAAAATGAATGAGTAGGGCCTCGCGGATGCATAAATTTTACCAATGCATCATTTTTTACTATCAAATTTCCATGATGTTGCCTACCCACCATTTTTTGTCATAAATGCAGGCAACATAATGAGGAAATATGTCGGTCAATTTTAAATTCGGATAGATGGTATTGGGCATTTTGGCCACAAAGTTAATCGTGTCATTTGAAACTGCTGAGGAATTGTACCGCAGCCTTCTGCAGTATGATTCAGATTTCAGCAATTTGAGACACATCTCCGGCAATATTTTGTTGAGAGAAACAAAACTGGGCCATCTTGACTATATCTCCGCAAGTATTGAATTGGCAAATGTAATACTTTACCAATGTTCATTGAGGATGTGTGCATGTTCACACAAAATTTCACTGAAATAAATCCATGATGGTCGAGCAGGGAACCCCCCCCAGACCACTTGACATGAAATGACCCCAATCACACCTATGTTAACCCCAGGCCTGGGAACTTGGTCACTTTTTTCCTTAGTATTAAACTTTGCTTTTTGGTAAGGCCATACTTAGAATACTGCATCATTTTGGTTGCCATGATGTAAAAAAGATGTTGAGATACTAGAAAAAGTGTAGAGAAGAGCAACAAAGATGATTATGGGACTGGAGGCTAAAACAAAGAACAGTTGCTGGAATTGGGTACGTCTAGTTTAATGAAAAGAAGGACTGGGGAGACACGATAGCAATGTTCCAATATTTGAGGGGCTTGCAGAGAGAAGCAGGGTGGTCAACCTATTTTCCAAAGCCCCTGAAGGCAGGAAAAGTAGCAATAGATGGAAACTAATCAAGGAGAGAAGCAACCTAGAACTACGGAATTTGATGACAAAATAAATAACCAGTGGAATTGCTTCCCTCCAGAAGTTGTGAATGTTCCAACACTGGATGTTTTTAAGAAGCGCCTGGAGAATCATTTGTCTGAAATGGTATAGTTTCCTGCCTGAGAAGGGGTTGGACTAGAAGACCTCCAAGGTCCCTTCCAACTCTGTTATTCTATTCTATTTAAGAAGAGGTAGGATCAGCATGACGCTTGCTGGCCCAAATTTACCATGTACATCTTTTGTCTGACAAGGCACAACTTTGTTAATAATCATGTGGCATATTAGAGCATCAGTCCTAACAAAATATTTCCCAGCTATGTTTAAGTTGATCCAGTTTCTAAAGGCTTTTACTATGGATTTAAACCGCCAAAGCTTCTCATAGCAATTGACAATCTTTTTTGTTCTGCAGCAACTGATCTTATCATTTACTATCACTCAAATTTATAATTGCATTAGATAACTAGAATTGTCACTATTTACTATTAAAATGGCATTTTTATTGTATTTTACTTTACTTTAAAACTTTTTTTCTTTGATAGTGTATTTTTCTTTGTGTTTTGTTCTTTTTTTAATTTTTTTTGGTCACTATTGTAAAAACAAAAGAATGTTAAAAATGTTTCTTTGAACAATATGGTGCATCTTCAGCCCACCCACTGCCTATCCGTGCACTTACATTGTTAAGGCAATGAATCACAAATTCCACTTTTGCAATTTTTATTTACGCCACATGTTATACACATGTTGATTACAGGCTACAAAAAATAACTGTCAAGAAAGTGTGTAGTGTTCTATAATACAGGGCACATTTTATATATGCTTTTGCTTTAGTTTGTGCACAGCATTTTTCACTCTGACAGCATGTTATTAAAATGATTAAAATAGTTGTAGTTATAATAGATTAACAAGCTTTGATCCCATTAGTTTTATTATGAAATGCTGGGCTTGACTAAAATACTAGCTAGAAAAAAAAACCCAATCCATTTAAACTGAGTAGTGTAATATTATGCAAAAATGCATCACAAAATAAAAATAGTGACCAGTGGTGCTCTTATAGCAGATCACTCTAATTTAGGGGAAAGTTAATTACCCAAAATTGACTGCTTAGGTCACGGGTGTCATCACATGATGTTTTCCCCCTTCAGAGAGCTGGGGTGGGCATGGCCCGTGCATGATGCATCTGGCCCACGGGTCACCAGTTTGACACCCCTGGCCTAGGTCTTCAAGCAAAGCAGTTGCTTCATGAGAGTATGAAATGCCTCTGATGCTAGATGAAGAGGAAGGGTGATAATATTGCAACCATACTTTGAAAACTGAACGTGGCTGAAATATGAATAGTGGAATAATACATTTGCCCTTCTGTAGTTGATTTGCTGGATAAACTCCATTGGGACAATTAACACATTAAACCAAAAGAAAAGCATAATACATGAACATATTGAATAGTTTTACATACTACTGTCACGGTTTAGTGAATAAAACAAAATTGCTTAGTTTTATAATATACAGGCAATATGGTTTATAAATCACAACAGCTGGTCAAAAGTCAACAAACCACAGGGTCTGTGTCTCATTCCAGAAATTCTGAAGGATCAACATTGCAGAATTGGTCACAGGGAATTTCCAATATTACTTACAATACAAACATCGCCCTCGTGTTTCTAATGCTGCCAACTTGGCAGAGCCTAAGCAGAAATGTATTATAATAAACTATGTTTCTACTTAAATGCAGAGTATCCTGTTAAATAAAGCTTCTGTATATCTCTTTAAGAGGTACTTCCTGCAAGAGTACAGAACATCAACCAACCTTAATTGGAGAAATTCTGTGGTTTCCAAGAATGCTTTAGGACCTGTTTCAGAAAAATCATTTTCAGGGAAACAAATCTTACAATCTCTACTGAACTTCCCATAAAACAAATTCCCACAGCAAGCCATAAAAGTCAAAAAAAGGCAACTGGTGGCATTGCGGCCTTTCCTAAGACCTTGAGAAGCGGTGTTGAGACTTTGTGTCAACCAAGCACTTGGTTCTCAGAACAAATCTAATCGCCCAGCCTCCATGACCCACTGGGCAGCAGTGCTTTGCATAGTGTCACCAACCAGTTTACTAGGGAATGGACCATTCCCATCTGTGGATCCATAGAAATCGGGATCTACCAACTCCCAATATGTTGAAAAGCTGACTTAACAACTAAGGACGATTGGCTAGAACATTCTATAATCCACAGCCAACTCTCCTGCAAAATACACTTAGGTCCAGCCCTTTATGAGCAATGCAACTATATGTAAATATAAGGATTGACCTGTGCACTGCTCTGTTAATATTCTGATTATTTGGGGGCAGGGGCACATTGGACTTCCCTGGCAGACAAGTAGGATCCAGCCATTTCAATATTAAAGCTAGAACAGAATGGCACGATTACATAAGCACTAAAGGGCATTTTCCTCCTTTATTAATGGGATATGAGATGGCATATTAGCCACCTGCAGTTCATTCTTGGAAAGAGTATCGGGGCAGGCACATTTTGATAAGCAAAGGAAATTTTATTGGTTCAAGGTTATTCTTTTTCTAGCAATATTAAGTCAAAAAAATCTGGCAACAAGCAGTCTGGGGTTAGTAGAAAAAGTGGTTTGTTCAAGTCACGAGTAACAAAGATATTGTGTGCGTAAAGTAATCATGTTTTAGAATCAATCCAAAAGCATTTTAGTATTTTCATTAGTTTATTAAAAATAAGTTCTTCATGAACCCACCATCAGAATGCTTTGCAAATGGAACCATAGTTTGAAAGGAACCATTTATAGAAGAAAAGTATTTGGCATTTTCATTTATCATGGCAATATTTGCCTCGCTATATGGAATAAGTAGAAAGTACTAAAAGGAAATTTTCAGGCACTCATCTCTTTCTATAATCGGCTAATGCTTCAGAGTGCAGTGCTCAGTTAAGTCGGCAATTTAAAAAGTACAATGAACACAGTTCTCTGCACTTGAAGGGAAGCTTAACATTCCACCAATATTTAATATCCATTAACACCTACCTCTGAAATTAAGTCAGCTACTTGCTATGTCTGTACTAAAGACAAATTTTTGGAACTCACAATAATGAGCAGACTTCGCCCTAATGCATCCAAAATATAATCATTAAACTCCAGCTTTCCCAGTATCAAAATACACTTAGAAAATAGACCAGGGCGATGCATAGCGTACTCATTTGCAACAAGCAGTTATGAGACAGAAATTACAATATCTATCAGATCCAAAGAGAGGGATATTTAGGCTAGCAAGCTGTGAGCGTCCTACCAAGCCACTCAGGTTATCTACGTACAGAGAAAGCCATGCAACTGACAAAGCTCCACAGCCCTGGGCAGCATTCTCGTCTATACTCCGGGGGTGGGGTTGGGGAATGTAATATCTTTGACCTACCTCTTGGCACAGAAGCCTTGCCCTGAAAAAACAAGCACCTCATGAGTGTTGTGTCCCAGGGTCATTCATCTTCAATACCAGAATGCTGGCAGAAACAACCCTACTTTTGACTTCTCAAGAAACAGTCTCCATTGCTGCAGCAATGAAACTCCATGTGTGCTCGCTCCTATCCATAAGCAGAACAGTGGTGTCCTTTTCAGCTGAAGTCCTCTTCAGGATTCTGTTGATCCAGCATCCGGACGTGTGTGAATGGGAAATGGCCGCGCCTGCCATTGCACTCTCCTTCCCACTGGCCACTCATGTTAATCTTGGTGACTTTGACTAGTTCACCAACCTGCAAATTAAGAAACACAACACCGTCAACTCTGTGAAGGACTTTTCAATTCCTTGAGCAGGTATCTAAACAGGCATATTCTGAGAAAGCCTCCTGGTTAACAGCAACATGTTCAGCGGAAAGCAATACGGTTAAACAAGGAATCGGTAGTAGCAGTTGCTCCTAGGACCCAGCCTGGTTCTTTGACAGCAAAAATTACAGCTTTTCTCCTTCTTCACCAAGTGGGAAATACAGCATGCTATTTGAATCTCAGGTTTTGTTCCAGAGTGCTGCAGGGCTGTGCAGTATCTTTTTTATTCCATAAAGCAAAGAGCCAACCAGATTAATTTGCCTTTGCAACTTAATGAACTTTCAGCATAAATTATTATCTAACTCACCCAAACTATATACTCGCCTATAGAAAGGAACTCAAACACTAAAGGTTAAGAACGACTGGAATTTTTCACAATCATTACTACCGTAAATATAATTTTCTTCATCTCTGGAGCCACATCTCCAAGCCTGCCATCTTGTCAGAGGAAAAATCAGAGTTCTGTTGTCATGTCTCATCATTCTGGCAATTCCGCTTAACAGTAATGATGGAAACAATTACAGAACAATCCCAGCTTGAGAACAAAGTAATATTTTGGGAACAAGGGTATGCTATCCTTTAAATATATAAGCCAAGATTGTCACAATTTGTGTTCCTCAATAACCCATTGCGGGATTCCTCCCAAGGCAAGGCGAAGGCACCAAAGAGCCAGTCTACAGCCCGAACTACCGCCGGTAATAGGCAGTCACAGTATTCCATGGAGGCATAACTACAGGTGGTCCATACAAACTTACAACAGTTTGTTTAGGGACCGTTTGAAGTTAGAACGGCACTGAAAAAAGTAACACATAACCGCTTTTCACATTTACAACTTGTAGCTTCTCCACGGTCACTATTTACATTTGGATACTTGACAACTCACCCACATTTATGACAGTGTCCCGAACTTACACGATTTCCTTTTGTGACTTTCTGACAAACAAAGTTAATAGGGAAACCAGATTCACTTAACGACCATGATACTAATTTAATAACTGTAGCAATTCACTTAACAAATGTGGCAAGAAGAGTCGTAAATGGGACAAAACTTAACACATTTCTCATTGAGCAACATAAATTTTGGGCTCAATTGTGGTTGTAAGTTATGGACTACTTGCAGTGATACAACCACACTTCCATTAAGGCAGCACCCTTCTGGTGACGCTACGCTTCATTTAACGAAGGGGGATGACGCCGTGACCACATGAGTTTGACACCCCTGTTTTAGAAGAAATCAAGCTGGGATACATTCAGCAGACACTTGAGAAAATAGTTAACGCATACCAAGTCTCTAAGCAGTAGAACCCATGACCTTGGGCATAAAAGGCCAAAGTATATTTTTTTCATTATAGCAACTTTTCCTCCTGAACATGCTTCAGACAGAACTTAAGTAATCAGTGGGCTTCTCACAGAAGAGGCAAACACACACACACACAGCACTCACAACACAAAAATACTACCCATTTCAAGAAGATCACGCTAGTCTTTCTGCCAGCTAATTTGTGGGGAACATCAGCATCAATGGCTCGGAAGCCTTGCTGCTCGTAAATTAACAACTGAAGGGTTCCCCTATTCTTTTCAAAATGGAAGAATCCGAGTGAGAATTCTCTCTGCATTGTGCCACTACGTACCTCCAAGGCCAAGGCTGTCTTGTCATAAGCATTAGGGACCCGCTTCTGGATGACCCGGGCAAGTATTGGCCCATTCTGAAGGTTGGGAAGTGGCGTATTGATGCTGGGCTGGGCATAGGGACCCGGTTCTGGCCCACCTAATGCTTGTGGGATGGTACTATCCTGGTTACTTCCAATCGGAGCAGAAACCGCAGCAGAGGCAGGTTTATACTTCTCAACATAAGGAACCGGTATCATGCCTCGCCTGCCGCCACCGTCCTCTGCATTCCACCACTGCTCTTCAGGCTTTTCCCAAATCCTCAGTACGTCTCCTTTCTTAAACGGGAGATCTTCCTCATCATTGCCACTAAAGTCAAAAAGAGCACGTACATATTCAATTTCTTCCTGCCTGAGCTGCGCATCGTTGGTATGCTTTGATTTTGAAACAGGCTCTATCAGTGTTGTAGTGTCCAAGTAGTGTATTTTGTAGAACTCCAACAAAGCTGGTAAAGAATCAAACTCTTGATCACCTATCCGAAACTTAGGAGACAACCCTGCAAGCGAGGAAACAAAAAGGAAATAATGAAACAAAACAGAGAACACCAACAACAGCTTTTAACCAATAACCCATTTTGTTTCTTAAAAATGAAAACCGAAATAAATATCCACTGATTTACAGTATCATTATTACGAGTCTGTACATTTACACGTAACATAGGCACAAATCCACTTTATAAGCAGCAAAATTAAGCGGAAGTTTTTCAGAAGATATCAGTTGCAAACCTAAGTGTAATTACACAACATGACTCGACCTGTCTTTTTAAAGAAAGAAGGGGCCTGCCTTGAGGAATCCCGGGACTCTAGAGCCACCACAGGAAGGGTCCTCATCCTTACCATTCAACCCAGGCAACCAACCGAGTCTTGGGTGTCCTAAATTGGCTTTTAAAAAGCAGAAGACTCAAATACAGACCGCCAAAGAGCATTTTATTCAACTACACGGAAGTAGCGGCGGCAACATAGGCGACCCCGGCTCATTTCAAACGACACACGCAGCCGGCCCAGATGGGAGACCATGAGGAGAGTTTAGGGTCGGGTAAGTCCGAAAGCGATTCCACCAGAGTCGCAGCTAAGAGGCTCCGCTCGGCCGCATCCCGAGGACCTCCGAGCGAAGAAGAGATCTCCCAGCCGCTACCTCGGCCGGGGCCGGGCGGCGGAGGCGCGGAAGAGGCCCAAAAAGGCGAGGGAGGGAGGGGAGAACTCACCGGGCGCCGGGGGGGCTGCCCCCGCCCCGCCCCCGCCCTGGCTGTTGACGATGTAGTGCGAGACGCGCGAGCTCTCGGAGACGGAGAGGACGAAGTCGCCCAGGATGCTGCCCGAGTCCCGCACCAGGAAGGTGCCGTGGCGCTGCCCCTGCAGGAGCTCCACCGCCTCCGCTCGGCTCAGCCGCCCCCAGTACCAGCTCGCCTGGTCCTCCGCGTCGAACTGCCCGGCCATGGCCGGCGGGGGGAGAGCGGCAGAGTCGCCGCAGATCGCGCGTACCCACCCGGCCGCCGCCTCCCGCAGCCGCCCAAGATGGCGGCCGCCGCGCCTCACTGCTCGGAAGTGACGTCGCCCGCCGGAAGCCGTTGTTTCGGCTCTCGCCGTGCTGTCATCGGAGTGCGCCCGGGGAGGGAGGCGGCCGGGCGGGCCTGGAGGCGGGACCGGAGGGTTCCGCGCGGCGCCCGAGGTCCGCTTCGCAGACCGTCCCAGCGAGGAGAGGTACGTTTTTGTCGCCTCGCCTCCTGCCTGTTCGCAGATGGGACAATGGTGGCGTCCACGAGAAGGTCGCGGATCCTCGCGTTAGATTGGCGCTCTACGGCCGCTCTGACTTAACAACAGAAATTTTGGGCTCCATTGTGGTCGTAAATCGAGGACCACCTGCATTGAATACCATCGCTCCATCTGTACATTAGTTACAGTTATAGTTTCTATGACATTTGTTAATTTCTTTCAGGATAAAGCATCTTAAATTCCGTCGTCTTTGCCGCGAATGCAAAATCTGCAAGCCATCCTCTCTTTTTTGATTCTTTATATTCTTGAGCTTTCTTGTATTTTTTTCAAATTTACATGCTCTTTTTTCAGTTTTGATACATCTGGTGTATCGGACCGTGCATTTTTTGTAATTGTTCTCATTTCAGCGTTCAGCTGTGCCTCTTGATCTCTCTATTTTCTTGCATTGAGTTTCCATACCTGTCCATTTCAGTCAATAACTTTAGGTGGCTTGCAATTCAAAACGAATACAAAGAAAACATTTTAAAACAACAAAAAGCCATCCAAAATAAATATACACAGCAGCCAAGAAACTCAGCCAGTTAACAATAAAGCCAAACGACAACGTACTTTATGTCGTAGTTGCCAATTGCCCATTTAAGTCACTAAGATCTCAAGCAGATTTCTATTTCCGTCAATTCTGCTTCTTTAGGTCCCTTTGAATTCCTATCCCCCTTCCTTCACTTACGAGATATTGGTTTGCCTTTTCTGTATGTAAAGGATGAAAAAGCGCCTTCCATGCAGCTTATATTCTTACATAAGCTTATATAGACTTCTTGAATAAAAATCTTAACGGTCACTAAAGGAACAGTTGTAAGTCGAAGTCTATCCAAGCGAAGAAGACGGTCCAGCAACAAGCAAGTAACCAACGGGAAAAACAACCACTTAGGAAGTAGAGAAAAAAAAAAGCTAAAAATACTTATTACGCCCAATGACGTTTTATTGTTGAGGAAACACCAAACAAGGAAGGAAACCTGGTGACAATTGCTCCTCCCTTCCCACTCTCACCTAGAGTTTAGGGTTTAGGGTTTAGGGTTTAGGGTTTAAGGTTTAGATTTTAGGGTTTAGGTTCAGGGTTTGGTTTTAGGGTTTGGGTTTGGGGTTAGAGTTACGGTTAGGGTTAGGATAAGAGTTCAGGATTAGGGGTTTGATTAGGGGTTAGGGTTTAGGGTTTAGGGTTTAGGGTTTAAGGTTTAGATTTTAGGGTTTAGGTTCAGGGTGTGGGTTTAGGGTGTGGGTTTAGGGTGTGGGTTTAGGGTTAGGGGTTAGGGTTAGGGGTTAGGGTTAGGGGTTAGGGGTTAGGGTTAGGGTTAGGGTTAGGGTTAGGGTTAGGGGTTGGGTTTGGGTTTGGGTTTGGGTTAGGGTTAGGGTTAGGGGT
>BLBF01000037.1:0-25981 GCA_015471245.1 Laticauda colubrina
TGATCTTTTTTCCCAGAAAAATAATTTAATCTGCCTGCCTCAAGTTTGTTTTACCTGTAGATTAGGGAAATGAGAGTTGCATCTAATAATCATTCCTAAAATGTAGCATAAGCTATTAAGGTTAATTAAAAACTTGAGGCAATCTTTGTTGATTTCCTCTATGAATTTTGAAATGCCAACTGAAATAAAATCAATAAATAAAACAGTAACTATGAGAGGGACCTAATGGATGATCACTTGGATATGAGCCAGCAATGTGCAGCAGCAGCCAAAATAGCTAATACAATCCTAGGTTGTATAAACAGAGGCATAAAATCAAAATCACATGAAGTATTAGTGCCGTTTTACAAAACCCCAGCAATGCCACACCTGGAATACTGCTTCCAATTTTGGTCACCATACTCCAAAAAAGATGTTGAGACTTTGGAAAAAGTTCCGAGAAGAGCAACTAAGATGATCAAAGGCCTGGAGACTAAAACATATAAAGAACAGCTGCAGATTTTGGGTCTGGCTAGTCTAAAGAAAAGAAGAATTAAGGGTGACATGATATCAGTATTTAGTATTTGAGGGTCTGCCACAAAGAAGAGGGGGTCAAATTATTCTCCAAAGCGCCAGAAGGCAGGACAAGAAGCAATGGGTGGAAATTTATCAAAGAGAGAAGCAACCTGGAAATAAGAAGAAACTTCCTAACAGTGAGGACAATTAATAAGTGGAACAGCTTGCCTTCTGAAATCATGGATGCTCCATCATTGGAGGTTTTTAAGAAGAGACTAGACAGTCACTTATCTGAGGTTCTCCTGCTTCAGCAAGGGGCTGGACTAGAAGACCTCCAAGGTCCCTTCCAGCTCTATTCTATACTAGCCAAACTAATCTATTGTTAACCTTCTCTTTCAAAGATAAAGAAATGATAGAAATCAGTTACATTATCCCAATTTACTATTAGAGATTTTTTAAGATAAAACTTTAGATATTCATATATCCAGGGGTGGGATTCAGCTGATTCCAGCCAATTCAGGCAAATCGGATATTAAATTTACATCTGGTTCATCAAACCGACCGAATGGCCCTGCCCAACCCACCCCGCCCCTCCCAGGAGTCTCCACGTGGCCCACTTTGGATGGAGGTAAGTGCAGAGTCCACACAGGGGCTCTGGGAGGGCAAAAAACAGGCCTGCCTGAAGAGATTGGGTTATCTTTGCTCTGGCCAACTATATGCTGAAATAAATAAACTTTGTAGATCAGAATTTTTGACCAGAATTTTTGACCCAGATGGCAAGTGCATGTTGGTAGAGGAAACAGAATGCAGATGAAGTACTGTGCAAGCATTACTTCCAGTTGATGGAATACAGTGATAACCCTATGATTAAGCTGTAAGAAAAGTAAACATGATTAAACTTTTGCATAGCTGAGAATAGCAATTATGAAAATGCATTGACATTTATTATATGCAGTTAGAACAGGGTGGGTTTTACCATAATAAAATGGTACTCTTATATCCCAAGATACAAAAATCATAGAATGAAGGTTTGAACTTTTGTGAAGGGCATATATTTCAGTCTGCCAATCTCCCTCTACCCAGCTATTTAGGATATTCTGATTTGTGAGGAATTGAAGCAAATAAATCTTTATCAGGAATGCAGAAATATAAATAATTTCATCTCCAATATCCTCTTTCTAGAAGTTGTCCTTTGGATGCCCCACACTTTTTAACTTATTTAGTTATCAAATTTGTATCAAGCCATCCAACATAGAAAGTTGATGATGATATCCCACCAAATAGTGCAACTGACATTCAAAATGTTTTCATCTCTGATCTAAGTTCAGACCGGCAGTGTTTAGGGCCCAATGTAGTTTCTTAAATGTTGGTGTAAGAGCTCCCAACACTATACCTCCCTCTTGTTGCTCTAGAGATAACACTGACAAATTCATCTGAATTGCTTTGCAATTATATGGGCATTATATGAATTGCTTTGCAATTATATGGGCATCGCTACTTCATGGGGGGGTTGTGCTTTGGAGGGAGGGGTTGTAATCTAGTCTAGTGTATAACCCCAGGATTTTCTGACGTTCTCGGCTCAAGTCAAATTCACTTTTTTTTAGATGAACCTTGACCTTAGTTGGTTCCTTAGAATGCTTTCACTTCAGCTGGGTGAATATGTGCATACCTGTGCATATATCACAAAATATTCTTAGCATTTTTCTTCTTCTTTCTTTTGTTTATTTCATTCTCACCAGGCACTGAAGTATTCTAGTTAGCAGAAACTTTTCTTCCCTCTTCTTTCTGCCCTGCCTTTTTATTTTCAAGGAAATACAAATCACTCCTTCATTCAAATATCCAAAGTAGTTTTGAGTTGTTAAGGATTATTAGCCTGCCATCAGATACTCTATAATGCCCAAGGCTCAACAGCATTATGAGGTTAGTCTAGTCCAGGATTCTCAACCTTGGTAATTTGAAGATGTCTAGACTTCAACTCTCAGAATTCTCCTGCCAGCACGACAGCATTCCTGTCACGTCCAAACTCAGACTTTGAAATCCAATCAAGCTCAATCCTTTATTTACTTACCCCTAATAACATACTGCCAATATGAAGCTATAGCTTTCTATCTAAACAACAGAATGTCTCCTAAGAGATTTTGGGGTGTGGCTACCCTGCTCCCTCATCCAGCTCTGGACCACTCTGTCTCTTAATCGGGGATTTGTTTCTGAGATAGCTCTAAAGGCCCTGTCACACTGGCCAACGAATGCAAAATGTTTGTAAAAAGGACACAGCGGACGAGCAAAAAGTTCCATCCGTTGTTATCCGCTCTCAAAAGGGGCAAAAATTTGCATAAACAGAGCGGATAACATGGAAAGGAATGGACGGGGGGAGAACATAGGGTGGATGGAAAGCGGATGCTCCATGGAAGCCTAGTGGATGGAAGCGGAGGCTTCCGGGGGAGCACAGCAAAGCGGACACGGAACGGAAAGAGCAGATGCAGAGCGGACGCCGAGCGGATGAAGCGGATGCACAGAGGAAGCCTAGCGGATGCCTAGCAGAAGCCTAGCGGATGCACAGCATTCACAGCGCATGCGGGGAGGATGCATTGCGTCAGCCCCCTGGATATAAAGGGAAGCAGCTCGCAAGCAGGTCACCATTCAGAGGAAAGACCTGCTTCCAGACACATCGACTGCCTTGCCAGCCTGCCTGCCTTGCCAGCCTGCCTGCCTGCATGCCTGCCTTGCCAGCCTGCCTGCCTGCATGCCTGCCTTGCCAGCCTGCCTGCCTGCATGCCTGCCTGCCAGCCTTGCTGCCTGCCTTGCTGCCTGCCTTCCTGCCAGCCTGCCTGCCAGCCTGCCTTCCAGCCGCCCTGCCAGGCTTGCTGCCTGCCTTCCTGCCAGCCTGCCTGCCTGCCTGCCTGCCAGCCTTTCTGCCAGCCAGCAACCCCACAACCGTGGGGAAGAAGAGAAAGCCTCAGCCATGTGCTGCCAGCCCTGGCAAGAGGGACAGGGCCACCCTCCCACTCTCTGGCCCTCACTCTGCTTCTGCTGGGGCTTCTGTAGCACGGGCTCGCTCTTCTGGGGCTGGGGCTTCTGCTGATTCTGCTTCTGGAGGAGCTGATGATGATGCTTATGGCAGTGGTGCTTCTGCTGGTGCTTACTCTGCTGATGCTGCTTCTGGCGGTGGTGCTTCTGCTGGTGCTTACTCTGCTGAAGCTGCTCCTCGTCCTGCTGGTCTTGCTCGTGCTCCTGGTCTTGCTTGTCCTGCTGGTCCTGCTCGTGCTCCTGGTCTTGCTTGTCCTGCTGGCCCTGCTCGTGCTGCTGGTCCTGCTCATGCTCCTGGTCCTGCTGGTGCTCCTGGTCCTGCTCGTGCTCCTGGTGCTGCTGGTGCTGCTGGTGCTTACTCTGCTGCTGATGATCCTGGTCCTGCTGGTGCTGCTGCTGCTGGTGGTGTGGAGGAGCAGCCCCTACAACCTGGAAGTCCCTCTGATGAGGGCCCATGTGGTCCTGCCAAAGGGAGGAAGAGGCAGACATGAGAAAGGGAGAGGAGGCAATACTCCATCGAGGAGGAACATGAGGATGAGGTGCTGGAGTGGCTGAGAGACAATGAATATTTTTGGTGGAAGGGACACAGGCTCTATAGGGACACCAAAAGGAAGCAGGCTGCTTGGAGAGAGAAGGCGGAGAGCCTGGGCTACACTTTGGAGGTGCTCCTTGGCTGGTGGAAGCACATGCACACCTGGTATGGGAAGCTGCACCTCAAGAAATCTGGCCAGGCCGCAGTCAAGCTGACGGACAGAGACCTACGTCATGGCCAAGTGCAGCTTCCTGGAGGGTGAGATCCACCACCGAGGAGCAGCCCCTCTCACAACCCTCTCTCTCAGGCAGCCTGCTGAGAGCCAGTCCTCTTCTGGCTGAGAGTCAGCTCCTGTCTCCAGGCAGGTTTCTGTGGAGCATCTCATGGCGGAGAACCCACCGAGAGCTGTTCTAACTGTGGCCGAGCGCATGGAGGACTCCCTGGCACAGTGGGAGAAAGGAGACGGCACTTTCACTACAGTCCAACCTGCATCACCCCCAGCTCCACCTCCACAGAAAGGCAGAGAGCCAGACAGGAGGGACAGAGCCCCACTGTCCTGCTGGAGATCAGGGACACCATCCGGAGCAGCATAGATACAGCTGGTACACCTCAATGCCCCATCGTCCAATCGCAAGCCCTACCTCACCGATGTCAACCAGACCCTCGTGGACATGGCGGAACCCCAGGACCAGGTGGTGAAGGACTGGATCACCGAGCTGCTTCACAACCCTCCAGATCCAGATGAACCTGCTCCCACCCAGTCCAGGTCTGCTCCTCCACCCCAGGTGATGTCCCTCCCATTCCACGGCTTTCCACAGGCCCTCACCTACAAGGGCTATGGCTACCAGGAGGTCCAGCAGCACAGGCAGCAGCCCTTCCCAGTCCAGGCACAGGCTTATCAGATGCCACCATTGCCACCGGTTCCACTGCTGCCACCGATGCCACCCACGCCACTGCTGCCACCGACGCCACCAATGCCACCCACATCACTGATGCCACCCATGCCAGTCCTCACCCAGCTGCAGACCAGACAGCCCAACTACACTGCTCCTTCCTCCACCCCACAGCCAAGCCCGGCCTCAGTACATCTGTCCTCTGTACTGGGGCTGACACCCCATGGCATGGAGGAAGGAGCTCTCAACATCACGGGGCTGAGCCAACTGTCTGAGAGCTTTCTCAACACACCGTCACCTGTTGTCCTCTTGGGGCCTGGCACCCCAGTGGGGCTTCAGACCAGCACTCCAGCAGCAGCCACCTCCACAGCACCTGGAACCTTCACCCCTGAGACTGAGCACACCTCTGAGTGACAGAGAAGAGTGCCAGAGACTGGGTGGCTACCTGTAGACTTTATTTGGACACTTGACTTGGGTCATTTTTCTTTTATAGCTTGTTATTAATAAAGATTATCTTTACTTCACACACTTGGTTCATTTATTTTTGTAAATAAAGTCTTGGTGGAAACTTTTAGAAATGGTTTAGCCTTTGCATGCTTGTGGGATGGGTTAGGATAGCAGTGGGGTGAGCAGGGATACCTTTGGGATGGGTTAAGATAGCTGTGGGATGGGTTGAGATAGCAGTGGGATGGGCAGGGATACCTTTGGGATGGGTTAAGATAGCTGTGGGATGGGTTGAGATAGCAGTGGGATAGGTTGAGATAGCAGTGGGATGGGTAGGGATACCTTTCGGATGGGTTAAGATAGCTGTGGGATGGGATAAGATAGCTGTGGGATGGGTTAAGATAGCTGTGGGATGGGCTAAGATAGCTGTGGGATAGATAAACCTCCAGTGCAAGCATGGTGGGACTGCATGGTCCACCCTCCCAGGTGCCACACCTATGGCCCTTCATTATCAATAACAATGTAAGCATTCATCCACACATGTCAACATAAACACAACTCTTTATTAAATTCCCTGTTCATTGTAGGCCCACCCAACATACATGGCCCAATCTCATCAGTGTGATGAGACAGGCTGAAGGAAGCATCCATTAATCATCTTTCATCCTGTCTTGCCACACCACTGCTCCAGCTGGGGAGTTGCACCAATGTTTCAGGAAGTTGCGCTGCTTCTTCCCTTCACGTGAAGCTCTGTTGGGGCCTTGCACATCCTTGGTGTCTATCAGGTTTTGCCCTTGCCTCCATCCCCAAGGCTCCATGTCCCCATTGCCTTTTTGGAGGTCCACAAGCCTGTTCTGCAAGACTGGGTAGCGGGTGCGCATGAGATTGTGCAGGATGCAGCAAGCTTCCACGATCCTTCTCATGGTCTCTGGGCGATGCTGCATGGTGGTGAGAAGTACCTGGAACCTGTTGGCCAGGATGCCAAAGACGTTCTCCACCACCCGCCTTGTCCTGGACAGCCTGTAGTTGAAGATCCTCTCTTCACGGGTGAGGCATCTAGAAGTGTATGGCTTCATGAGGTAGGTTCTGAGGTAGAAGGCGTCATCCCACATGATGAAGTATGGCACATCTTGCGTGTCATTGGCCAGAGGGTCTGGATCTGGGAAGCCCATGATGAGGTTGCGTTCCAGCCCAGCCTTGAGGTCACTGGCATTGTATACCTGGGCATCTGAAGCTGACCCGTTGCCTGAAGCATCGATGTCCATGAACTTGTAGTCAGCATCGACCATGGCGAAGAGGATGATGCTGAAGAAGCCCTTGTAGTTGAAATAAGTGGACCCCGACTTGGCTGGCGCTTTGCAGGCCATGTGCTTGCCATCTATGGCTCCAACGGTGTGTGGGAAGTTCCACTTCTGATACCACTGCTCTGAAACTTTCTTCCATCCTTCTTCAGTGGAGGGGCACTGGAGGAGCTCCTCCACGTATTCTTTGATGATGGCCTGCACCACTTATCTCACCACATTGCTGATGGTGTTGTGTGGCACCCTCCAGCCGTACTGCATGCTCCTGTAGGTGGTCCCTGAGGCCAGGTGGCGCAGAGTGAGTGCCACCTTGAGCCCAGGTTCCAGGCTGGGCTGGAAGTTGGTGTTTGTCTTGGTCAACCTGGGTGTCAGCTGCTGCACAACTTCATCAAACATGGCTGGAGGCATCCTCATGAAGTTCTGGAATGCACGAGGGTCTTCGTTCCTCAGCTCCACCATCAGCTTGTTTTACAGTCCGTACTCTGCTCTTCTCCCGATCCATCTTCGGACTTTTCTTCCCGTAGTAGAGTTGAAAGAGCCTGTAGATGGCTTCGCACTGTTACAGAATGATGGTGGCTACCAAAAGGACTGTGTTACAATCCATGGTGAACATGACTGGATGCTGTGGAAGAGTAAGAGGCAGATGAAGGCTGCAGAGGTCTGCACAGCAGGGTTGCTGTTCTGAAAGTGAGATCCAGGTGAGTTGCTCCCCCTTTTTATAGGCAATATAGGTTTTCCACTATGTCTCCTTTTGCATCCTCTAGACATCCTCTAGACATCCTTGATATCCGAGATAGGTCCCCTCTGCAAACGTTTTTTCCATTTTATGCTTTCTTTGCGAGTTGCATCCACTTTCATCCTTTCTCCATCCGTGCTACTAATGCTGCGCATCCGTTCCGCGTACGTTCTGCTTCCTCCCTGTGTCCATTTACCTCTGGAGCGGATGCGAGTTGTGCGGATGAGCAGCGGATACCTAGCGGATGTAGCGGACGCGTAAAGGATGATGACAGATGCAGAACGGATGTCCCCTGTATGCGTTGCGGATGCAGAACGGACACGTTGGATACATTTCTGCTCAAAAAGTTCTGAGCAGCTCAAAACTTTTTGAGCGGATGACATGTTAGTAGACAGATGCTGGACGGATAGAGAGGATGAAAAATGGATGCAGTGAGTACAGAACGGATGCATCGTGTTAATCAATGGATGGCAAGTGTTTTTCTCCATTTTACATCCTCTTTCCATCCGTTGGTGCAGTGTGACATGGGCTTAAGCTGACAAAATCTTCTTTCTCTGTGCTGCAGGTGCACATTTCATCACAATTCCCCAGCGAGCCAGCATAAATTCTGGGATGTTTGCCAACCTGACTTCTTCAAGCTGCCAGGGTTGAGAACTTTGGTCTGGTCCATTCTTAAAGTTATTTAAAGCTTAGTTAGTTTGTTCTAGACAGGCATGAAACAAAGGGTGAAGCATTGCTGCGATTAAATCTGAGGTAACTAAACTATTTCCCTAGCAAAATTGACAGCTGACCACCTTTTCAGAGAACTGGCTTTTTATAGGTTCTGTCATTCATACCCTAGGAAAACCTACCTATATTTGGGTATTTTCAGACACCAAGAAATGTGTCTAATTGAGTTTAGTAGGACTTTATTATGAGTCAAGTTCAAAATCTGCTAATTTCATGAAATCCTTGAAGTTATCATTTGCAATGCAAGCAAAAGTGTATTTGTCCTCTACTGTAGGAAGTTTTTTTCAACTCTGGTGTGGCCTAGTAGTCTACTGTTGAAGCACAAACCAGTTTAGAAGCACAAACCAGTTTACACCATAGAAATGTGAGAACCTGTTATTTCTAGATCAGTGGTCCTGAAACTTTGCAGCTTGGCAACCCAGCGGGAGGGAGAGGGGAATTGGGCTGCATGAACAGTGGGTCAGCACACACAAATACACACACATCTCAACTTGCACAACTGGTGGGATGGTGCACATACGCATGCATGCACAACTTGACTTGCACAAATTGAGCTTCGGCTTGCTGCTTGTACAAGTTGTGCTGTATGCATGCATGTGCATGGCAGCCCACCATTCACATGACCCAGTAAGACTCGGCCCAGTAGTGGGTATGGCCCAGGATTTGTGGACCCCTGTAATAGATGCTATGCAATCACAGTTCCAAAAAACTATCAATATAAGTTAGAATTTAGTTCAACAAGAGCTGGGAAAGCATCTCTGCTATATGACTGCTCATGCTTTTCTGGGATTACGTGTACTGAAAAACATAGAGAATAACCATACAAAATGTGTAAGACTAATTTAATAGTCCTAGTTTCCTTAAGGAGCATTTCCTTAATTGATATCTATCTTTGAAACTGAAAAAGATTAATAAATATCTACAAAATGCAAATATGGGATTTAGTTGTGAACAAGGAAGTCCATGTGGCCATATTTAACAAAATGAAATTCAATAGAGAGAAAAGTAAAGTCCTACACTTAGGCAAGAAAAACCAAAGCTACACATATAGACTGAGTGAAATGAGGCTCAGTAGCAGTAACTGTGACAGGGATCTTGGAGTCTTAGTGGACAACGAGCTAAATATGAGCCAGCAGTGTGCAGCAGCAGCCAAAAAAGCTAATGCAATCCTAAATTGTATTCAAAGAGGGATACAATCAGGATCAAGGGAGGTACTAATACCACTCTATAAAGCTTTAGTAAGACCACACTTAGATTACTGCATCCAGTTTTGTTCACCACATTATAAAAAAGATAGAGACTCCAGGAAAAAGAGAAGAGCAACCAGGATGATTAGGGGACTGGAGACTAAAACATAGAAGAATGGTTACAGGAACTAGGCATGGCTAGTCTAGTGAAGAAAAGGACCAGGGGAGACATGTTAGCAGTTTTCCAATATTTGAGGGGCTTCCACAGAGAGGAAGGGGTCAAGCTATTTTCTAAAGCACCTGTAGGCCGGACAAGGAATAATGGATGGAAACTGAACAAGGAGAGATTCAGCCTGGAAATAAGGAGAAACTTTCTGACAGTGAGAACAATCAGCAATGCAACAGAAGTTGCCTTTGGAAATTGTGGGAGAGCCACCACTTGAGACTTTCAAGAAGAGATTGGACTGCCATTTGTCAGAAATGGTGTAGGATCTCTTGCTTGGGCAGAGGGTTGGACTAGAAGACCTACAAGGTCCCTTCCAACTCTGATTATCTGTTATCTGTTAACTCCTAGATCTACTTTTGTGACTCCCAGACCCATTTTCACCCCAAGTTCACAACTCCAAACTCCAGGGATGAAAGGTTTGTTACCAGTGATACCAGATATTGCATTCTTAAGCCATTCTACACAAGCTAAAATATTTGAGCCAGAAACATTTACCTGTGTCCCACCTGCATAAAGATGCTATATATACAATGCTCTGACATACTCAGAATGCACAAGGCAAATAAATGCACTTACATCCCCATCTAAATATACCTTCTGGATGAATCTTTCTTATAAACCTTCCCAAAGCTATGAAAGTTTCATTAAGTTCATCAAATAACATATCAGCGTGATATGGAAATGGAGAAATAGAGCTTTCTTAACAGGCCAACCTATTGGAATCATTTTCATGTGGGAGTTCTTTTCTATAGCAAGCTGTCTGTGTGATGCACTCTAAAATGTTTTTCAGCATATTCACAATCCTCTGGGCAATAACAAGTTCCAGAACCTGAAACTGGTTTTAGTTTCTTGGACGGGGGAGGCACTGCAAGAGACTTATGGTCTTTTGTAATATTTGTATTTATTTATAAATATGTAGGCTGAACACTGGGGGAGCTAACACATTAAACAATCCAACAGATGGCTCGACATTCAGTGTTCCCATGTCGTATTTCTAGGGGAACAGCCAAGATCCTGAAATGTTTCTAGAGCCAATTCAGCCAGGCTTTCTTCAAACAGTAGTTTCTTCCTACACTTAGTTTGATGATAGCATCCTCAGCCAAAAGGGAATAATCTCTGGCCATTCTTTAGCCATTGTCAAAGCGAGCTATTCAGAGCTATCAGCTGTTCTCTCTAGTAAAGGAGATGAATTGGCTAAGTTCACTATGACTATTTCTACAGCCAGGACTCCAGCAAGATATGCCTCAGGCAATCAACAGTTATATAAAAGCTATTCACAGAAATCAAGAGGCAAGAATCATGAGTGCTAAGGGATAAATTGAAATAAACAAAGAAATAAATAAATCTCATCCAATAACATTTTCATTCAGCTGAGCAAAAATTGTTCATTTTGTTTTGTTTTTATAGCCCCACCAAAATCTCTTGTGATTATATACTGTAACTCAATGGCAAACATTTCTTGACCATCAGCCAACATCACATCAAGAAGTCTGTATTTAAATATTTAAAATGTATATTCATGAAATTTGGTTTAAAATTAACACCATATTGTTACCTTTTTATTCCGTTGTTCTTGTTGTTATTATTATTATTATCCATCATGGCACAGTCAGCCAGATGTTCAGACTGAGGTTTGGAATTTTTGTCTACCTCTTGAGTCCTTACCAAGGACCTGGGATAGGCCAATCTGGATGTTTGTCGGTGTTATATATATTGTTGCAGGATGAAAGCAGTTCCAAGTGAAGCTGCCCAAGTGGTGCTCCAGTTGTTTTGGGACAGCATCATTATCATCATCATCATTATTAAATTAAACATGAAACTCAGTCAACTGAACTTTTAAAAATCTATCACAAATACCAGTGACTGGTGCTAATGCTTGATATGGGTTGCTGCCAGCATCCTAGGTATCAACCAAGTATTTTCTTAAAATATATGATTTTCCGAGCAGTTTTTTACAGTTCCGGGAGTGTTATTGCAGGAAGCTGCAATTTCTTGATGTGTTTTCTAAAATTCTTGGACATGGTACCAAGTGCCTCGATGACAATGGGTATCACTGTTACATGTTTCATACATAACTGTGTAGTTTTGATGGCTAGATTGCGATATTTCATGATTTTTTTCAGTTCTTTTTCTTTGACTCTAGTGGTGTCTCATTTCTGACAATTTTTTCCACATCATCATCACATCATCATCATTGTTGATTTAATCTTCAATTCTATTCAAAGTCTGGGACTAGTACAGTTTGAGTCCTAGCCAAGAACCTGTTAAAGTAACTTCTGACTACATAGGCAATTCCAAATAAGCTGGTTTACTCAGAATATTGGGTATTTTTCCAAGGGCTCGTATTACTATTGATACAACCATTGATTTCTTTTTCCACAATCATTCAACTTCAAATTGGCAGATTGCAGCATTTCATTATTTTTTTCTAATTGTTTCTCTTCAATTAGTGCAACAACGAGTATTGAAATATCAATGAACCAGATTTTTTTTTCTTTTCCATAATAGTGATATCAGGCTTGTCTTTCTATTTGGATTCAAAAGTCCCACACAATCTTGACCTGTTCATTTTCAAGAACTTTGTCAATTTAGTGTTCCCAGTAATTTTTGTTGCATTTGAACTGAAACGTCTGGCAAAGCTTCCAATCATAATTTTGGCAATTCAATCATGCCATTGTAGATAATCAGTTTGTGAGATTTTGCTGCAGCCACTGATAAGATTATCTACTGTTTCATCTTTCTCATTGCATAAGCAGCATTTACTGTTGTTACTGACATGTTGAATTTTTGCTATCATGGAATTGGTCTGTGGGCTTGTTCTTTAGCACCCAAAATGAAGCTTTCAGTTTCAATATTTTAACCTGGTCAGTTTTGACTACTTTTTCAACTATACATTTCCCAAATTTTCAATTTTTCATCATTGGTACCTGATAATTTGTAACGATGTTCTAGTGAATCATTGTGGTGATTATATTATATCAGTGTTTATAATCAGTCTGTGCAATCTTTTTGCATTAACTGATAATATGATATATTGTTTCTTCTGTTTCTTTGTATAACCTGCACTTCAGTCATTTGATGATTTTTTAAAAGCTGTTTGCATTTGTCTGAACAGCTTGCTCTTGTGCAGCCAAAATCATGCCTTGTTTCTTTTTGTTAAATGTTCCTAATGTAGGTCATTACCAAGTGTTATCTTTATCCACTTTTCTCTTAACATTTTGTAGAAATTAACCTTTCCTTGCCAGCATTCTGTGCATGTTTTTATTACATTATTCTGATATTCAATTTTTGTTTCTTGGACACTTAGCAAGTTCCATTTTTTTAAATTTGCATCAATGCTTGTTCTTATTATCTTATATGTAATCAGCCAATGCTTTTTTATATATTATTGTTTGACTTGAAGAAAAGCCTTGTCTCCTTTCTGTGAGGCAAGGAGAACATAGAATAACAAGATTAGAAGGGACTTGAAGGTCCTCTTGCTTGAGCAGACCTTATAGTATCCTGGACAAATGTTTGTCCAATATTTACATAATCTATTAATATGACTATGAGGAAGTAATGTGTAGTTAATAATCATTAGCTTTCAAACTGTCCACTTCAATTTATGTTCAGTTAATCATTTCAGCATGTAGTGTATTACGGATATGACCAAGGATTGATGGCTTTGCTGGCTTTTCTACCATTCAGTTTTGACTTTGGCAATTTTCTCACTTTTTGAATGAATTCTTTACTAAACATATTCTGACTACACTTGATGTTATCAAACCTGATGGCTCTGATAGTTTGGCTTTTTGGCATTTCAATTCCATCATTGTTCAAGATTTTGCCCCATAAAATCTGCAGTAAATAGCACATTTCTCTGAGCTAAATTTATTTTGCCATATCTGTGCTACAAAGTCTTACAGCATTTATCAATTACTGGATTTAGTTTTCTGATTTTCCATAAAGTTTCAGATCATCCATACAATGCAGCGGTAAGATTTGGGTAGCACATTTTGCTGTTTGGTAGCCAAGATTTATTTTATTCAAAATTATTGATAGTGGGATCATAGCAGTGACAAATAGTAAGGTGATAATGAATCATCCTGGAAGCTGCCTCTCCTAATATTGCCCATAGTTTTTATTTCCAACCACCAACTCTCTCTTTTATTTCATCATTATTATTTTTTCCATAAAATTTTTTTACTAACACCAATTGTTTCCAAACTTTTGATGATCCAGCTACGCATTAATGAATCAAATGCCTTTTTAATAGGCTATCCAGATGACATGTAAATTGGTTTTACACCTTTTTTCAATTCTCAAAAACCAACTTATTAATCCTTGTTGATAAACAGTTTATGTTTTTCACCTTCCTTTTATATCCTTTCTGTTCTACTGGAAAGATTTTATTTTTTTCTATATAATCTTGCATATCATCCGCTATTATGGTAGTGAGTAATTTAAAAATTATAGACAAGCATGTTATCATCCTATCATTTCCTGGACATGTCCTGTTCACTGAGTCTTTTTGAATCAGATATGTTTTGCCTCTTAGTGATGTTTCCCTTATGCAATTCTTTTTGTAGAATATTTTTTTTTATTTTAAGACAAACATACACATACAATACATAAAAAACAACATAAACCATCTTCCATTTTGTACATACAGTGTGTCAGTTGGTTTAGAATCTTTTGTGTGATCCTTTCATAATCATTGTTCACAATTTATATCAATCTCACATTGTCAATAACATAAGCTTATCTATTTATCAATTATTAATTATCCTGATATTTATTCAATCAATATTATATTATGCTGTCATCCAATGTTACATATGTCTACATTATATTTTATATCAGTCTATTAAACTTCTATAACAAAATTATCTATTCTGTTACCTTACCATGTCTTTTTATCCAACAAATCCCATATCATATAAAATTGTTTGTCTTTTTGTTCTCTACTTTCAAATGTCAATTTACTCATTTCAGCACAGTCCATATTTTTTTTAACAACTTCCTCCTGCATAGCTGCCAGCCTTGGTGCCTACTTTGGTGCCAGCCTTGGTGCCTGCCTGCCTGCCAGGCTTCCTGCCAGACTTGGTGCAAGACTTCCTGCCAGCCTTGGTGCCTGCCAGCCTCCCTGCCAGCCAGCAACCCCACAACCATGGGGAAGAAGCGAAAGCCTCAGCAACCTGCCGCCATCCCTGGCAAGAGGGACAGGGCCACCCTCCCGCCCCCTTTCCCTGACTTTGCTTCTGCTGGGGCTTCTGCTGCTTGGGCTCGCTCTTCTGGTACTGGAGCTTCTGTTGAAGCTGCTCCTGGCGGTGGTGCTTCTGCTGGTGCTTACTCTGCTGAAGCTGCTCCTGGCGGTGGTGCTTCTGCTGGTGCTTACTTTGCTGAAGCTGCTCCTGGTCCTGCTCGTCCTGCTCGTCCTGCTCATGCTCCTGGACTTGCTTGTACTGCTCGTACTGCTCGTGCTCCTGGTCTTGCTCGTCCTGCTTGTCCTGCTCGTGCTCCTGATCCTGCTCATGCTCTTGGTCTTGCTGGCGCTGCTGGTGCTTACTCTGCTGCTGCTGATCCTGGTCCTGCTGGTGCTGCTGCTGCTACTGCTGATGATGATGATCCTGCTGATGATGATGACAATGATGATGATGATCCTTCTGGTGCTGCTGCTGCTGGTGGTGTGGAGGAGCAGCCCCTACTACCTGGGAGCCCCTCTGATGAGGGCCCATCTGGTCCTGCCAAAGGGAGGAAGAGGCATATGCGACAACGGGAGAAGAGGCAATATGCCATTGAGGAGGAACATGAGCTGGAGTGGCTGAGAGAGAATGACTATCTGTGGCGGAAGGGACAGGGACACTGTGGCGGCTGTACAGGGACACCAAGCAGAAGCATGCTGCTTGGAGAGAGAAGGCAGAGAGTATGGGCTACACTTCGGAGGTGCTCCTCGGCTGGTGGAAGCACATGCACACCTGGTATGGGAAGCTGCACCTGAAGAAATCTGGACAGGCCGCGGTTAAGCTGACGGACAGAGAGACCTACATCATGGCCAGGTGCAGCTTCCTGGAGGGTGAGATCCGCCACCGAGGAGCACCAGGAGCCCCTCTCATGACCCTCTCTCTCCGGCAGCCTGCTGAGAGCCAGTCCTCTTCCGGCCGAGAGTCAGTCCCTGTCTCCAGGCAGGTTTCTGTGGAGCATGCCACGGTGGAGAACCCACGGACAGGTGTTGTAACCGTGGTGGAGCACGTGGAGGACTCCCTGGTGTGGTGGGAGAAAGGAGATGGAGCGTCCACCATAGCCATACCCGCATCCACCGCCCCCAGCTCCACCTCCACAGAAAAGCAGAGAGCCAGACAGCAGGAGGGGCAGAGCCACTCTGTCCTGCTGGAGATCAGGGACACCATCCAGAGCAGCATAGATCTCTTCTCTCAGCTGGTCCACACCGACTCCTCATCCTCCAACCGCAAGCCCTTCCTCACCAATGTCAAGCAGACTCTCAGGGACATGGCGGAACCCCAGTACCAGGTGGTGAAGGACCGGATCACCGAGCTGTTTCACAACCCTCCAGATCCAGAGGAACCTGCTCCCACCCAGGATGCCAAAGGCATTCTCCACCACCCGCCTTGCCCCGGACAGCCAGTATTTGAAGATCCTCTCTTTACAGGTGAGGAGTCTGGAGGTGTAGGGCTTCATGAGGTAGGGTCTGAGGGAGAAGGCGTCATCTCCCACGATGAAGTAGGGCACATCTTGTGTGTCGTTGGGCAGGGGGTCTGGATCTGGAAAGCTCATGATGAGGTTGCGTTCCAGCCCCTCCTTGAGGTCACTGGCGTTCTATACTTGGGCATCGGAAGATGAGCCGTTGCCTGAAGCATCAATGTACATGAACTTGTAGTCAGCATCGACCATGGCGAAGAGGACAATGCTGAAGAAGCCCTTGTAGTTGAAATAAGTGGACCCCGACTTGGGTGGCGCTTTGCAGGCCACGTGCTTCCCATCTATGGCTCCAACAGTGTGGGGGAAGTTCTACCTCTGATACCACTGCTCTGCAACTTTCTTCCATCCTTCTTCAGTGGAGGGGCACTGGAGGAGCTCCTCCATGTATTCTTCGATGATGGCCTGGACCACTTCTCTGACCACAATGCTGATGGTGTTGTGTGGCACCCTCCAGCTGTACTGCATGCTCCTGTAGGTGGTCCCTGAGGCCAGATAGCGCAGAGTGAGTGCCACCTTGAGCCCAGGGTCCAGGCTGGGCCAGAAGTTGATGTTTGCCTTGGTCAACCTGGGTGTCAGCCGCTGCACAACTTCGTCAAACATGGCTGGAGGCATCCTCATGAAGTTCTGGAATGCACGAGTGTCTTCGTTCCTGAGCTCCACCATCAGCTTGTTGTACAGTCCGTCCTCTGCTCTTCTGGTGAACCATCTTCGTACCCAGATGCTTCTTGGCCGCCCCTTTTTCTTCCCATAGTAGAGTTCACAGAGCCTGTAGATGGCTTCTCACTGTTGCAGAAGGATGGTGGCTGCCAAAAGGACTGTGTTACGATCCACGGTGGACATGACTGGATGCTGTGGAAGAGCAAGAGGCAGATGAAGGCTGCAGAGGTCTGCACAGCTGGGCTGCTGGTCTGAAAGTGAGATGCAGGTGAGTTGCTCCCCCTTTTTATAGGCAGTATAGGTGTCCCTTTGCATCCTCTAGGCATCCTCTAGACATCCTTAATATCCGAGATAGGTCCCCTCTGCGAACGTTTTTTCCATTTTGAATGCTTTGTTTCCGTGCTGCATCTGCTAGGCATCCGTTCTGCATCTGTTCTGCGTCCGTTCCGCTTCCTCCCTGTGTCCGAGCGGATGCGAGTTGCGCGGATGTGGATCGGATGCCTAGTGGATATAGCGGATGCGTAACGTATACAGAACAGATGCTTAGCGGATGCCTAGCGGATGCAGAATGGACGATTTGGATACATTTTCCGCTCAAAAGTTTTGAGCAGCTCAAAACTTTCTGAGCGGATGAAACGTCAATAAACGGATGCTGGACGGATAGAGAGGAAGCAAAACAGAATGGATACATCGCGTTAACCAACGGATGGCAAGCTTTTGTGTCCGTTTTACATCCTCTTTCCATCCATTGGTGCAGTGTGACAGCGGCTTTAATTATAGTCTGCAATATCCCTCAGAATATACTATATTGGTTGAGGTGGCTCTGAGATCAGCAAGTCTTAGAAAGCTGAACATTCACCTGAACATTCATGCTTAGATTGCCTCACTGTGTCTAACAATCTAATCTTCCGTGATTCCATTGTATCCATATTTTAAAAACAAAATGTTGAAGCGGACACAAACTACTGCTAAATGTATGCCATTACTTAACTATGCCAAACAATATCCATGGCCAATTTAATTATCCAGAAAATACAAGGCAAAAGCAGTCATTGAACGTCACCAGTGTAATGAGAGCTTTGGAAGTAAAATTAGTGATGTGGAAACATAAATAAATATATAAAGAAGACCCAGTGGATTGAAATTCAGTGTCTTTTGTATGTATCTATGTAGCGTTATTGACCTTTATACATCTTGACAGGGATGGGGAATAAAATACTTCCAGAATGCATGAATTACAGAGAGAATTAAGTAGCTAAATAAAATAGGTTCTTGCAGCTCAAAGATATAATTATTTAAAAGGAAAAAAATATCGTTTTTTTTTTGTAATGATTAAAAGTTATTTAAAGTTTTAGTTATGAAAATAAAGGATAATGTAAACTAGAAAATAAAAACGAGCAAAAAGAAAACATTAAAGAAAAAGAAAAAGAAAGCTATTTCCCACCCTTATTACAAGTATAAACAATTTCACAATCTCTTCACCTCCTTTTAATTAACAAATATAAAATTCCTCATTCTATAACTCATCTCTTAAGCATAGGCAAATCCAATAAGCAATATCTTCTTCCAGCCAGGTGTCAGCAAAAAGCCCAAACAGAACCCTAAAGAAAAAATATTAATTAAAATATGGAAAATTCAACATTCCATATTCAATTCTTAGCTGCAAGCAAAACCATATTTAAAAGGTATTATATTGTCCTAGTATCGTAATATAAACAAAAAATTAAAATAACATGACAAAGAGGGACCATTTCTCTCTTTTTTAAAAAAAGAAAAAAAAAACAAGCTGAAAAATATCCATTACTTTTAGATTAATTGTAGAGAGGAAAAAAGTTTAAATGCTATGTTAATTAAAACAAACTCAGTATACAACGTTTTTTTCTATTATAAATGCCTATAGTTCTTTGCTTTAAAAAAAAAAACTTTTTAAGTTAAAAAGGTAAGTTAAATACATGCTGTCAAGTTATTTAAAATAATTATAGAGGAAATAGCTTAAACACCATATTAAATGTTAGCAAATCCAATACATATCTTTCCAGTCCATATATCAATAAATCCAAAAGGAACCATTCGAAATATCAACATGTCCCATTTTGCTTCCAGTTTGAGTCCCTTTGGTGACAGACAGAAATCTGTGATCATGCACGGTTTTGGTCTGGGCTCGCTGCTGGAGCACCCGGAGCTGGCTGGTTTCGGGGCTAAGCCACCCTGTAGAGATGGTGAAGAGGGGGGAGACTGCCTGCAGGGTTGAGAAGAGCTGCATCTTTCCTCCTCAGCTGGCTATTACTCCCTTTCCCAAAGATGGTTGCAGTGGTGGTCAGAAATCGCCACCTCAAAGAAGAACTTGACCGGAAAAGAATGTGCAGGAGGAAGATAAGAAATGAAAGTTTTGGCTGACTGGGTTAAATTCCGAAGCAATAATTAAGGTACCCTGGAATTTAAACTTACAAAAAAAGAACATTGCTCCCAAAGAAGAATTGGAAGAAGCGAAGGAAAGTGAAAAGGGGAAGGTTTTGTTTTGTTTTTCCTTCTCTCCCTTTCCTTATAGTGGCAACTAAGAGACTTAAATAAGAAATTGGAAAAATTCGCTTTGACATCAACAGGCAATTAAGCTGAAAATAAAACAAAATGTCAAAGGGATAATAAAGATTTCTGGAAACTTAATTTTTTTTCATAAGCCGGAAGGGAAAGAAAAAGAATAAAAGGGCAGGATCTGGAAAGAGGGAGGAGACTGCCTGGAATTAAAAAGAATCTACAGTAAAACTTCAACAAGATTTTTAAAAGATACATTTTAACTGAAACTTTGTAACTAAACAGAAGAACCCCAGGAAGAGAAAGTTAAAAAAAGAGCAAAAAAAAAACAGCTTGTGTGTATTTGGATTACTTAGTGATTTTTGGATTCTTGGTTATTGTATTTGAATGACTAAAATTAATCGGGTGGTTGTTCAAAAATTTATACAATGGCACTACTTCTGGATGGATTGAAAACTTAAAAAGTATAAAGAAGATGCACAAGAAGGGTGGGGTTCTTTTGGCTTCGTTTTTCAATTCTTAGAAATGGAGATTTGGAACTATGAGAAACAACAAGAAACGTCTGCAAAACAAGAAGACTGGGACAAAGAAGAAGCCATCTTTAATGAACAAGTAATTCTGTGTGGGGAAGAAAAAGGAAAAGGGGGGAAGAGAATGGAGAATTTAAGACTTAAAAAAACAACCAAAGAAAAGAAAAATAATTTGAAAAATAAGTATAATACTGGAAAGCAACAGAAAAGGGGAATACAGAAGAGAGAAATAGAGGTAGAGAGACAAGGGGGTAAAAAGGGGAGAGAGAAGAAGAGAGGGAAGAAGGAAAGGAAAAGAAGTTATAAAGGATCGGAACAAGATATAGAGAAACAGGACCTATTTGGAGATAATGGATGAAAATTTAATTGCAAAAGGCATTCTGTAAAGGTACATAAGATTGTACTGTTATATTAGTAATAGAAATAACTTTAGAAAAATGGAAACAACATTTGATTAAAATGAGGGATAAAATAGTTAGTGTAATTTAGTGAAATGTTTCAGAATAAAATAAGTGAAATAAAATGAGAAAATTGAACTAGGAAGGGATGGGAACATTTTAATTAGTTAATGTTTTATAAAATATAAGTGAAGGGGGGGGGGAGTTAATTATGGAAAACTGATAATTGTTCCATTAGAAGTGTGATATTTAATTGAAAAGTAATATGAAAGAAGTAAAGATTTTAATGAATATTAACATTAATGATAGAATTGAATTGGAATGGAATGTGTTGTTTTAGTTACATATATTTAATTTTTTTTCCCTTTTTCTAAAAATACAGTATGTATTTTAAGAATGTACTAAGCAGAATCCAAATGGAAATTATGGATTATATTGAATGTTATAACTTTATGGTATATGTTGAAGCTTAAATAAGAGTTAAATGGATAAACTTAAAAGATATAAAGGTGTCATACTCCAATGAGCAACTACGGGAGAAACTTTGTTTAATGAGAAAAGTTAATAGATAATTGAAACAGGACAGACAAAAAATATAAATATAATGATTTGAATTGAGACGAGATAATTAAAATAAAATTGAGAAAATTAAAAGAGGGGAGAAGCTATGTAGAAAATGTAAAACAGTAATAAAATATGGAACAGAACATAAAAATGAGCATGAAATTGAATTTGTGTCTCTACGAAGAAATGTAGCCCGGGACTATGCTACTTTCCAAAAATATGTTTTATTTGTATTTTTTTCCATGAAAACTCAAATAAAATTTAGCCCACCCAAAAAAGTCCCATTTTAATGAAAGTCAAATAAAACAACTTTTTGTTCCTTCATTTTACAAAAACACCAATCTTGCTCTTTAATCCGTTCAGATAGTTATTGATTCTGGTCAGAAATTTATTCACTACATTAAACAGCCACTTTTAAAAAGAAATTCTTCCAATTATTCTCTGAGATTGTCAGTCCTATTTCCTTATTAATTTTGAAAGCCTCATCCAATTATTATATTTTTTAGATTTAATGAAAAATTCACATTCTTTCTCATGTTATTCTCAGGTAGAATTTATTCTATATCTTTTTTCTGAGGCATCTTCTTCTGGAAACAGGCTGATGTCAAGAAGAAAAAATACAGCTGACATAACTGATTCCCAGTGCAGTTCCTGATGTGGTTCCCAGTGCAATTCTTCAAGCCCCTGTCACACTGCAGCAATGGATGGAAAGAGGATGTAAAATGGAGAGAAACACTTGCCATCCATTGGTTAACGCGATGCTTCCGTTCTGTAACTCACTGCCTCCATTTTTCATCCTCTCTATCCGTCCAGCATCCGTCTATTGACATTTCATCCGCTCAAAAAGTTTTGAGCTGCTCAGAACTTTTTGAGTGGAAAATGTATCCAACGTGACTGTTCTGCATCCACAAGGCATACGGGGAACATCCGTTCTACATCCATCGTCATCTGTTATGCATCTGCTATATCCGCTAGGCATCCGCTGTGCATCCGCGCAACTCACATCTGCTCCAGCAGAAAACGGACACAGGGAGGAAGCGAAACAGATGCGGAATGGACACGAAGCGTTAGTAGCACGGACGGAGAAAGGATGAAAGTGGATGCAGCTTGCATACAAAGCATTAAAACAGAAAAAATGTTTGCAGAGGGGACCTATCACGGATATTTAGGATGTCTGCAGGATGTCTAGAGGATGCAAAAGGACATCTAGTGGAAAACCTATATTTCCAATTAAAAAGGGGAGCAACTCACCTGGATCTCACTTTCAGACCAGCAGCCCTGCTGTGCAGACCTCTGCAGCCTTCATCTGCCTCTTGCTCTTCCACAGCATCTAGTCATGTCCACCATGGATCGTAACACAGTCCTTTTGATAGCCACCATCGTTCTACAACAGTGCAAAGCCATCTACAGGCTCTTTCAACTGTTCCACAAGAAGAAAAAGAGGCAGCCAAGAAGCATCTGGGACCGAAGATGGATCGGGAGAAGAGCAGAGTACGGACTGTACAACAAGCTGATGGTGGAGCTGAGGAACGAAGACCCTCCTGCATTCCAGAACTTCATGAGGAAGCCTCCAGCCATGTTTGACGAAGTTGTGCAGCGGCTGACACCCAGATTGACCAAGCAGAGCACCAACGTCTGGCCCAGCCTGGACCCTGGGCTCAAGGTGGCACTCACTCTGCGCCACCTGGCCTCAGGGACCATGTACAGGAGCATGCAGTACTGCTGGAGGGAGCCACACAACACCATCAGCATTGTGGTCAGAGAAGTGTTGCAGGGCATCATCGAAGAATACCTGGAGGAGCTCCTCCAGTGTCCCACCACTGAAGAAGGCTGGAAGAAAGTTGCAGAGCAGTGGTATCAGAAGTGGAACTTCCCCCACACCGTTGGAGCCATAGATGGGAAGCACGTGGCCTGCAAAGCTCCAGCCAGCTCAGGGTCCACTTATTTCAACTACAAGGGCGACTTCAGCATCATCCTCTTTGCCATGGTCGATGCTGACTACAAGTTCATGTACATCGATGCTTCAGGCAACGGCTCATCTTCAGATGCCCAGGTATACAACGCCAGTCACCTCAAGGAGGGGCTGGAACACAACATCATCATGGGCTTCCCAGATCCAGACCCCCTGCCCAATGACACACAAGATGTGCCCTACTTCATCGTGGGGGATGATGCCTTCTCCCTCAGAACCTTCCTCATGAAGGCCTACACCTCCAGATGCCTCACCCGTGAAGAGAGGATCTTCAACTACAGGCTGTCCAGGGCAAGATGGGTGGTGGAGAACGCCTTTGGCATCCTGGCCAACAGGTTCCAGGTACTTCTCACCACCATGCAGTATCGCCCAGAGACCGTGAGGAGGATCGTGGAAGCTTGCTGCATCCTGCACAATCTCATGTGCACCCGCTACCCAGTGTTGCAGAACAGGCTCGTGGATCTCCAACAAGGCAAGGGGGACATGGAGCCTGATGAATGGAGGCAAGGGCGAAACCTGATAGATACTGTGGATGTGCAAGGCCCCAACAGAGCTTTACGTGAAGGGAAGAAGCAGCGCAACCTCCTGAAACACTGGTGCAACTCCCTAGCTGGAGCAGTGGAGTGGTAAGACAGGATGGTAGATGCTTAATGGATGCTTCCTTCAGCCTGTCTCATAACACTGATGAGATTGGGCCATGTATGTTGAGTGGGCCTACAATGAACAGGGCATTTAATAAAGAGTTGTGTTTATGTTGAAATGTGTGGATCAATGATTACATTGTTATTGATAATAAAGGGCCATAGGTGTGGCACCTGGGAGGGTGGACCTTACAGTCCCAATATGCTTGCACTGGAGGTTTATCTATCACACAGCTATTCCCCATCACAAAGGTATCCCTGCCCATCCCACAGGTATCCTAACCCATCCCACAGCTATTACCCATCCCAAAGGTATCCCTGCCCATCCCACAGCTATTACCCATCCCACAGGTATCCCTGCCCATCCCACAGGTATCCTAACCCATCCCACAGCTATTACTCATCCCTAAGGTATCCCTGCCAATCCCACAGCTATTACCCATCCCAAAGGTATCCCTCTCAATCCCACAGCTATTACCCATCCCAAAGGTATCCCTACCCATCCCACAGGTATCCTAACCCATCCCACAGCTATTACCCATCCCAAAGCTATCCCTGCCCATCCCACAGCTATTACCCATCCCAAAGGTATCCCTGCCCATCACACAGCTATTACCCATTCCACAGGTATCCCTGCCCATCCCACTGCTATCTTAACCCATCCCACAAGCATGCAAAGGCTTAAACCATTTCTAAAAGTTTCCACCAAGACTTTATTTACTAAAATAAATGAACCAAGTGTGTGAACCAAAGATAATCTTTATTAATAACAAGCTGTAAAAGAAAAATGACCCAAGTGTCTTAAGCAAAGATAAAGTCAACAGGTAGCCACCCAGTCTCTGGCACTCTTCTTAGTCACTCTGAGGCATGCCCATAGTCTCAGGGGTGAAGGGTCCAGGTGCTGTGGAGGTGGCTGCTGCTGGAGTGCTGGTCTGAAACACCACTGGGGTGCCTGGCCCCGAGAGCACAACAGGTGACAGTGTGTTGAGGAAGCTCTCAGACAGCTGGCTCAGCCCCGTGATGTTGAGAGCCCCTTCCTCCAGGACATGGGGTGTCAGCCCCAATACCGATGACAGATGTTCTGAGGTCGGGCTTGGATGTGCGGTGGAGGAAGGAGCAGTGTATTGGGGATGTCTGGTCTGCAGCTGAGCGAGGTGAGGTGTGGGTGGCATCTGTGGCATGGGTGGCATTGGTGGCATGGCTGGCATCGGTGGTGTGGGTGGCATCAGTGGCATTTGTGGCACCGGTGGCGTATGATGTACCTGTGCCTGGACTGGGAAGGCCTGCCTGTGCTGCTGCAGTTCCTGGTAGCCGTAGCCTTGGTAGGTGAGGGCCTGTGGAAAGCCTTGGAAGGGCAGTGACATCACCTGGGGTGGAGGAGCAGGCCTGGACTGGGTGGGAGTAGGTTCAGCTGGGTCTGGAGGGTTGTGAAGAACACCGGTGATCCTGTCCTTTACCACCTGGTACTGTGATTCCGACATGTTCATGAGGGTCTGGTTGACGTTGGTGAGGAAGGGCTTGCGGTTGGAGGATGGGATGTCGGTGTGTACCAGCTGAGAGAGGAGATCTACACTGCTTCTGATGGTGTCCCTAAACTCCAGCAGGACAGTGTGTCTCTGCCCCTCTGGTTTGCCTCTCTGCCTTTCTGTGGAGGTGGAGCTGGGGGTGGATGTGGGTTGGCCTCTGGTGGAAGTGCCCTCTCCTTGCTCCCACTGCGTCATGGGGTCCTGCACGTTCTCCGCCATGGGTAGTGCAGCTGTCGGGGGGTTCTCCGTTGTGGCACGCTCCACAGATACCTGCCTGGAGACAGGAGCTGACTCTTGGCCAGAAGAGGACTGGCTCTCAGCAGGCTACCTGAGAGAGAGGGTTGTGAGAGGGGCTGCTCCTCAGTGGCGGATCTCACCCTCCAAGAAGCTGCACTTGGCCATCATGTAGGTCTCTCAGTCCATCAGCTTGACCGTGGCCTGGCCAGATTTTTTGAGGTGCAGCTTCCCATACCAGGTGTGCATGTGCTTCCACCAGCCGAGGAGCACCTCTGAAGTGTAGCCCAGGCTCTCCGCCTTCTCTCTCCAAGCATCCTGCTTCCTTTTGGTGTCTCGATAGAGCCTGTGTCCCTTCCACCATAGATACTCGTTCTCACTCAGCCATTCCAGCACCTCAACCTCATGTTCCTCTTCAATGGAGTGTTGCCTCCTCTCCCGTTCATGCGTATGCCTCTTCCTCCCTCTGGCAGGGCCATATGGGCCCTCATTAGAGGGGCTTCGAGGTTGTAGGGGCTGCTCCTCCACACCACCACCAGCAGCAGCAACAACAACAACAGTAGCAGCAAAAGCAGGACCAGCAGGACCAGCAGGACCAGCAGGACCAGCAGCACCAGCAGCACCAGCAGCACCAGCAGCACCAGCAGCACCAGCAGCA
>BLBF01000037.1:25991-74890 GCA_015471245.1 Laticauda colubrina
CACCAGCAGCACCAGCAGCACCAGCAGCACCAGCAGCACCAGCAGCAGAGTAAGCACCAGCAGTGCCAGCAGGACCAGCAGGACCAGGATCATCAGCAGCAGAGTAAGCACCAGCAGCGCCAGCAGGACCAGCAGGACCAGGAGCACCAGCAGCACCAGGAGCACCAGCAGCACCAGCAGCACCAGCAGGACGAGGACCAGCACCAACAGAGTAAGCACCAGCAGAAGCACCAGCACCAGGAGCAGTGCCAGCAGAGTAAGCACCAGCAGAAGCCCCAGCACCAGGAGCAGCACCAGCAGAGTAAGCACCAGCAGAAGCACCAGCACGAGCACAGTGTCAGTTCCAGCAGAAGCACCAGCACCAGGAGCAGCGCCAGCAGAAGCTCCAGCTCCAGAAGAGTCAGCCCCAGCAGCAGAAGCCCTTGCAGCAGCAGAGTCAGGGCCAGTGGGTGGGATGGTGGTCCTGTCCCTCTTGCCAGGGCTGGCAGCAGATGGCAGAGGCTTTCTCTTCTTCCCCATGGTTGTTGGATTGTTGGCTTGCTGGCTGGCTGGCTGGCTGGAGCTGTGTCTGGCAGCAGGTCTTTCCTCTGAATGGTTTCCTGATTGCGAGCTGCATCCCTTTATATCCGTGGGGCTGATGCAATGCATCCTCCTCGCATGCGCAGTGAATGCTTTGCATCCGCTAGGCATCCGCTAGGCTTCCGCTCTGTATCCGCTTCATCCGCTCGGCATCCGCTCTGCATCCGCTCTTTCCACTGTGCGTCCACTTCGCTTTGCTCCCCTGGAAGCCCTGCGGATGTGCCATCCGCTCCCATCCGCTTCCATCCGCTAGGCTTCCGTGGAACATCCATTTTACATCTGCTCTACATCCTCCCCCCGTCTGTTCCTTTCCGTTGTTGTCCGCTCTGTTTATGCAAATTCGGGGCACTTTTTAGAGCGGATAACAATGGATGGAACATTTTCTCCTCCGCTGTGTCCTTTTTACAAACGTTTTGCATCTGTCGGCCAATGTGACAGGCCCTTCAAATATATCTCTGAATTATTACCAATTACTTGGCCAGTTATGTCTCCAATATGAAAAACAATATTTACCATAAATATGCATTTATTTATTAAGATGAATTTCAAATACGTAATATCCAGAAAAGAGCTTTCCTGAGCTCTTCATTTTTTCAAAACTTTTTATAGTTGAAATATTATCTTGCTTATTATTTTAAATTCTTAAATATAATAAAGATACAGCTTTATATTTTCTTATATTAAGGATTGAAAGCATTCCTCTGGTGTTTACAGTCTTGTCTGTCTTTGCAAGTGTCTTCTTTGAAGCAGTTAATGGGCAATTTCAGAAGGTGGCTACCAAGAAAAGTGTGGACTTAATGTCCTTTAAAAAGGCTCCATTTGCAGCTGAAGCAATTATGGCACATTCCCTCAGCTCCTGTTTCTCCCATCTCCAGAGACTAGTGTTCTGCAATTTCCTCATGAGTAACAACCATAAAGGACACAGCTTGAAAGATCTAACTTACTCTCTTTATCCAGAGAGGACTGAGGGGAACCATCTACTCAATCTACTTATCAGCTCCCTATTTTTGGCTGCAAATGTCAGCTCCACTTTCCATTCGCTATCTTCCCTAAAAGCATATCCAGAGACAAATTAAAATTGAAATAGTGATATGCACCACCCCATCACTTTCAAGGTAGGTTTTCAATCTATATTGTGATGAATCACTGAAACTATTCCATTAAGAAAGAGGAAAAAATAACAAAACTTCTTTCTTACTTATCTCTGCATAGACCTAAGTGATATTATCATTGTGAAGAGCTATGTTCTTTTGAACTGAACTGCAAGCCAAGTAATAGGAAGAGCCAAAATTAAATATAGTTGAGGTTATATATCTCCCTTTCCAGACTGGCATGCTTTTCTCCTCAAATGAGACTGCCAAGGAACAGTCCATTTTCTGTCCACCGGTTAGAATTATTTGCTTTCTTAGAGTGTTGTTGAAGTGAAAATAGTGGTTCCATAAAACAAAGCTGAGGGCTGCAAGTTCCCCTTAGCCTTCCTCCTACATTATGAAAAACATGTCTCTTAAACTGTCTCTGCCTCTTTCTCTCTCCATTTTGTTTTTCTTCAGATACTCAAGACTGTCTTTAGCCCTCCGTCCTCCTATTTCCCCTAAAAATAGAAATAGTGATAGAAATCTATAGAAAGTGATCTATTTCTTTTTTAAAAAGTAACCATACCAAAACTATACCTGAAGATGTACTTGAACCTAACCCAATCCATCAATTTAACTAGTGTAGTTAATGGAGATTTATATTCATAAATGAGTACATGTTACCTTCAGCAAGGAAATAATGATATCTATTATGCCAGGGGTCTTCAAACTTGACAGCTTTAAAACTTGTGGACTTCAACTCCTATAATTCCTTTTCCAGTCATGTTAGCCCAGGAATTCTGGGAGTTGAAATCCACATGTCTTAAACTTTCCAATCTTGAAGACCCTTGTACTACGCAGTCTTGTGTTCTGTTGTGTAAAATAATGAATAGATCCTGCAATTGCTGTCTAGATTGAGACATTACTAGCTTCATACATTTGTATATAGAACCACAGAATCAAAGAGCAGGAAAGGATTTGGAAGTCTTTTAGTCCAACTCCCTGCTGAAGGCAGGAGTCCTTATATCATCCTGGTCAAATGTTTGTCCAGTCTATTTTTGAAAACCTCCAGTGATTTGATTATTTTAGTTGCACTTTAATGCAAGGGATTTTATAGGAAGTGAGCAGGTTCCACTTTCCTTTGGAAAGTTCATTCTGCTGTTGCTGACATCTCTAAGTTGACTTTCATTTTCTCTCTTGTTGTTGAGGAGTGACAGCAAGGGCACCTGGGATGAGAAATGATATTGCCGCAAGCAATTGCTGCCAACACCTGCATGGAAATGTAGCTGGCCTTCTTAGCTTGCCTGAATTTGCAAGTGTTTTTCACCTTGACCAAACATGTCAGCTCATCAAGTCAGAGTGATCTGAGTGACTGCATGAAGAGAAATGGGCTCTGGAATGACTTGTTCTCTTGTACTCCCATTGGCCGATATATACAAAGGTTGTATTAGTGTATCTCCCATTGGCTGATATACACTAAGGCTGCTGTTGCTACTGCTTCCTCTTGTAATCCAGCTCCAAATATAATGAATGGTGAGAAGAAAGAAAGAAAGAAAGGAAGGAAGAAAGGAAGAAAGAAAGAAAGAAAGAAAGAAAGAAAGAAAGAAAGAAAGAAAGAAAAAATCTGGATACCCTTAAGCCCCTGTCACACTGCACCAATGGATGGAAAGAGGATGTAAAACGGAGAAAAACACTTGCCATCCGTTGGTTAACGCGATGCTTCCGTTCTGTACTCACTGCCTCCGTTTTGCTTCCTCTATATCCGTCCAGCATCCGTCTATTGACATTTCATCCACTCAAAAAGTTTTGAGCTGCTCAAAACTTTTGAGCGGAAAATGTATCCAACACGTCCGTTTTGCATCCGCTAGGCATACGGGGGACATCCGTTCTGCATCCGTCGGCATCTGTTACGCGTCCGCTACATCCACTAGGCATCCACTGCGCATCTGCACAACTCACATTTGCTCCAGCGGTAAACGGACACAGGGAGAAAGTGGAATGAAGGCACAGCGTTAGTAGCACGGATGGAGAAAGGATGAAAGCGAATGTAGCATGCAAAGAAAGCATTTAAAATGGAAAGAGCATTTGCAGAGGGGACCTATCTTGGATATTAAGGATGTCTAGAGGATCCTAGAGGATGCAAAAGGACACATAGGGGAAAACCTATATTGCCTATAAAAAGGGAGAGCAACTCACCTGGATCTCACTTTCAGACCAACAGCCCTGCTGTGCAGACCTCTGCAGCCTTCATCTGCCTCTTGCTCTTCCACAGCATCCAGTCATGTCCAACTTGGATCGTAATAAACTCCTTTTGGTAGCCACCATCGTCCTGCAACAGTACGAAGCCATCTACAGGCTCTTTCAACTCTACTACGGGAAGAAAGGAGGCGGCCAAGAAGTGTCTGGATCCGAACATGGATCGGGAGAAGAACAGAGTACGGACTGTACAACAAGCTGATGGTGGAGCTCAGGAACGAAGACCCTCGGGCATTACAGAACTTCATGAGGATGCCTCCAGCCATGTTTGACGAAGTTGTGCAGTGGCTGACACCCAGGTTGACCAAGCAGAGCACCAACTTCCAGCCCAGCCTGGACCCTGGGCTCAAGGTGGCACTGACTCTGCGCCACCTGGCCTCAGGGAGCACGTACAGGAGCATGCAGTATGGCTGGAGGGTGCCACACAACACCATCAGCATTGTGGTCAGAGAAGTGGTGTGGGCCATCATCGAAGAATACGTGGAGGAGCTCCTCCAGTCCCCCTCCACTGAAGAAGGATGGAAGAAAGTTTCAGAGCAGTGGTATCAGAAGTGGAACTTCTCACACACCGTTGGAGCCATAGATGGCAAGCACGTGGCCTGCAAAGCACCAGCCAAGTCGGGGTCCACTTATTTTAACTACAAGGACTTCTTCAGCATCGTCCTCTTCACCATGGTCGATGCTGACTACAAGTTCATGTACATCGATGCTTCAGGCAACGGCTCATCTTCAGATGCCCAGGTATACAACGCCAGTGACCTCAAGGCTGGGCTGGACTGCAACCTCATCATGGGCTTCCCAGATCCAGACACCCTGCCCAACGACACGCAAGATGTGCCCTACTTCATCATGGGGGATGACGCCTACTACCTCAGAATCTACCTCATGAAGCCCTACACTTCCAGATGCCTCACCCGTGAAGAGAGGATCTTCAACTACAGGCTGTCCAGGGTAAGACGGGTGGTGGAGAACGCCTTTGGCATCCTGGCCAACAGTTTCCAGGTACTTCTCACCACCATGCAGCATCGCCCAGAGACTGTGAGGAGGATCATGGAAGCTTGCTGCATCCTGCACAATCTCATGCGCACCCACTACCCAGTCTTGCAGAACAGGCTCGTGGACCTCCAACAAGGCAATGGGGACATGGAGCCTGGGGGATGGAGGCAAGGGCTAAGCCTGATCGACACTGAGGATGTGCAAGGCCCCAACAGAGCTTCACACGAAGGGAAGAAGCAGCGCAACCTCCTGAAACACTGGTGCAACTCCCCAGCTGGAGCGGTGGAGTGGCAAGACAGGATGATAGATGATTAATGGATGCTTCCTTCAGCCTGTCTCATCACACTGATGAGATTGGGCCATGTATGTTGGGCGGGCCTACAATGGACAGGGCATTTGATAAAGAGTTGTGTTTATGTTGAAATGTGTGGATCAATGCTTACATTGTTATTGATAATGAAGGGCCATAGGTGTGGCACCTGGGAGTGTGGACCATACAGTCCCACTATGATTGCACTGGAGGCTTATCTATCCCCACAGCTATCTCAAACCATCCCACAGCTATATCACACCATCCCACAGCTATCTCAACCCATCCCACAACTATCTTAACCCATCCCACAGATATCCCAACCCATCCCACAGGTATCCCTGCCCATCCCACAGCTATTACCCATACCAAAGGTATCCCTGCCCACCCCACTGCTATCCTTACCCATCCCACAAACATGCAAAGGCTTAAACCATTTCTAAAAGTTTCCACCAAGACTTTATTTAATAAAATAAATGAGGCAAGTGTGTGAAGCAAAGATAATCTTTGTTAATAACAAGCTGTAAAACAAAAATGACCCAAGTCAAGTTTCCAAATAAAGTCTACAGGTAGCTACCCAGCCTCTGGCACTCTTATTGGTCACTTGGAGGTGTGCCCAGTCTCAGGGGTGAAGGTTCCAGGTGCTGTGGAGGTGGCTGCTGCTGGAGTGCTGGTCTGAAGCCCCACTGGGGTGCCTGGCCCTGAGAGGGCAACAGGTGACGGTGTGTTGAGGAAGCTCTCAGACAGCTGGCTCAGCCCCGTGATGTTGAGAGAACTTCCTCCATGCCATGAGGTGTCAGTCCCAATACCGACGACAGATGTACTGAGGCCAGGCTTGGCTGTGGGGTGGAGGAAGGAGCAGTGTAGTGGGGCTGTCTGGTCTGCAGCTGGGTGAGGACTGGCGTGGGTGGCGTGGCAAGCATCGGTGGCATCAGTGGTGTGGGTGGCATCGGTGGCAACGGTGGCATCCGATGAGCCTGTGCCTGGACTGGGAAGGGCTGTTGCCTGTGCTGCTGGACTTCCTGGTAGCTGTAGCCCTGGTAGGTGAGGGCCTGTGGAAAGCCTTGGAATGGGAGGGACATCACCTGGGGTGGAGGAGCAGACCTGGACTGGGTGTGAGCAGGTTCCTCTGGATCTGGAGGGTTGTGAAGCAGCTCGGTGATCCGGTCGTTCACCACCTGGTACTGGGGTTCTGCCACGTCCTTGAGGGTCTGGTTGACATAGGTGAGGAAGGGCTTGCGGTTGGAGGATGAGGAATCGGTTTGGACCAGCTGAGAGAGGAGATCTATGCTGCTCTGGATGTTGTCCCTGATCTCCAGCAGGACAGTGTGGCTCTGCCCCTCCTGTCTGGCTCTCTGCCTTTCTGTGGAGGTGGAGCTGGGGATGGATGCGGGTAGGACTGTGGTGGAAGTGCCGTCTCCTTTCTCCCACTGCACCTGGTGGTCCTCCACATGCTCCACCATGGTTAAAACAACTGTCCGCGGGTTCTCCGCCGTGGCACGCTCCACAGAAACCTGCCTGGAGACAGGAGCTGACTCTCAGCCGGAAGAGGACTGGCTCTCAGCAGGCTGCCAAGGAGAGAGAGTTGTGATAGGGGCTGCTCCTCGGTGTCGGATCTCACCCTCCAGGAAGCTGCACCTGGCCATGACGTAGGTCTCTCTATCCGTCAGCTTGACCATGACCTGGCCAGATTTCTTGAGGTTCAGCTTCCCCTTCCAGGTGTGCATGTGCTTCCACCAGCCGAGGAGCACCTCCGAAGTGTAGCCCAGACTCTCCGCCTTCTCTCTCCAAGCAGCCTGCTTCCTTTTTGGTGTCCCTGTAGAGCCTGTGTCCCTTCCGCCAAAGATAGTCATTCTCTCTCAGCCACTCCAGCACCTCATCCTCGTGTTCCTCTTCAATGGAGTATTTATTGCCTCCTCTCCCGTTTTCGCATATGCCTCTTCCTCCCTTTGGCAGGACCAGATGGGCCCTCATCAGAGGGGCTTCCAGGTTGTAGGGGATGCTCCTCCACACCACCACCAGAAGCCGCACCAGCAGGATCAGCAGCAGCAGCAGCAGTAGAAGAAGCAGCAGCAGCACCAACAGAATCATCATCATCAGCAGCAGCAGCAGCACCAACAGGACCAGGATCAGCAGCAGCAGAGTAAACACCAGCAGCGTCAGCACCAGGAGCAGAAGCACGACCAGCAGGACGAGCAGGATGAGCAAGACCCGGAGCATGAGCAGGACCAGCAGGACGAGCAAGACCAGGAGCACGAGCAAGACCAGGAGCACGAGCAGGACGAGCAGGACCAGCAGGATGAGCAGGACCAGCAGGACGAGGAGCAGCTACAGCAGAGTAAGCACCAGCAGAAGCACCACCGCCAGAAGCAGCATCATCAGCTCCTCCAGAAGCAGCATCAGCAGAAGCCCCAGCACCAGGAGCAGTGCCAGCAGAGTAAGCACCAGCAGAAGCACCACCACCAGAAGCAGCATCAGCAGAGTAAGCACGAGCAGAAGCACCACCGCCAGAAGCAGCATCAGCAGAGTAAGCATGAGCAGAAGCACCACCGCCATAAGCAACATCATCAGCTCCTCCAGAAGCAGAAGCAGCAGAAGCCCTAGCCGCAGAAGAGCGAGCCCGTGCTGCAGAAGCCCAAGCAGAAGCAGAGTGAGGGCCAGGGGATGGGAGGGTGGCCCTGTCCCTCTTGCCAGGGCTGGCAGCAGATGGCTGAGGCTTTCTCTTCTTCCCCATGGTTGTGGGGTTGCTGGCTAGCACCAAGGCTGGCAGGAAGGCTGGCAGGAAGGCAGGCACCAAGGCAGCAGGCAGGCAGGCAGGCAGTCTGGCAGACAGGAAGGCAGCAAGGCTGTTAGCAAGGCTGGCAGGCAGGCTGGCAGGCAGGCTGGCAGGGAGGCTGGCAGGGAGGCTGGCAGGGAGGCTGGCAAGATGGCAGGCAGCAAGGGTGGCAGCAAGACTGGCAGGCAGGCATGCAGTGCAGGCTGGAAAGGCACTTGATGTGTCAGGAAGCAGGTCTTTCCTCTGAATGGTGACCTGCTTGGGAGCTGCCTCCCTTTATATCCGCAGAGCTGACACAATGCATCCTCCCCGCATGCGCAGTGAATGCTAGGCATCCGCTAGGCTTCCGCTGTGCATCCACTTCATCCGCTCGGCGTCCATTCTGCATCCGCTGTATCCGTTCCGTGTCAGCTTTGCTGTGGCCCCCCGGAAGCCTAGTGGATGTGCCATCCGCTCCCATCTGCTTCCATCCGCTGGGCTTCCGTTCCACATCCGCTTTCCATCCACCCTGCATCCTCCCCCCGTCCATTCCTTTCCGTGTTATCCGCTCTGGTTATGCAAATTTTTGCCCCTTTTGAAAGCGGATAACAACAGATGGAACATTTTTCTCATCTGCTGTGTCCTTTTTACTAACGTTTTTCATCCGTTGGCCAATGTGACAGGGCCTTTATATTTCAAGCCCATGTCATACTGCCCAACGGATGCAAAAAGGACACAACGGACGAGCAAAATGTTCCTTCCGTTGTTATCCACTCTCAAAAGGGGCTAAAATTTGCATAACCGGAGCGGATAACACGGACGCAGGGAGGACGCAGGGCGGATGCAAAGCAGATACAGAACGGAAGCCCAGTGGATGGAAGTGGATGGGAGCAGATGGCACGTCCGCTAGGGTCCTGGGGGACCTCAGCAAAGCGGGCACGGAACAGATACAGCGGATGCACAGCAGACGCGGAATGGATGTAGCGGATGTACAACGGATGCACAGCGGATGCACAGCGGAAGCCTAATGGATGCCTGGCGTTAATTGCGCATGCGGGGAGGATGCATTGCATCAGCCCCACGGATATAACGGAAGCAGGTCGAAAGCAGGTCACCATTCAGAGGAAAGACCTGCTGCCAGACGGATTGGCTGCCTTGCCTGCCCTGCCTGCATGTCTCCCTGCAAGCCTTGGTGCCTGCCTGCCTGCCAGCCTTCCTGCCCGCATTGGTGCTTGCCTGCCTGCCAGCCTTCCTGCCAGCCTTGGTGCCTGCCTGCCTGCCTGCCTGCCTGCCTGCCAGCCTGCCTGCCCGCCTTGGTGCCTGCCTGCCTGCCAGCCTTCCTGCCAGCCTTGGCGCCTGCCTGCCTGGCAGCCTTCCTGCCCCCCTTGGTGCCTGCCTCCCTGCCAGCCTTCCTGCTAGCCTTGGTGCCTGCCTCCCTGCCAGCCTTCCTGCCAGCCTTGGTTCCTGCCAGCCTCCCTGCAAGCCAGCAACCCCACAACCATGCGGAAGCACAGCAAGCCTCAGCCATCTGCTGCCAGCCCTGGCAAGAGGGACAGGGCTACTAACCTGCCCCCTGGCCCTCACTCTGGTTCTGCTGGGGCTTCTGCAGCATGGGCTCGCTCTTCTGGGGCTGGGGCTTCTGCTTTTTCTGCTTCTGCTTCTGGAGGAGCTGATGACAAGCACTTCAGCACCAGCCACCTCCACAGCACCTGGACCCTTCACCCCTGAGACTGAGCGACCAAGAGGAGTGCCAGAGACTCATTTTTGTTTTATAGCTTGTTGATAATAAAGTCTATTTATGATTCACACACTTGCTTCATTTCTTTTTTTTTTAATAAAGTCTTGGTGGAAACTTTTAGAAATGGTTTAAGCCTTTGCATGCTTGTGGGATGGGTAAGGATAGCTTTGGGATGGGTTAGGATACCTGTGGGATGGGTAATAGCTGTGGGATGGGTAAGGATAGCAGTGGGATAGATAAGCCTCCAGGCCAAGCATAATGGGACTGTATGGTCCACCCTGCCAGGTGCCACACCTATGGCCCTTTATTATCAATAATAATGTCATAGTTATCCACACATGTCAACATAAACACAACTCTTTATTAAACACCCTGTTCATTGTAGGCCAACCAAACATACATGGCCCAATCTCATCCGTGTGATGTGACAGGCTGAAGGAAGCATCCATGAAGCATCTACCATCCTGTCTTGCCACTCCACTGCTCCAGCTGGGGAGTTGCACCAGTGACTCAGGTGGTTGCACTGCTTCTTCGCTTCATGTGAGGCTCTGTTGGGGCCTTGCACATCCTCAGTGTCGATCAGGTTTTGCCCTTTCCTCCATTCCCCAGGCTCCATGTCCCCATTGCCTTGTTGGAGGTCCACAAGCCTGTTCTGCAAGACTGGGTAGCGGGTGCGCATGAGATTGTGCAGGATGCAGCAAACTTCCACAATCCTCCTCATGCTCTGTGGGCGATGCTGCATGGTGTTGAGAAGTACCTGGAACCTGTTGGCCAGGATGCCAAAAGTGTTCTCCACCACCTGCCTTGCCCTGGACAGCCTGTAGTTGAAGATCCTCTCTTCACGGGGGAGGAGTCTGGAGGTGTAGGGCTTCATGAGGTAGGTTGTGAGGGAGAAGGCGTCATCTCTCATGATGAAGTATGGCACATCTTTTGTGTCATTGGGCAGGGGTTCTGGATCTGGGAAGGCCACGATGAGGTTACGTTCCAGCTCCTCCTTGAGGTCACTGGCGTTGTATACCTGGGCATCTGAAGATGAGCCATTGTCTGAAGCATCGATGTACATGAACTTGTAGTCAGCATCGATCATGGCGAAGAGGATGATGCTGAAGAAGCCCTTGGAGTTGAAATAAGTGGACCCCGACTTGGCTGGAAGCTTTGCAGGCCACATGCTTGCCATCTATGGCTCCAACGGTGTGTGGGAAGTTCCATTTTTGTTACCACTGCTCTGAAACTTTCTTCCATCCTTCTTCAGTGGAGGGGTACTGGAGGAGCTCCTCCTTGTATTCTTCGATGATGGCCTGCACCACTTCTCTGACCACAATGCTGATGGTGTTGGGTGGCACCCTCCAGCCATACTGCATGCTCCTGTACGTGCTCCCTGAGGCCAGGTGGCGCAGAGTGAGTGCCACCTTGAGCCCAGGTTCCAGGCTGGGGTAGAAGCTGGTGCTCTTCTTGGTCAACCTGGGTGTCAGCCGCTGCACAAGTTCATCAAACATGGCTGGAGGCATCCTCATGAAGTTCTGGAATGCCCGAGTGTCTTTGTTCCTGAGCTCCACCATCAGCTTGCTGTGCACTCCGTCCTCTGCTCTTCTGGTGAACCATCTTTGGACCCAGACTCTTTTTTGGCTGCCTCTTTTTCTTCTCGCAGTAGAGTTCACAGAGCCTGCAGATGGCTTCGCAGTGTTGCAGAACGATGGTGGCTGCCAAAATGACTTTGTTACAATCCACGGTGGACATGACTAGATGCTGTGGAAGAGGAAGAGTCAGATGAAGGCTGCAGAGGTCTGTACCGCTGGGCTGCTGTTCTGAAAGTGAGATGCAGATGAGTTGCTCCCCCTTTTTATAGGAAATATAGGTTTTCCGCTAGACATCCTCTAGGCATCCTCTAGACATCCTTAATATCTGAGATAGGTTCCCTCTGTGAATGTTTTTTCCATTTTAAACGCTTTGTTTCCGTGCTGCATCCGTTCTGCATCCGTTCTGCATCCATTCCGCGTCCGTTCTGCTTCCTCCCTGCGTCCGAGCGAATGCGAGTTGCGCAGATGCACAGCGGATGCCTAGCGGATATATAACGGATGCGTAATGGATGCGTAGCGGATGCGTAGCGGATGCGTAGCGGATGCGTAGCGGATGCGTAGCGGATGCGTAGTGAATGCAGAACGGACGAACTGGATACATTTTCCACGCAAAAGTTTTGGGCTGCCCAAAACTTTTGGAGCGGATGAAATGTCAATTAACGGATGCTGGACGGATAGAGAGGAAGCAAAATGGAGGCAGTGAGCACATCGCATTTTCCAACGGATGGCAAGTTTTTTTCTCCGTTTTACATCCTCTTTGCATCCGTTGGTTCAATGTGACATGGGCTTAAGGCAGAAACAAAAAGTGGTACAATCTATCTCATCTTAGACATTTTTCAAGGGCTCGGCTAAGTAAGGAAATATTCAGTACCCACCACTCATCATCACTGTTATCAATATTAGATCAGGAAAAGTGTTACAGATATACAGAAATTACCAGCATTCCGATATTAAGATTTTAAAGTATAGAATAACAGAGTTAGAGAAATATAATAGGGATTACTTTTGAAGAAAATTTTCAAACTTTACAATGCTAAGATCAAACCTTAACTGTACTAACTATTGTTATTAAAACAATGATTACTATTGCTATTAAAACTGTAAAGATTACAATATGGTGACATGTTGAACATGTATAGAGTACAGCTAATGAAATCCAAGGAGCATAAATAAAACAAAAATAATCTAAAATTAGCTGATTATTTCTATTATTATCTTTTCATATATTCACTATATAAGAAATTAATTGCTACCATAACAACTAGCTGAGGAATAAGAAGTTAAGTTACAGAATAATAAATAGCAACAAATTATACCATTTTAATACTGAAGTGTAACTCTAAAAGTTGTAGCTAGCATCATTATGAAATTACTGTGATAGCATAGATGAGAAAACAAAAAATGAAACAAATGAAATAGTCTGATTAAATAATCCAGAGTATAATTTTTATAAACTAATGGTAACATATAGATTTGGTGGGGTTTTTTTAAATATAGGCCAAAATCAAGGTGTAGAAGAATGCTTAACATTCACTGAAATGGTAGAACAAAAAGTCAAGTTAAATCTAACTGTACATATCTACTTTTATATCATTTAAGAAACCTTTTTTTTCCTAATAGCCATTTTGCCATGACCAATTTTTGTCATCTTATAAGGAACAAGGATAAAAGTTGATATAATGGTGTTTGCTTTACCTGGATATTTGCTAAAAATTGTCACAAATAAATATCGTCTGTTCCTTTTGAAAGACCACTACAGTAATGCGTGTGCCACTGTCTGAGCAGATACAGAAAAGAATTTATCAGATGGGAAACAAGCATACTTTTCCCAATATTTGCAAAAACATTTAAAATGACACACCTGAATTTGTAGGAATTTATCATCCATAAAACAATTGAAAGACATTATGCTTCAACTCCCAGGAAACCAAACCATCCTTGACGGAAATGTGCTAGAGCAGACAACAGTTGTATTATAGCAGAGGTGCCTTTGGAATAAGTTTGATTCAGTAAGGACAAAGAGATTGCCTTTTTTGTAGAATCTACCAAAATAACTTTGCCTATTATGCAAATAATTTTAACTTTTTATATTGGATTCATGGTTTTTTGTAATACACATCTGATGTTTCAGAATACCTTTTATAAAATGATCCCTTTAAATGATTCCCAAGCCATTTATTTCTATTTTGACATCCATGCAAAAGTTTTTCAATTATAGTAAGATGCCATGTCATTGTGTTAGATAGTTACACATTGTAAAGTTGTAAGTGTCGGAAGCACGTTGGGATATAGCAGAACACATTCTCTCTCTAATCTGCTTTTCTACTAGCCTTTGGTATTGCTTATGTTCATTTAGAACTCATGCAAAATATAACAATGAGGTATTATCTTTAAAATCTTGCTGTAGAATTAATTATATGCTTTTAAGATAAAAGCGCTGAACTGCAGCTCGATCCTCTCCAAGCAGTTGTTCTGCTTTGATAAATACATAAATGTCAAAATAGCAACAACTTCACAAATATTATCCCCATTTAATCCAAGCATGCAGAAATTCCAGCTCTTTGTTTATGACTGTGCAAAAACTCTGTTCAGAATTTGATTTAAATAAGTTTCACCCTGGCAAAAGATATATGACTTGCAAGATTGTCATTATAAAGTAGAATTAGCTTATTTGGCCATGTTTTCTATCTGGTCTATTTAGTAAGAGGGCTGGTGGCACAGTGGCTTAATGATGCTGAAGATCATCTTTGCTCCAGCAGTTTGAGTCCTAGCACCATATGGTGGAGTGAACTCCCATCACTTGTCTTAGCTTCTGCCCATCATAAGTACCATTTCAGTGAGAATATGAATTGGTATTTCATGTAAACCAGTGGTTCCCAAACCTTTTCAGTCCACCACCCCCTTGGTGCTACAAACTCATCCTTAGTGCCCCCCACCCAGGGGTGGGATTCAAATTTCTTAACAACTGGTTCTGTGGGCGTGGCTTAATTTGTGGGCGTGTGACTAGCTAAGCATGGCTTGCTGGCTGGGCATGGTTTGGTGGTCATGTGACTGGGTGGGCATGGCCAGGTGGCCATGTGACTGGCAAACTAAATATAAGTGGTCCTCATTTAATGGCTGGTTGCTTAGTAAGTGTTCTAATTTTTGACTGACCTCCCCGGAGCTACTTGACCTGTTAACACACACACACACACACACACACACACACACACACACACACACAAACACACACACACACACACACACCCTTCTAACCCTGCTGGAGCAGGTAGATATCTCATTCACTTTCTCTTCCCTCCCTCCCTTTCTTTCTTTCTTCTTTTTTGCTTTCTCTTTCTTTCTGTCCCTTCCATCCATTCTTCCCTCTTTCTTTGTCTATCCTTTTTCTTCCTTTCTCCCTTTTTCTTTCCCTTTTCTTTCTTTTCTTTCTTGTCTCTTCCTTCTCTTTCTCTCTCTTTCCCTCTCTCTTTCTCTCTCTCTCTCCCTCCCTCCATATCCCATTCACTTTCTCCTCCCTCCCTCTTTCTTTCTCTCATTCCCTCTCTCTTTCTCACTCTTTCCCTTTCTTTCTCTCTCTCTCTCCCTATCCCATTCACTTTGTCCTCCTTCCCTCCCTCCCTCCCTCCCTCCCTCCCTCCCTCCCTCCCTCCCTCCCTCTCTCCTTCTTTTTTGCTCTCATTCTCTCTCTTTCTCTCATTCCCTCTCTCTCTTTCCCTCTCTCTCTATCCCTTCCTTAACCTATCTACCTATTTTCTGCCCAGACAGGTGTGGTCTAATCCAGGGGTCACCAACCTTTTGGACCTCCGGGACCACCAAACTCATAATTTTAAATCCTGTGTACCGCTAATTTGAATTTTGACTGATGGTGGCACAGGAAACTTTGGCCGGGCTCTCAAGAGATGAGAGCGACTCCAGCTACTTCTCTCTGCTAACAGGCAAAACTGTCTCTTAGTATCAACAATGAGGTGTCACATAAAATTCCGTATTGTTGAATTTTCTACTGCTTATTGTCTCAGGTATTAAATACTGTCACCTTGATTAGGAGGGGGAAACATTTACTGTTTTGCATTTCATGATTATCAGAAGCCACTCTCCAACCAGGATAATAAAATTGAACTATTTTGCCATTATATTACAATTCTCTTGATTCCTCCACCGTCTTGATTCCTCCACCGTCCACGAGAGAAAAAAAACATGGCAACACAAGGAACCAGAAATCTCCCCTTCAAACAAAAGAGTGGCTAACTGGATGTAGTTTTACACCCGGTGCCCTGAAGGACTCCAGAAGCCAGCTCAGGTGCTCCTAATAGACACGTAACCAAGAGGGTCAGGGGACACGTCCTCAGGCGGGACTGGAAACAGGACACCCGGGAGCTGGCAGGATTTATGAGATGGGTGAAAGCAGAGGCTGTGGCAGAGGGAGGGTTCCCTTTGTGGAAGCCCCTTCAGACTCTGCCTCTTCCCTTCCAGTGCTGACTCCAGTGCCAATTGGAAGTTCAGCGCTTCTGAATGGAGCACTTCTCTGGCTGCCACACTTTAGTGACGGGTGCAGGCAAAGGTAGCTGCCTTTGGGCTGCATTGCTGAAGCAATGCTGGCACTTCAGGGATGAGTTACCTCCCCCCACCCCCCTTGTTAGTGAGGTGCAACAATGTTGTGCTCCCCTTTGCATAGGAGTTCGGCCAGCTATCTGCAAAATCGTCTCTCTTGAGGAGCGCTTGAGAATTTGCAGATATCTTGGGCTCCTGTTAGCGGAAAAAGCGGCCAGAGTCGCTCTCACCTTGAGACTACAGCCAAAGTTTCCCACACTCACAAAGTTTCCCACACTCACACGTCAATGCTTTGACTCCCAAGGGGAGGAGTTTGGCCAAGCTACCTGCAAAATCCCACCCCTTAATTGCACCCTGCAAGGGGGCCACCTCCATCACCCCCTACCACCTCTTAGCGCCCCCCTGCCAGCCCATTTGCCTCTTAATGCCCCCTTAAGGCATCCACCACCCCTCAGGGGGTGGTACTGCCCACTTTGGGAACCACTGATGTAGACAGTCAGATCCTCGCTGAGTCTGGTCCTTCCTGGATGTGATGCCCATTTGAGAGGGACTTCAATGGAGAGAGAAGGTCCTGCATGATGCTGTGGGAAAATTGCTCTTTTTTCTTTCTGGTGCAGAGCTAGCTCATCCCCTGTGGTGCATCTTCGAAAGAATGCTAGCAGTCTAAGACAGCCAAACTACTATTCTGTATTAATGTAGTAGTCTCCCACTAATGCAATATCACCATTTGGTAAATAAATAAAAAAGTAAGGCTAATATTAATCTGGGAAGTCAGTCAACAAGTGCAATTGTCCTGCCATCTGTTTTACAGGCTGAAGATGTAGGGAAGGATCCTTCTGTGTTCTTTCCTGCCCACTACCCAGCTGCGGGCTATGCTGTCTGTTATCTGATAGTTCCACAATAAGATATCTTCTCCCAGTCTCCCAAACGCTTTCCCATATTCCATTACAGTTAGAAATTGTTTGGGGTACCATAATGCTACTGTAGATAAGCTGCCAGAATAATACCAGAGAAATCCAGATAACCATGAAATGCTAACAAGATTGATGGAATAGTTTTGGGCTAGTCTCTCTCAGTCCAATTTACTTTACAGAAAATTGGGGTGGACTAAAATAAGAATAGGATGCCATGTGTAGAAGAAATCCTCCCTATTACCTCTTACAATACTAGATAACACAGTTTCAACAGTAGAGACCTTCAGATTTCTTGGTTCTATTATATCACATGACCTAAAATGGACACCTAACATCAAAAACATCATCAAAAAAGCACAACAAAGAATGTTCTTTCTGCACCAGCTCAGAAAGTTTTAACTGCTCAAGGAGCTGCTGATACAGTTCTACAGAGGAACTATTCAGTCTGTCATCTGTACCTCTATAACTGTCTGTTTTGGTTTTGCAACCCAACAGGACAGACACAGACTTCAGAGGACAATTAAGACTGCAGAAAAAAACAATTACTACCAAACTCCCTTCCATCAAGTACCTGTATACTACACGAGTCAAAAAGAGGGCTGTGAAAATATGTACAGACCCCACATCCCAGACATAAACAGTTTCAACTCCTTCCTTCAAAATGACGCATAGAGCACTACACACCAGAACAACTAGACACAAGAACAGTTTTTCCCGAATGCCATCACTCTGCTAAACAAATAATTCCCTCAACACTGCCCAACTATTTACAAAATCTGCACTACCATTACTATTGATCTTATTATTCCTTATCACCCATCCCCTCCCACTTATGACTGTATGACTGTAATGTCGCTTGTATCCTAACCATTTATATAGGCTGTCTCCTAGTATGATTTGATGGCTTATTGTACCCTATATTTATTATTAATATCTATTATCTATGTTGTGCCTCATGACTCTTGACAATTGTATCATTTCTTTTATGTATATTGAGAGCATTTGCACCAAGACAAATTCCCTGTATGTCCAATCACATTTGGCCAATAAAAGAATTCAAATTCTAAATTCAAATGTATCTCACTTAAAATCCTGCACAAAACATATGACATCATTTCTGTCTCTGTGTGCCCTCAATTCATCTTTCTTGGCAAAATTTTGGAAGTGGTTTGCCATTGATGCCTTCCTGGAGCTGAGAGAGAAAGACTGGCCCAAGGTCATCTGTTGTTGGCTTTGTGCTAGAGGATGAAAACTCACAGTGTCTAGGTTTCAAGTGTAATTGGAAACAATTCTTTCTAAAAATCCAAACCAATCTATAGAGTTTTTTTTCTTTTGCATGTATTTTATGTTTGGTCTACTATTGTTAAATATAGATATTGTACATCCCCCTGTAGAGTTCTGAGGAAGATATCAGTATTCACGTTCTCCCAACAGTATGCCAACTTCTTTTTGCCAGAGGAAAGATTGGTTGAAATGACTGAGATTTCTAGTCAATGCGGTTGAGCAATTTTGCCTCTGAATGCTTTTGTACCAATTTAGTGCAACTACAATCCTGAAGCTCCATTGTTTTTATTATTATTATTCCTTCTTTTTTCTCTCTCTAGTCTTTGTTTGGGTCCAACTCATTTAAACTCTTCTTGTAAAATTAAATCAGTGTGAAACTCTCTAGAGTGTAAGCAAACTCTGCTGCCAGCCATTGCATTTTGGCCTTCCAAAATTCATGGTGGCAGCAACTGCTGTCCACCTCGGCTCACATGAATTTCCTTTGCTCATGTTTTCTCTTTGATCGAACATGTCAACCCTTTAATTCATGCATAATCAGTGGTGGTGCTTCTGCCAAACCATCTTGTTTTATCATCATTTACATCTGCTGCCATTCTCATACCACACTAGTACAATCTGTTGGCTCACACAGAGTCCTCTAGTGGCTTAATGGCAAGATGAGAGAACATTTTGGTTGGGCATACAATGCCATCTTTCCTTATTTTGTTTCAGTCTTTCTAAGATTTTTCTCTAACTCATAGTATAATTATATTTATTTATTTGATCAGATTTATATGCCACTCATCTTCCTATATGAAGTATGTATTAAGGTCTATGAGATTCATATTACAGAGTATTTGGCAATGAATTAAACCTCCTGGGTTTAATATTATGGTTATTCTTAGCTATTGGATATGATGACATTTCTATAATTTTTAGCGAGTCCACTGGAAGAAATAGTATGTTTCTGAAACTTGTCTCCATAACTGTATTTTAGTGTTGGATTTGTTTTGTCCATACACAAATACCTTGTACAATTGTTAACTATGTAACTGTGACAAGTGAGCAGAATTATATCTCTTGACTACTTTAAACCAGGCTGCAAAATAGTCATGGTCTGTAAGGATTTTTACCTCCCTGTAGTTATATTTTTTTTTTGTAGCAATGATCTCCTTATCAAAATTCAGCAATGTTTCTGAACTACTTTGCAATTCAGCTAAAGGCTAAATTCAGCTAAATTCTAGCAAATGAACCCTTAACCTTAATGAACATGTTATTTTATTGAATTAAAGGTGAAGCTGCCTTTTGGTCTTCAGTATTAACAAGACTACAGAACATTGGAATAATTATTCCTCTCCAGAGTGGCTGGTTATTGGAACCAGAACTGGAAGGACAGTTGAAGGCAGGAAGGAATCTTTGAATGGTCCAAGATACAGAGATAATCTGGGAGTGACTGATCTTGGAAAGGCAAAACACAGAACCCATTCTTTGTAGATAGCTGGAAAGAGATCAAGTCAAAACTAGATATTCTATCAACACAACACATGTTTTTACACATTAACTCAACTCTCCAAAATATAATTGAATCAATTATTTGAATCAGCATTTGCTTGATTGATCCACTTCCTCAACAGCCAATTATTTCAATTGAAGTAAGGTTGAAGGCAAGGTTGCTTTCATCATTTCCTTCCATTTGTCCAACCATAGAATAGTTTATTAACCATAGAATAGTTTATTTCATGAGGCTTGTGGCTCATATCTCAGTTTGTATGCAGGAATTGAAGGCTTGATTTTTATTCTGTTACTAAAAATGATACATTTCCACACTTCCTGATTATATTTGGTGTAGATAATTGAAGTACATAGCTGGGCAATATCTTTATTAAACCTTATAATATGTGAAGTTTTTTGAGTTTTCAAGATGTTTTCTTTGGGTTTCAGATATAATTGGTTTTCTCAAAAAAGCAGGTGATTACCTGGCTGCTTTTTTGTAAATTTAACCTCTAGTTCCTCAACTTACAGGCACTTCCAATTTTTTAAAATTAAATTATACCACAAAGTATACTAGGATGGGCTATAGTGGCATAATAGCATAATATAGGGCATTATTTTAGCCTACTGATGCCAAGTTGAATGCTGGTGTATTGTTCTTCTCAGTTGGTATAATGAGCACCACAGAAAATGACAACCACTTTACCTGTCAACAACAAATAAATAAATAAAGCTACAAGGAAGGTAACATGCCAGAGTTGATGCTTTTATATCTTGTCCTCATATTTACTGAGCTCCAGACTAGCGCTTGCCAGAGGGGAACTTCAGATTACCTCATGTTTTAAACAGCTCATTAAAAACCACTGTCTATTTGGAAAGTTTTTTTTTTCTTTATAAGGAAATTATGCCAGACTAAGTTTGTTTTTTGATGCCATGCACTACAGTAAAGCACAAATGCTTCATTAAGAAGATGCCTAGAGTGATGTACACAACCCTTCATTAGCTTTAATAGGAGATGGTAATCCATGCAGATAAACATTTTGTGAACTAACACATGCAGCAATAAGTTCACACAGGGAAGACGTTTTTGATCACAGCATCACTTCTGAGTGCTGGAGAAACTGATACATATTTATAAGTTGACAGATTTGATGCTTTTGTTTTCTGAAGAATAAGAACCAACTGTCACTTAGCATCTTATCCTTGCTTTTTCTTACCAAGATACAGAATACATTTAGGTAAACTGAAAGAAAGACTGTGCAATGTTTGCTATAATGTAGCTGGTAATGGCAGCATAATCCATACATGGTAGCAAAGGTTACACTGATGTGCACATTGGAAAAGAAATGAGTTGTGCACAATCAATGTGCAAGTATTTGTGACTGAGAATCATTTCTCTACCTGAAAGGTATGTAATCAGAAAAATCCCATGCTGGGCTGAGTAAATAAAATGCAATGTTCTCCTGCAGCTTGATTCATTATCTTGCTTTGGGCCAGCTAAGAGTTCCAGCCCATGAAATCATTTGTAAATGCTGGAAACATATTACTTTTGTAACATCATTTTTTGCCCTAAAAGCTAGAAATATACATTAACCGGAGAGGATATGCAAGGATTTTTGTTATTTTCACAGAGCCAGGAACTGTAATATGGTCAAGATATATTAATGAATGAAGTGTACTTGGTTTTGCTTAATTATATAAACCCTGATCAGAAGTCTAGTTCTAATGTAATGGATGAGATAGGATTGGAATCTCATCTTTAAAGGAAAATGAAAAAAAAAAGATATTTAAGGAAGACTAAGAAATTACCAGGAGCTTTATGCGTATGAGGGAAATAATGATAATGATGATGATGATGATGATGATGATAATGATGATCTCATGATGATGATGATGATGATGATGATGATCATCATCATCATCATCATCATCATCATCATCATCATCATCATCCTCACAGCAACATTGACAGGCTCTACCTACCAAGGCAAATAGGTGGGTGTGGAATATTGCAAGTACATCAGATAGTTGAAGAAGAAAAAAAGGTTTTGGAAGAATATCTGAAGGACAATGAAGAAAATGCACTGAAATTAATATGTCAGGAAGGCTTGCTGACTACCAGAGAGACCAAACTGGCCTACAAGAAAGACCAAACGAAGAACAGAATCAGTGCTGGATTTCAATTTTTTTTACTACCGGTTCTGTGGGCGTGGCTCATTTGGTGGACATGTGGTCATGTGATAGTGTAGGCATGGCCAACCCGACATCACTCATGTCATGAGGCATTTTTCCCAGTCCCTCCCCTCCCAGCCACTCATTGTTACCCCTAGCCTCAATGTATCTAAGGTTCTGTAAAAAAAAACAAATCACCTTTTTTTGACTTTATTATCTGCGTCCACATACTATAGATGTACTTTTATGGACCACTGAAAGGAGGAAATGGCTCACATGCTTTGCCCAAGAGTGTGAATGGCAGGTCACAAAACAGGGTTTTGAGGGGTTGCCACAAAGAAGCAGGGGGCAATGTATTTTCCAAAGCAGCAGAAGGCAAAACAAGAAGCAATGGATCAAAACTGAACAAAAAAGAAGCAAACTAAGACAGAGGAGAAATTTCCTGACAGTGAGAACAATTAACCAGTGGAACTGCTTGTCTCCAGAAGTTCTGGATGGTCCAACACTGGAGGTTTTCAAGAAGAGACTGGATAGCTATTTCTCTGAAATGGTATATAGGGCAGGCAACCTTGGCAACTTTAAGACTGGTGGGAGGAATTGTGATTCTGGGAGGAATTGTGGGAGTCCTTAACTTCTGGTAGTTAAGTCCAGAAGTCTTAAAGATGCAAAGGTTGGAGACCCCTGACATAGGGTCCCCTCCAAAGACTTATCTGACACCTTTGCCTGGCCCTCCACCCAGACTTGGCATCCTCAGTTTTCCTGCTTGAGCAGAGGGTTGGACTAGAAGACTTCCAAAGTCCCTTTCAACTCTGTTATTCCATTATTCCTAAGTTAAATAGCTAAGACCCTCATTGGGACCCTTTCTCTTTTGCTCCCTCTGGTCTAATGGGTTAATAAGATTTTTAGAAACCTGCAGTTGAAAGTTCTTTATGTCTCTTTACTCTGAAGATCCAATTTCATTTGGAATTTAATCCCAAACTGATTGCCCTTTTAGCATTTCTCTTGACACTTCTCCAAGCTGCATCCCCAAGAAGCCACATCTCTCCCCCCTTCACACACACACACACACACACACACACACACACCAGAGGTTGGATTGGATCTCTCCCTCCCTCTCTGCTTTAGGCTTAGAAAGTCTGCCAGTGCTGCTCCTCATTTGGCAATGCTTAAGGAGAATTAGGGGCTAGAGACATTGACATTCTCATCTCTGCTACAGGTGAGGCTGTAGACTTTTTGACAGGCACACAATGCCTTCTCCTCAGCCTCTCAGCACTAATGAGAGATGCGGCTCTACTGGCTAGAGTAGGCAAAGCCTCTCATTTTGTACAAACCGTCCGCTGCCGGCAGATATACACTTATGGATGGCATGGGCAGGTCCATTCAGGGCCCAGAAGTTCTGCTGCTTAGCCTGTCAGTCCGGCTCGAGCCACAGGGTTGTTGTTGTTTTTTTTAAATCCCTTTGGGAAGCTACCAAAATGGGAAGTGTGCCTCTGCCTGCGTAACTAGAGGGAGACTCTCCACTCCGCAAAAGCCAGTGGCTTGAAAACAGCTCCTCTGCTACCCCCACACTCAATTTCCCCGCTGCCTACCCCATGGGGAGGGATTGCAAATGTGTGTGCCATTTGAGTGGGAAATGCCTGGAACACAATAAAGCCCATCCATTCACCTCCTGCTGGCAGGCTGGCTAATGGGGTGAGAGAAGAGGTGGGGAAAGGGAGCCAATTGGAGCCCTCCCAAAGAAGGGGGTGAAGGAAAGTGCAGTCTGCTGTGGATGCCCTCCCTCGCCCCTTCCCTCCTGCAATCTTCTCAGTGTTCCCCCTCCCCAGTCTATCTGGATTATAGGCAGAGCCACATTGTCTTTTGCAAACCAGCTGTTGGTGAAGCTGGGTGCCAGTGAGGGCTGGCTTTTTGCATAGCTTTGTCCAGCTATGTGGGGGGGGGGGAATGGCTTCTTCCCCAGGTCTCCATCCATTTCCCACCCCCCTCAACTGGGGAGGGAGAGAGTGTGAGCAAGCCAAGGCCTTTCCCTCCTGCCTTTGCCCAAAGTCCCTTGCTATACCAGGAGGTTGAAGTTTGAATTTCTTCATCCCCTCCAACCCATGTGTATCTTGGCAATGGGAGTTTCTCTCCATCCCCTTTTCCAGTTACTAGATCAGGGGAAGAACTTAGCTTTGCTGCCCATTACATTGCAAATAGGAATCTAAAAGCCAAGAAAGAAAGGGACGTTCCTGCACAGTAAGGCCATCACTACCACCCGCCAGCTCTGGGGGCCTCGTGTAAGTGGCTACAGAGCCATCCTCCTGGCCCTGCCATGGGTGTCAGTTGTGAGAGGAGGGGGAGGGGGTCGCCTGAAGAGACACTTCCAGCGCAGTTGGAGATCCTTATTCAGCCAGTCTGCATTCCAAAAATAAGAAATGAAAATAGCAAAGAGAACCAAGGAAATCCCAGCTGTGGCTTTGAGGGACGGACATACACACACACACAGAGTGGGGGGGAGAGAGAGGAATATAGGGACCCGGCTGCTTCATATCCCCTGCCATCACTCTGATCTTCTCAGGCCACACAAGGGAGGGGAGGGTGAGGGGCAGGAGACCCTCTTCAGGCAAGGTGAAGAGGCATCAACCAAGCACGGGAGAATAGAAGCCTGTGACCGGCAGCTCTTGGCTCAGCCAGCCTGAGGGGGCTGGGCTGGAAGAGTCACGTCAGCTGGGAAAAGGCAGAAAATGTGCTCTGGAAGAACAGGCAGATGTCCCAGGGCTATTGCACATGCATCCTGCATGTGTAGCAGCTACACACACAGTGTGCATGTGCAGCAGCCCTGGGACATCCACCTGAGCTGTGCCATGACCACCATGTGGTAGGGAAAGCTAGGAGAGTGACCGGGCAACCCAGTTCGGGGGTGTGGCCAGACAGGGGTCTCTACCAGTTCTCCAACCCATGCCAGATCACCATTACCGGTTCTCCCGAATAGGTGCGAACTGGTTGAATACTACCTCTGAACAGAATGGAGACATGGGAAGACAAAGCACTACATGGCCAGTACATTTAAAAAAAATAGCAGGGAAAGCAGACAGTAATAAGACCTGGCAATGGCTAAGAGCAGAAAAGTTAAAGGAAGAGACCGAGAGATTAATTCTGGCTGCACAAGACCAAGCCTGAGAAATTATCAGGAACTTTATGCATTTGAGGGAAAGAAAATAATGATAATGATAACAGTAATGATAATGATAACAATAATGATGACAATAATGATAACAATAGTGCTAATGATATTATTATTATTGTTGTTGTTGTTATTTCTACATTGACAAATGTATACAAAGCCAGAATTGAGAAGACAGGAACAGACAGTAAGTGCTGCCCATACAAAGAAGTTGAAGAAGAAGTGGACCACCTGGTAAGCTACTGCAAGAAGATTACACAAACTGACTACATGCAACAGCATGACAAAGTAGCAACAATGGTGCATTGGATGATTTGCAAGTAATATCATTTGCCTTTAACTGGTGGGACCATAAAATAGAAAAACTTACAGAAAATGAAAATGTTAAATTGCTCTGGGACTTCAGAATCCAGACAGATAGGCACTTGCAACATAACACCCTAAACTTAACAGTTGTTGATAAGAAAGATAAAAAAGGTCTGGATAGTGGATGTGGCAGTGCCTGGAGACAGCAGAAGAGAAGAGAAAGAACTGGAGAAGTTGAAATACAAAGACCTACAAGTAGAACTAGAATGGCTATGGTAAAGGCAAGCAAGGTAGTACCAATAGTAATAGGCACCTGGATATGCAAATCTGGATGTTTGATGGTGTTATAGGTATCACCACAGTTCCAAGTAAAGCTGCCTTCTGCAATTGACTGATGGCAAATTTGTCAAATGCCTATGGTGTTCAAGTGGAAGGAACTGCCTGTTCCTTTTCCTATTTCTAGTAATATAAGATAAAGTGTGCTTTCTTTGTCCTCCTTATACTTCCAATGTTATCTCTTTAATCTGTTAGAAGTGCCAAAATAATTCAAGGAGAATGAGATCTTGCTCTGTCCATTATATGCTAAAGAAAGTAAATAGAATACAAAAGTGTATGTTATGGGAGATATAATTCTGCATAATGTATGTTAGAGATTTCATACGACTATGAGGACAAGAAAGAAACACAAGAAAGATGTGTGTTGTCATGTGATGCATGTGATCACATGGCCATTTAATTCAGCAAGAGAAAGGGGAAAGATAATTTCTAAATACTTGTTTCAAGAAGAAACACTAGCTGGATGCACTTTGAAATGGCATGGTGACAACTGTCTAGATAAATGCCTGCAGTTTTCTCAGTAACATTGTTAGACATTGTCCTGCCCTTGTTAGAGGCAGACTCTGAGGGAGAGGAGGAACAGCTAACAGGGAGTGGAGATGTGGTTCCGAAGGTTGTGGAGGAGGCTGGGGAAGGGCAGAGGCTGGCTGGGCAGTCAGAGGAGGACCCAATCCCCTCTCCATCCTCGGGCATGCAGGGAGGAATGGAGAAGGAAACAACTTGGTTTATGAGAGAGGAAGCAGCCATGATCCCCCTCATTGGTTCCAGCTGGGGAGAATAGTATACAAGAGAGACAGTTAAAACACAGTGTTGCCAGAAGCCAGAAGCAAAGCATGTTTTATTTTGGTCTGAAGTTATCTTGGTTGGCATCCTTCCAAAAGACTGTGCCTTGTTATCTCCTTGAACTTGATAATTACTTATCCTGGTCCGTTGTGGAATTTCTTTCATTGTAGTTTTTTGGGGTTTTTTATTTCACCTCTGTCTGCTCATTAAGTTCAGACTGTATTGCTTTCTTTTAAAGACTATTTTTGAATAAGTTTTATCTACAACTGAGAATTGTTGAACAATGGGGCCAAGTTGAAGGCATTAAATGACATTTATTTATGTTTTGTGTTACACTCATCACAGAAGTAGTTTTCTCTTGTCTTCTTCCTAGAACTGAGAGACAGGAACTGCAACAAAATCACCAAGCTATCTTCCTGTCTACTCATGTCAGCTTTCCTGAGCAGACTAAACAGGAAACACTACCAGATGAGCTAATTCTACATTAAAGAATATTGCAAGAATATTGCAAATTACAAATATCTCACTATTTCCTTATTTCCTATTTCCAATAAGCTAGGGAATTTTCCTATTTTCCTTATTTCCAATAACCTAGGGAAGCTCCCATGTGAGCTATTATCTAGCTATTGACCACACCCTCTCTTATCTGATTTTTTCCCTGTCATCATCTCTATACCTCATCTCCAAAGATCTTTTGCATATACTTTTACTGTCATGCCCATTGGAGTCTGAATCTGAGGAGGAAGATGAACAGCCATCAGGGAGCAGGAGAGAGGCTCCATTGGCTGTGGAAGACACTGAGGAAGGGCAAAATCAGGCAGGGCAGAGCAGGGAAGAGATTGAACAAGGGAGAGGGGGTTCAGAGGAAGACCAAGGCCCACCCCCTCTTCATTTTAGGGCACTCAAGGAAGAACGGAGAAGAGAGCAATGTGGGTTGTATGGCTTATGAGGGAGGAAAGGGCCCTGATTTCCTTCACAAGGCACATCTGGGAAGGGGGTTTAAAGGAGAACCAATTAGGAGGGACATTTGTCAGGAACAAACATTGAGTTTATCTTGTGTTTGGCTGCGGTTATCTGAGTTCCTGGCATCCATCCAACTGGTTTGATTTATTACCTTGTTACTTCATTTCTGGAACTCCATATCTTGTTTTGTGGGATTTAATTACCTTATCTTGCTTTGTTGAATTTATAGTTTAAAGTTTTCAGTTTATAATATTTGGACTAGAATATCCACAGCCAAAGGCTGGTGCAGGTTCATGGGAGAGTTTTTCTCCAGACTGGAAGATAACCGGGTCATTGGGGACAAAGTTAGAGCTAATAAAGGAACTCACTCTTATTCTCTGACTGCGTTGCCTTTGTGCCATACTCCAGTACATTACAATTACTAAGTCCTGGGTTTGATGGTGGCCTTACAATAAAATAGAATTAGCTCAACTGGTTGTGCAATTTCATGCTGGAAGTTTAATTTCAGGTTGTAATATAATATCTTCCTGATCAATCAAAATAAATTTGTTTTCAGTTAGTGAATCTTTCATAGATTTAAACTCTAAGCTGAGTTTTTTAAACTGAATTTTATTGTCAGCAGCTAATTAGTTTTTAAATATTTACAGCTGCTTCTTTTCACTCATTTTTTTAAAAGAAATATTTCCATGATAGTGAATATGGAATAGAGATAGAGATGAGAGGGAGGGAGGTAGAGATGGGTAATACATAAATACTTAGGAAAATACACAATTCTAGAACAGAGGTTCTATAATTTGAAAATAATTTGTAAAGGCTAATGATAGAATATTCCAGTACTATAATATGATTTCATCTATTTTGTACAGTTTTGCCATGCTTATACGAATAATATGAAATTGAATAATTGGTACACAATAATTGCTAAGGCACCAGGTAAGAAAGATACTTGTGTTCACTTTTTATTTATGTTAAAAAAATATTTTATACATAATATAACTTGTTTAGCCTTGCCAGGGGAAAACATAAAAATGTAAGTAAGGCAACTGTAATGGCAATGCTGACATCCAACTTCTTTGTGTGATCATCTGATGCATCTCCAAAGGAGTAGGGTTTCAGTAATATGGTTCTGGTCACCCTTGTTTGACCCACTTTCTTTCAGATGCTCCTATCAATCCTACATTTAGCATTCTTTTTTTTTAAAGTGTTTATTAAAAGTTTCACAGAAAAACCATAAACATTAACACAAACAAATAAAAAGCAAAAGCGGTAATGAAAAAAAAAGAAAAAGTGCAGTAAGAAAGAATAAAAACGAAGTATTCCTATTTCCTTTGCAGAAAATGTAGTACAATTATGAAATTATCCCTTATTCTATGATTACACAAAAAAGCTCACTCTTCTATCTCGTTTTTTTCCCCAAGAATCAAAACTATGTCATCATTGCATTTTTGTTTTTTTTTATGGAAAACATTACAGTAGAACCTTGGGGAAAACACTGTGGCTGTGTTTGATTGCCACCTGAGGATTTGTTCATGACCACAGTCAAACATTTTGTGGATTTTTTGGTTGGCACCCAATTTGGGTGTGGTCAGAAATGTTTGTGACCCAAGGTTCCACTGTATATGGGATTCATAGTCACCATAAAGGTTAGAGAAGGTTTCCTTCTCTAATCAAAGAGGTTAATTTAGCAATTCCACAAATTCACCATCAGCTTTTTCCATTATGGGTGGTATCGAATCTTTCTACTTTTGAGCCTATAGTAGTCTTGCTGTAATTGTTATATATAAAAACAAAATTGTTTTAAGTTTTTTTTTCTAATTGCTTATCCATTAGTCTCCCTTCCCCAACATTTCTAGTGGAATGTCTGCAATGCCCTGGGAACATAGTAAAGGAAGGAGATCCATTTCAAAAGAGACACCTGAACCAGAGGAAGTGGAAGCTTACAGGAACTTCTCCTTAATTATCCTGGGTAGAAGCACATCTGGCTATTACTTTTGGCAGATTTCCAAAGATTATGGTTGTTATCCTCTTCGCAACAAAGATATTTCCAGAAATCCAAGTGATTCCTGTTTCCTCCATTTGTCAGCTTCACAGAGCCTGACAGTCATTGCAAATGTAATAATATTTCTTATGGTTAGAATTAAAACATGATAATGCAAATGAAATGTTTTTAATACATGAAAGCACTAATTAAATTCTAAATGGAAATATAATGTCTGGTCTTGCAACGGATGTGGAAATGAGTGGGAGATAATTGTAATAGATACAGGAATCAGATGCTTTCTACCATCAAAACTGTTCATGTAAGCTTATCTTCACCTTATGTATTAAAAAAGATTGCTAATACATCTTGATCAATATAGGGATTCAATAGTCAAGCTATGAATGAATGCAACTTTCATTATAATTGTTTCAAACTCCTACTAATTCTGCAACATGTGTAATGGAAAAAGAATTATCTGAACACCCAAAAAGTCTAGCCTGACTTTGAATTGGTGGAGAAAATGTCATTTTAAAAATACCACTATCTGAATTGCAACATGATTTTTTTTTTTTTGGCATGCATCAGTTTTGCTTCATTATTTAAAGCCTCAGCACAAATCAAAATATGGTATGAAGAAGTTAAGCCCATGTCACACTGCCCAACGGATGCAAAAAAGACACAACAGACGAACAAAATGTTCCATCCGTTGTTATCCGCTCTCAAAAGGGGAAAAAATTTGCATAACTGGAGCAGATAACACGGACGGGGGGAGGACGCAGGGCGGATGCAAAGCGGATGTGGAACGGAAGCCCAGTGGATGGAAGTGGATGGGAGCGGATGGCACGTCCACGAGGCTTCTGGGGGACCTCAGCAAAGCGGACGCGGAACGGATACAGCGGATGCAGAACGGATGCACAGTGGATGAAGAGGATGCACAGCGGATGCACAGCAGAAGCCTAGCGGATGCCTAGCATTAATTGCACATGCGGGGAGGATGCATTGCGTCAGCCCCGTGGATATAATGGAAGCAGCTTGGAAGCAGGTCACCATTCAAAGGAAAGACCTGATTCCAGACACATCGACTGCCTTGCCTGCCCTGCCTGCATGTCTGCCTGCAAGCCTTGCTGCCAGCCTTGGTGCCAGCCTCGCTGCCAGCCTTGCGGCCAGCCTGCCTGCAAGCCTTGCTGCCAGCCAGTCTGCCTGCCAGCCTTGCTGCTTGCCTTCCTGCCAGCCTTGGTTCATGTCTGCCTGCCAGCCTTGGTGCCTGCCTGCCTGCAAGCCTTGCTGCCAGCCTTGGTTCCTGACAACTTCCCTGCCAGCCAGCAACCGCACAACCATGCAGAAGCAAAGCAAGCCTCAGCCATCTGCTGCCAGCCCTTGCAAGAGGGACAGGGCTACCATCCTGCCCCCGGCCCTCACTCTGGTTCTGCTGGGGCTTCTGCAGCACAGGCTCGCTCTTCTGGGGCTGGGGCTTCTGCTGCTTCTGCTTCTGGAGGAGCTGATGACAAGCACTCCAGCACCAGCCACCTCCACAGCACCTGGACCCTTCACCCCTGAGACTGAGTGACCAAGAGGAGTGCCAGAGACTCTTTTTTGTTTTATAGCTTGTTGTTAATAAAGTATATTTATGATTCACACACTTGCTTCGTTTCTTTTTTTTTTTAATAAAGTCTTGGTGGAAACTTTTAGAAATGGTTTAAGCCTTTGCATGCTTGTGGGATGGGTAAGAATAGCTTTGGGATGGGTTAGGATACCTGTGGGATGGGTAATAGCTGTGGGATACGTTAGGATAGCAGTGGGATAGATAAACATCCCGTGCAATCATAGTGGGACTGTATGGTCCAGCCTGCCAGGTGCCACACCTATGGCCCTTTATTATCAATAATAATGTAATAATTATCCACACATGTCAACAAAAACAGAACTCTTTATTAAATGCCCTGTTCATTGTAGGCCAACCAAACATACATGGCCCAATCTCATCTGTGTGATGAGACAGGCTGAAGGAAGTATCCATTAAGCATCTACCATCCTGTCTTGCCACTCCACTGCTCCAGCTGGGGAGTTACACCAGTGTCTCAGGAGGTTGCTCTGCTTCTTGGCTTCATGTGAGGCTCTGTTGGGGCCTTGCACATCCTCACTGTCAATCAGGTTTTGCCCTTGCCTCCATCCCCCAGGCTCCATGTCCCCATTGGCTTGTTGGAGGTCCACAAGCCTGTTCTGTAAGACTGGGTAGCGGGTGCGCATGAGATTGTGCAGGATGCAGCAAGCTTCCATGATCCTCCTCACGATCTCTGGGCAATGCTGCATGGTGGTGAGAAATACCTGGAACCTGTTGGCCAGGATGCCAAAGGCATTCTCCACCACCCACCTTGCTCTGCACAGCCTGTGGTTGAAGATCCTCTCTTCACGGGTGAGGAGTCTGGAGGTGTAGGGCTTCATGAGGTAGGTTGTGAGTGAGAAGGCGTCATTTCCCACGATGAAGTAGGGCACATCTTGTGTGTCGTTGGGCAGGGGTTCTGGATCTGGGAAGCCCACGATGAGGTTACGTTCCAGCTCCTCCTTGAGGTGACTGGCATTGTATACCTGGGCATCTAAAGATGAGCCGTTGCCTGAAGCATCGAGGTACATGAACTTGTAGTCAGCATCGACCATGGCGAAGAGGATGATGCTGAAGAAGCCCTTGGAGTTGAAATAAGTGGACCCCGACTTGGGTGGTGTTTTGCAGGCCACGTGCTTGCCATCTATGGCTCCAACGGTGTATGGGAAGTTTCACTTCTGATACCACTGCTCTGCAACTTTCTTCCATCCTTCTTCAGTGGAGGGGTACTGGAGGAGCTCCTCTTTGTATTCTTCGATGATGGCCTGCAACACTTCTCTGATCATAATGCTGATGGTGTTGGATGGCACCCTCCAGCCGTACTGCATGCTCCTGTAGGTGGTCCCTGAGGCCAGGTGGCGCAGAGTGAGTGCCACCTTGAGCCCAGGTTCCAGGCTGGGCCGGAAGCTGGTATTTGCCTTGGTCAACCTGGGTGTCAGGCGCTGCACAACTTCATCAAACATGGCTGGAGGCATCCTCATGAAGTTCTGGGACACCCAAGTGTCTTCGTTCCTGAGCTCCACCATCAGTTTGTTGTACAGTCCGTCCTCTGCTCTTCTGGCAAACCATCTTCATACCCAGACTCTTTTTGGCTGCCACTTTTTCTTCTCGCAGTAGAGTTCACAGAGCCTGCAGATGGCTTTGCACTGTTGCAGAACGATGGTGGCTGCCGAAAGGACTTTGTTGCAATCCACGGTGGACATGACTGGATGCTGTGGAAGAGGAAGAGTCAGATGAAGGCTGCAGAGATCTGCACCGCTGGGCTGCTGTTCTGAAAGTGAAATGCAGATGAGTTGCTCCCACTTTTTATAGGAAATATAGGTTTTCTGCTAGGCATCCTCTAGGCATCCTCTAGGCATCCTGTAGACATCCTTAATATCTGAGATAGGTCCCCTCTGCGAACGTTTTTTCCATTTTAAACGCTTTGTTTCTGTGCTGCATCCACTACGCATCCATTCTCCATCCGTTCTGCATCCGTTCCACTTCCTCCCCACGTCCGGGCGGATGGAGTTGCGCAGATGCATTGCGGATGCCTAGCAGATATAGCGGATGCATAACGGATGCGTAATGGATGCGTAGCGGATGCCTAGCGGATGCAGAATGGATGAACTGGATACATTTTCCGCACAAAAGTTTTGGGCAGCCCAAAACTTTCGGAGTGGATGAAATGTCAATAAACGGATGCTGGATGGATAGAGAGGAAGCAAAACGGAGGCAGTGAGTACATCTCATTTCCCAACGGATGGCAAGCTTTTTTCTCCGTTTTACATCCTCTTTGCATCCATTGGTTCAGTGTGACATGGCCTTAACGAGTAGTTCTCCAGAGATCACAGTTGCCAGGTTGATTCTGTTATAGAAATACATGTTGGAATAAATTATTTTGACCTTTGCAGTTCCCTTTGTAAATTCCTCCTTTCAGTATCTGAGATATTTGTAAAGATGTGCCCATATGCATAAAAAAAAATTTTCTTCTGGTCTTCTCCTGTTTACCAACCTCTCTTTCCACTCTTGTTGGCTTGTTAAATTAGTTACACAGAACAAATCACTGATAGCTATTTCAGTTTTCAGAATGATATTGATTGTTATCAGGGGTGGGATTCAATTTTTTTAACAAGTGGTTCTGTAGGCGTGGCTTAGTTAGTGGGTGTGGCTTGGTGGTAATGTGACTGGGTGTGGCCAACTCAATATCACTCACATCAAGGTACGGATCTCCTCGCCTGGCCTCTTGTGACTGTGGTGATGCTGCAATAGTCGTAAGTATGAATTGTAATTGTAACTTTGAATGGTCACTCCACACAAGCAAAGTACCAAAAAAGGAGGGGAAAAAAAACTCCAGAGAAGTTCCAGAGACAGGAAGTCTAGTCCTGCCAAGAATGTAATAAAGGATAACAGAGAGGTAGTTTCTGTAAGTAACACCAGAATGTTTCCTTCCTGCCTTTCTTAAAGGATTAGGCCAGTAATTTCTTCTAACAACTGATTCTCCGAACTGCTTAGAATGTTAACAACCGGTTCTAGTGAATAGGTAAAAACCTATAGAATCCCACCCCTGATTGTGATTCACAAAAGTTTATGCAGTAAAGAATGTTTGAAATACCACAAATGCTACTTTTCTTTATTCTTTATTGGGCATACTTCGAGAAAATTTAGCCTACAGTTGAATGGTAGAATGTGATTATTCCATCTACATCAGGAGTGTTAAACTCAAGGCCCATGGGCTGAATCCAGCCTATGAGGTGCTTAGACCTAGCTTGCTGGGCCACTCTGGAAACAGCAAAGGACAAGCCCATGGTGCTTCTGCCAGTGAAAATGGAGCTTGGGAGGGCCTCATATGGCCCCATGAGCTCTGTTTTCACTAGCAGAGGGCTGCAGGAGGCCGTTGCAGCAGAAAATGGAACTTGGGAGCCCATTTTCACTGGCAGAATGCTCAGGCTACCAGAGGCACCGACATGAGTGATGGCCATGTCCACATTGGCTACTCCCATCTTGGCATCCCAAGGTCAAACACAACCCTGATGTGGCCCTCAATGAAATTGAGTTTGACACCCCTGATCTACATGATTCAATCCAAACACATTTAAAAAACAGTAGTTTCCTCACCGAAGTAATATATATATAAGTAATATATATAGTATTTGAAAGTCTAGATAATCCCAAACACTTTTCATACATATATATATATATATATATATATATTTGTTTTTTTAAGCTTTCGCAGGTACTTACATGTGTGCTGTTCAGCTTCCTTCGGGTATTATCCCACGTCATTGTAGTGCTTTCAAAGTTGTAGCAACGTTTCAGCAGAATCTCATCTGCCATCATCAGGCTTCTGTATGGACCCACAGACTCTGTGGGTCAGAGTCTGACCCACATACAAACTCTGACCCACATACAAACTCCATACAGAAGCCTGATAATGGCAGATGAGATTCTGCTGAAACGTTGTTACTACTTAAAAAGCGCTACAATGACGTGGGATAATACCCGAAGGAAGCTGAACAGCGCACACACACGCACACACATATGTGTGTGTGTGTATGTGTGTGTGTGTGTGTGTGTGTGTATGTGTTTTTAAGTTTCCGCGGGTACTTACATGTGTGCTGTTCAGCTTCTTTTGGGTGAAAACTTAAAAAAACAAATATCAGACCACTATGGGGAGGAAATAAATAGCCAGATCAAAAGCTATGAGAAGCTGGAAGTTAAAAGAGCAGGAATATTATGTGACCTGAAATTCCTATGCAGCTGCAGAGACAACACTAACCTGCTTCAAATTAACATTTCATCACAGCACAGCAGCTACTAAACGTATCCTGAAAAGAACTGAGATGGCTCTACTAAGGAACGAGGTCCACAGTAAGAGATTCCAATTGGATCAGTTAAACAGAGATTTGCTAGCACTACACCTGGAACTGAGCAGCAAAATCCACCCTCTACTTTGGGATAAGATAAAACAACTTACAACTTGGAGAGCTGAAACTGAAACCACTTACAAAAATGAAAAACTCTTGAAGAAACTAATGAAATGAGAACATGACAACAAACCCCCCCAACAACTCACAACTACACCTGAAACAATTAGTATATAACATTTCCAACAGAGAACTCACCAAAACAGAAAGAGATCTCCTAACCAAAGGATTCAATTATGCCATAGCACCCAAAAAAATCCCCACAGAATCCTTCATATGTGCAGTAGAATCCAGCCTAACCAAATTAAATACAGATGAAGCTGACAGAATAAGACACTAGGTTACAAACATCTTATGCACAAACAAACCACCGAAAAATAACTTGCAAAAAGATGAATTCAGAGCGCTACAAACCCTGAAAAATGATAACAGCATAATAATACTCCCAGCAGACAAAGGGAATGCCACAGTAGTAATGGATAGAAAAGACTACGAAGCAAAATTGACAGACCTACTCCAAGACTCCACATACAAACCTATAAACACAGACCCAACCACATATCTGGAAAAATTAACCAAGAAGAAAATTATAACCAGCCACATAAGCAAAGAAATCCAACAGATGATCATCCAAAGAGAAAAATCTGCCAGATGCCCCAAACTATAGGGCCTCCCAAAAATACACAAAGAAGGCATACCTCTCAGACCCATAGTCAGCTCCAAAGGAGCACCACTACAAAACCTAGCTAAACACTTAGCAAAACAACTACAGCCCCATGCTGAAACCGCAGCTTCATATGTACAAAACTCATACCACTTCTTAGAAATGATCAAAGATCTACACATGGAACAAGAAGATCTGCTTGTAAGATTCAACGTGGTTTCACTATTCACTCAAGTCCCGATAAAAGAAACTCTTGAAATCATCAAAAATAAATACCAACAAGTTAAACACCTCATGAAACTAACAGAACACTGCTTAACCAACACATATTTCATATACAAAGGACAAAGATACAAGCAAATTGAAAGAGCCCCTATGGGATCACCACTGTCACCCGTCTTTGCAAACCTGTTCATGGAAGAATTAGAATCCAGAGCCCTGGCAAATGCCACCCACAAACCCAAACTATGGCTAAAATACATCGATGACACATTTGTGATTTGGCCCCATGGAAAAAAAAACCTAAACAATTTCCTAACACACCTAAACAGCACAAACCCCAAAATCAAGTTCACCATGGAAACGGAAATAAACAAACAACTACCATTCCTAGATGTACTAATCTACAAAAGAACAGATGGCACACTAGGACACACCATATACCAGAAGAAAACAAACACCAACCGCTACCTCAACGCCCAATACCACCACCACCCAGCACAGATAAATTCCGTGGCTAAAACACTAATCAGCAGAACCAAACGCCTGGCAGACAAGACACATATAAAGACTGAACTATGCACCCTGACTAAAGTATTGACAGCCAACGGCTTCCACAAAAACAAAATCACTTGCTTGATCCACAAAAACACACTGAGACATAATACAGACCTAGAAGATCAACAGACCTATGGAACAGCTGTCCTGCCCTACATAAGAGGTACTAAAGACAAAATCAGTAAGATACTACACAGGCATCACATCAAGACTGCCTTCAAAACAGACAAAAAAAAAATAGCAGCTATCCTTAAAAACCCCAAAGACAAAATTGACCTGAAAAACCAAGGCATATACGAAGTTCCCTGTGCATCATGCCCAACCCACATACATTGGACAGACCAATAGAAGAATAAGTACCCGCCTGGATGAACACAAAAATGCAGACTGTCAATCATTTGGAAGCCTGCACTCTCAAATAGAAAGATCTCCACACCAAAAGCCAGGCTTTATATACTCTATACAGAAGCCTGAGGATGGCAGATGAGATTCTGCTGAAATGTTGCTACAACTTTAACAGAACTACAATGACGTGGGATAATACCCGAAGGAAGCTAAACAGCACACACACACACACACACACACACATATATATATATATTCGTAGATTTTCACGGGTACATGTATGCAGGTTTTGGCATGTTCGGGTTTTTTCCATGTAAGATTGAGAGTATCTTGGTGACGTTTTGATGTTTTGACGACACTTGCCATCATCAGGCTCGCACAAGCACGAAGCCAAAAGCACCAGCCAGATGGCGAATGGGACCTCATGGAAATGTTGCCAAGATACTCTCAATCTTACATGGGAAAGACCCGAACACGCCAAGACCTGCGTACCTTCACCCGTGAGAATCTTCAAATACAAATAGATATGTATACATATACATATACATAAACATATACAAAAATACACACACACACACACACACACACACACACACTTTTACTCTACTACTGATAGATCTATCCATATAAACCCAGCAAACAACAAACAAATAAATAAATGTATCAGTCTAAGACAATCTAATCCATTATCTCATACATATTTCATATTTCAAATGTATACACTCAAAATAAAGGCAACCCAGTATGCATTTTGACCTTTGTTGTATCAAATCTTTAAGCTTTTATAATTCTATCTGGACTCCTAGTTTAAGAGTTTAGTTTAGTCAAACATGGTTTAGCTTCTATTTTTTTTATTTGCCATGTAAACCCAGTACATTATAGATGAGGTACAGCTCTTTATTGAATAAAGTCCCACAAAAGAGATATTAAGGGAAGTGTGGAATAAAGGAGCATGATGACTGCTATGATCGAACTGGTATTTAGCATGTACAAGTTGTGGTTAAAATAATTTCTGAAATATGAAACCAGGATAAAGGTACAGGGGAGCTGAAATGCCATATATTGCAGCATCAGGGGCTTGTCAAAACAGCTTCTCTTCTAGAAAAGGTTCTCAATATTATAAAACCACTGTCCTTATCAACTGAAAGCTGTATATACTTAGAAATGTTCATTGATAATAGTTTCACAGATACTTATTGTGCATAAAGAAAATACACTTTAAGCAGGAATTTTCTAGATTATTTAGAAAATAATCAAATGTGGGATAATGTATTAGCCAATGCAATTATACTACCTGAACCTGTTTATGTATAAATAACTATAAAATCTTGATTGTGTGTGTGACTTGGGAATTGCCAAAGGACACCTTATCAGATGTATTTTTATATACTTGACCCAACTCTTAATAAAAGTACTGGAAACTTCACAAATGTTTCCTGTTTGAGAAGAGGAGTAGACTTAAATCTCATTAATAGGTGACCAAAAAGAGAAAAAAGCATTGAGGGAACTCTAACCTCTCTGACATGGGTTAGAATTTAAGTATTTCCTGCATTTTTAAAAAATTTATGGTAAGTGCTCAGGAGAAAACAATAGGAGGAATAAGAAGGGGAGGGGGAGGGGAGGGAGAAGGAAGAGAAAGGAAGATCCTATCTACAAAATTCAATCTCAAAAAAACCTCTGTCATCTTCTCTTCAATCAACAGTATCAGTCAACAGTATCCAGGGCCTTAGAGATGATAAATGATTAGTTTAGTTAGACTGATTATGTTATCTAGAATATTGTGTGTGATTTAGATCTTCCCCATTTTCTCTATGTTTCTCAAGAAACACTTCAAAATTATCATGTGTTTCAAGACTGGCACAAAGTTTGGTGAATTATGCAATTTGGACAGAAACATACTTACTTCTACTTCTGGAAGAACTTCTGGATTAATGATCTAAGAATTCCCCAAGTGGAAAAACTAGGTGTTTTACCTGATTGGAGGTAATTAGTTGAAATAGTTTTTTGTAAGATAATGTCAATGGAGATTCTTCTCCATAGACATTTTCTGATCATTCATGTCATAGTTGTCCCAAAGGTGCTTTTTCAAAAGGCAACTGGACTTTGTTATTTCTTGAAGATGTTTTGCTTTCAAGGAAAAACAAAGACCAGGGGACACTTTTGGAGGAGGGTTGTTTGAAAATGGAGCCTACCTGGAACATTCCAAACACTTCACACCTCTAATTTAAAACACATATTTTCCCCAAATAAATGTTACTGGGGTGGTTTATACAGTATTTTATTTTTTATTTAAAAATGCTATTTTGTATAAACTCTTCCAGATAAAGATAAAATATATTAATGAAAGTTGCTGCTTTTCTCATTAGCTATGGCCTCCCTTAGTGGATCAATACCCTTTGTGTTAAGAAAGAGAAAGAGAGACAGACAGACAGAAACAGAGATAGAGACAGAGACAGAGAGATAGAGAGACAGAGGGAAAAAGAGAGACAGAGATAGAGACAGAGACAGAGAGAGAGAGAGAGAAAAAGAGAAAGAGAGAGAGAGATCCTATAAGGTACCTTTAAGTAGCCTTTCTTTAGCTAGTGGCATTTCATTCTTTCCAAGCAGTGCAATTTAGTTTGCTGACAAGGACTTGAAAAGTGCTGCAAACGAAAGCAGCCAAAGATCTGTGACTTTGCCAAAGTTTCAAACATCAATATCCATCTACATGTTTCCCCATAAGGTTTCCACTGACAACAACAAGCATCAGTTTAGTTGCAACATCTGCTCCTTCTGCTGAACAGTCAGGGACTGATCCTTCTCTTTGCAACAAGCCTTTTTTTATATATCCTGAACATGTTCCAAATATCTTTGCTTTTGGATACTTTTTGTTCCCAAAGGAAAATATTACTCACTGCATCCAAATTCCTATTTTTGACCCTAAGGATTATCTAGTATAACAATAATCCCCATTTCTGACATTTCTGCTTCACAACCACTGATGAGAAAACTGACATGATTTATTTCCTGTGTTCCAGGGCTACTCAAAATGTACATTATGGAAGAGCTTTTCCTCCCTTACAAGTTTCCTGAATTTATAAATTGTTCTTCTGGAATACATTGCTGTAAAAAAAAATCTAACCTGGTCTGCAGGAGAGATCTCAGAAAGGGGCAGCACTGAACATAAAAGGAAGGTAAAATGTTAAGGTTTCTAGCTAGGCATCTCAGACAGCATAATCAGGAAGAGCAACTTGAGGGGTGATAATTCTAGGTTTATTAAAGGAAAGAGAGAGAGAGGGAGAGGGAGAGGGAGAGGGAGAGAGAGAGAGAGAGAGAGAGAGAGAGGGAGAGGGAGAGGGAGAGGGAGAGGGAGAGGGAGAGAGAGAGAATATTACATGGACAAACTTGTAATTTTCAATTTATTACAAAAATATTGACATCACTTCTTTCCAAATCCTAATTACCACAGATATTTCCTGTAATTATGTGTTTGTATACCTTTGTCTTCCCTTTCTCTCTTACCTAAAATAGGTTTTGAGAAAAGGGCAAAACCAAATGCAAAGAAATGAAAAACCCATGTAGTAACTCCTGCCTTCTGTTCTGCATATTAATCCAGGACATAATAATCAAACCAATTTATTTTGAGAAGCAGACTAATAATAGTAATACTTATAAAATGCCATAGTCCATGCCTACATCACATGAATATATTACAACATCAAAAGATCTTGAGAAGATTTAAAGAACTGGCAGCTGTAACTCTGTACATCAGCAGCAGCTTACATCATCCTTGACCATATTTTCTGGGCAATTCTCAGGAATTCTAGCCCTGGATCTAGTCTTTACTTTCATAAACTCTTGGAAGCAAACTAACTTATCCAACAGGGATAAGGGGATGGGAGTGAAAGAATTTTGCAAGAATGGAAACAGAACAATTAATGTCTTGAGTGATTTAATCATATATCTTCCCTCTGGCTCCTATGGTACCTATTAGATTGAGCCACAGAGTTAAAATTTAAAATGCTTGGGTAAAAAGAGGAAGATTATTGGGGTGGGGGGAGGGAAAATAGAATTCATTGTTAGCATGAAACAAATCCATAAAGGGAGCCACACTTAAAACAAAGATTACATGGGAGTAAATTTCATAGGAGTAGGGCAGTGGGTGGGATTAAAAAAAAAATTCTACTGGTTCTGTTGGCATGGCTTGCTGGGTGTGGTGTGGCTTGGTGGGTGTGGCTTGGTAGGCGTGACAGGGGAAGGGTACTGTAAAATCTCCATTCCCTCCCCACTCCTGGGGGAAGGTTACTACAAAATCCCCATTCCCTCCCCACCCCACTAACCTGCTTTCCAGCTCCGTTCTCCTGTGCAGGGCAACAAAAGAAGACCCGGCCGATCCAATCAATCAATCGGGAGACAGAGAATAGATGTGGGCGGGGTCAGTCAGTATTTGGTATTTGGCGGTTCTCCCAGCTACTCAAAATTTCCACTACCAGTTCTCCAGAACTGGTCAGAACCTGTTGAACACCACCTCTGGAGTAGGGCCGATTCCTAAATGAAATTTACACGTGAGACCTATTGGGACATGAAGAAAATGGAGATGAAGCAACAAAAGCAACACCTAGAATGCCAGATGATAATGGTAAAAAGTGAATCTGATCAAGCAAAGGTAGAAGTCATTTTTGAGCCCATAAACAACTTGTCTTTACTCTTTAGTCAGGTTGCCATCTAATGGTAATTTTTTAAGATCACCCTTTTGTTATCAAAGAAACCTGGATGGGAAGATCCACCAGATGGACTTGTTCATAAACTGACTTTTACTTTTCTGAAGAAATTTCTCCCAAAATCTTGAGACTTCATGGGTGGAATTTGATGTAGCATCTACAGCATGCTTTACAATATTACCTGGCTTTTTTTTTTTTTTTTTTGGGGGGGGGGGGGGAGTATATGGATTCTGAAGAAAAATGTGATTTCTTTCCACTGACAAATATAAGCTAAGACTATAGACTCATCCAATTGGGTGTGTGTGTGTTGAGATTTTGTTTCACTTCCCTTACAACTGATGGGCAATTCTATAGAATCTTAAAATCTTAAAAGGAAGGAACTGCTTTAACTTTTAATTCCTTTATTCCTAATGCAGAAAACGGCATTTTTCATCCAAGAGATTGCTCTTTGGGTTTAACTTAAATATACCCAATGTATTACTCCAGGAAATCATGGAAACAGGTGCTAGCTTTCTCTGTGATGTTATTTCAGCTACTTAAGAATGCTATTATAATCTCCCTCAACTTCCTCTTCTGAAGGCAAGATGACCTCAGCAACTTCAACATCCCTTCACAAAATCTTGAGCAATTCCATATAGCCAAACTAAAGTTCTATCTTCCTGTTTTTGAACCAACAGTAAACAAGGGACTGAAATATCAACAGTGAACTATAGTAGATCAAAGATAATTGATAATCTGATTACAATTTTTATTCAGTTCATTCAATCAATCAAAATGATTGTACATATGATTATACAAATATCCAAATGAACTGTATAACTGATCAAGTCCAATTTTATTTGCTATGAAACTTTTAACAAACAAAACAATCAGTAGGATTCTCATACTTTTGGATGTTTTCTGTCTTGGGCACAGAAAGAGGGTAAAATCTCTCTGACATTTATGAGAGTTGTAGAAAAATGATTGAGACATTACTGTCTCAGTTTTCTTTTCGCTGAAGCACTTTTCAACACAGCCATACTAAGAAAGAATGATCAATACAATCTGGGTTTATTACATACTTCAAACCTACACTAAATTCCTGTTTAAAAAATGACATTAGTAATATACTGTCCTGTAATATATACTAATGAATCACATTTGACAGGTGCAAGTTGCCAAAGAGAATTGAGTGATATCACCATATCCAAAAGCAACTTCTCCATTCCAAAGAACAGGCAATTCATGGGCAACACAAACTGCTGTGAGATAATAAGCCACTTACGGTGTGCACAGTTCCATTCTTCATCAGCTGACTACTTTCCACACCATCCTGCATCCTGGAAATGAAACAAATGACTGGTTTTGACTACTGTTACCGCAGATGCTAGGAGAGTGTTGCACACAGATCATACTAAACTGTCACATCAGCCTGAGATGAAAGATAGAACTAAAAAAAAGAAAGCCTATGATGTTGCCAGCAGCAGCCTCATCCCAGCTTCTCTTTTCTGTGTTGATGACTTATTGAAAGCCTAGCAATCAAATTTCCATTAAAGCTCAAGGAGTGGGAAACAAGGAATTTTCAAAACAACAGAGAATCTGTATTCAATTACTTAGAGTTGTTATCCCCTTAATTATTATGCTGAGAGACGGATAACTATTCCTACCATTCTTCATTATCAGAAAGCAAAGAAAATAAAAATAAAAATGGGCTAGTTAATTAAATCTGAAAGAACCTCTTTTTCCTCCATGTGCAGATACTTTGTGGAATACTGTATGGATAATATAAATAATACAGTTGTACAGTGCTGTTCAGAATTATTTCTCAATAAGCAATAAGTAGACACAAATATTTGTATGCAGTCATTGAGTTTTGGTATGGATGGATGGATGGATGGATGGATGGATGGATGCATGGATGGATAGACAGACAGACAGACAGACAGACAGACAGACAGACAGACAGATAGATGCCCTATGAAACACTAAGAAACCAGAAGTCTGTGAGTTCTAGTCCTGTTTTAGGACTTTGGACCAGTCACTATATCTTAGTCCTTGGAAGGAGGTAATGACAAATCACTTTCAAAAATCTTGCACAGAAAACTTCAAGGACTAGTTCAGACAGTCACCAGGAGTTAAGACTGATACCAAAAAAACAACAACCAAAAAACCAAAAAATCAGCAACTAGAACCTGCTGAGTTCTCGTTGAGAAACTGAGAAACACCTCCAAAACATACTTTTCTTCATATTTCTATTGGTTTCAGCAGCTATTTTATACATGATCTTAACAAACAAATAGAGGCTATGAAAATTGAATCTGCTTATTTGAGTCTAATTATGGGGTTTCTCTCAAAAAATGCTTTCCTGGGAGCCAATTTATTTCAGGAACAATCTTCCTCTTTTCCAAACCATTGTCAGGTTGGTTAGATGTTAATTTTTGAAAGCATATTATTTTAAATAACGGACCATATTTACTTTTTTATTGTTCCTATGAAGCACCATTTCTTTATCTTAAGTCTCGCATGGCTTAAAAATGTGTGCAATATTTTCTCCAAATAATTCAATTGCCTTTCCATAAATTTTAGCTTTACCATACTGAAAAGGTGAGTAGACTAATAGATAGTAACTTAACCCAGGTTAAGAAGTGAGAATTCAATTTCAGTGGGAATTCAATTTCGTGTCTCCTTGACCTTTGTAAATCACTCAGTCCACTTCACATGTTCTTATGAACCTGGAAGCTAAAAATATCACTTCTAGGGCAGCAGCATCAATGGACTAGATGAACTAGAATCTTATTATATTACAGAATTTCCAAAGCCATTTGCTTTGTAACATTCCAAAGTTAAAGTGAATTATGATTGCATACAGTACAGCAAGATCCTGAGTGGTATAGAAATTAAGATGCTAGAGTAACAGTGGGAAGACTTAGATTGTAGTCTTCCCTTAAGTAGGGGGCCAAAGTGATGACCTTAGACTTCTTTTTCTTATTACAAGTTAGCATTAGACTCTGTAACAAGCCAGCTTTTTAAAATGCACACAAACACTTCATCACATCATGCATCAATAAGCTTTGATGGAAGAACTAGCAGTGCAAAAGCCAGTGCACATACTGTGGCCCATGTGGGATAATCACTTTTTTTAAGAAAAACCAGCAGCAACCATACACACACTACAGATGGAAATATAATATCACATTGCTGACAGAGACATCGTACAGAAAAAAAATGGCCCACGGGTATTTTTGCTTTCAGGAGCTGAATTTGATCCACAATGAAAACTTCAGTCATAGTAAGAGCAGGGACCATGGGACAAAAGAGGAGACCAAACAATGTCAGAAGCAACTATGGTAATCTAGAAAAGCCATTTGTTGAGTTTACATGAAATAGCATTGAAGGAAGCCTCAGATCCCTAGGATACTATTCATAATCTATTCCATGGTGGAATCTATTCCATTATGGCAATGTTACACAAAGTACAGAAAAGGAATAAGAAATATTCCTACATAGAAATATCAAGACAAGAAATTAAGGGATGAGGAAAGAAGGAGAAAAAAAAAAAAGTAAATCTATTATATATAAACCATATTTCTATTTTGACCAATCATTTTGACCACACATTTATACATGTCTTCATACAATGCCTTTTGTATTCATTTTTCTTTTCAGTTTCTCATTTTTCAAAAATTCCATCAACTCCATTTAACTGCAACTTTCTTGAACTTCTCATTGCTCATAATCTAGGCACTCTTCTTTCATTTGTTTTCCCATTTAATAATCGCTCATACTCTATATACTTTCAGTGGACTTCTTTTATTATGTTTACTCACTTTTGCATTAGATTTATATTCTTTTAGTAGCACTCTTTCTTGACCATATCTATTTTTGTGCATAGTCCAAGATTCTTAATGCCTATTTTCCACTGCCTTCAAATTATGTTTCTGTTTCCTTAACCTTTCCAGTGATCACAAAACAATGTGGAACAAGCACAGTTTCATACACAGCCAATTTAATATCTTTTAAAATATTCATTACTGGCAACAGATTTCTCTCCATAACATCCACTATTCTTTTATCAGTATTTGCACATCTGAATTGTTTTTCTGTCCATGTTTTGTAAGTAGTAATTTAGCAAATTTTATCAAATCCATCTATTCAAATTCATACTCGACATTTGGTCTAGTTTTCACTATTTATGTATTACATACATTTATAAATTCTATTTGCCTATCAAATGGATTTCACAGTCATCCTTGTGTTGCATCACACAATCTAACTAATATTTGCTGAAAATCACTTGAGTTTTACAAAATGTCATTTTCATATCCCCAACCAATGCACCTTTAATGTCAATACAAGAACTCCTTAAATAGATTATAAAATCAAGAGGACATCATACATATTTGTATTACTAACTGGTCAGTATTGAACCCCTCCTTAAGCTTTCCATGTATTCTGACTTGCATTCTTTGTATTTGTCATATTCAAGCAAGATTCAGTTCCATATTTGTGCAAAATATTTATAATGCAAATATAATCATTTTATTATCCCTGGGATTTTATTCTGTTACCATCAACGGTGAGTCTCCAAGAGGCTGGAGAAATAATTGATTGCTTGAAATAGTATTTTATTTAACAGTTTTTCAGCATGACCTTTGAAATTGTTGAGCTAATGGTTATACCTTACAGCATTTCTTTTCACAGTTTTTGTCTCATTTAATTAGCTGTAGAATCATCAGTCTTGACCTGTTAATGACTGAATAAGTGATTAAGCCATACATTTTCTTCATTGATTTGAATAATATATTCTAAAAGCAGTTCTATAGGTTCCAAAGCAGGGCCCCATATTTTTTTTTATCCTGCACTCTGGATACTTTGGAACAGAGTTTTTCGAGCTCAGCAACTTTAAAATAAATTAGGGAATTCTAGAATTTGAATTTCACATGTCTTAAAATTGCCAGCTTGAGAAATACTGTTTTAGAATGTCTTTGAGCTGCATTCTGAGCTTGCCCTATTATTTTCAGTTGATAATGGACATTTTATTCTTCATTTTACTACATTTCTTTCCAATCCTCAACAGTTGTCTGCTTGCCTTATCTTACAGGATGGAAAAATCCTATGAAAATTTTCTTATATTTAATGTAGACTGGTGCTTCAGAGCATTTGAGAAAAGTCAGGAACTCAAAAAAAAGAAAAAAGAAAAAAGAAAGAAAGAAAGAAAGAAAGAAAGAAAGAAAGAAAGAAAGAAAGAAAGAAAGAAAAGAAAAGAAAACCTCTTAGCCATTGAAATAAATGTAAAAAAAAAAACCTCACCCATGAAAATTTTGCCAAATGTCCTCTTTGGAAAAATAATAAGCGAAAGCAACATTTCTCTGCAAAATTGAAGAAGAATATGGGTATACAAATGAGGAATAAAGTTCTGGCATTATTTTAATGTCTAATATTAAGATGGTTCTCTAAACTGTTCTTCAGAGCTATTAAAGGAATTGGTATTTCCTACAGGGAATAGGAGATTCCCTAATTGTTTCTCAGTCTTCATTGTTATTATTTGGATTGAAGTATCTCCAGAAATGATGAACTAGGTCTCTCACATTTCCTTGAAATTAACTTGCTTTCTGAGAATTGAAGAACATCTAGATATTAGAACTAGTTTCCTACTGCACAGTGCTTACTGCAGGGTCTTCAAAGTTGACAGCTTTAAGACTTGTGGACTTCAACTCCCAGAATTCCTCCTCCAGTCATTTTAGTTCTGGGAGTTGAAGCCTTAAGTCTTAAACTTGCCAAGTTTGAAGACCCTTGGCTTACTGGGATAAGCATTAAATTTATCATCTCCCACTTATAATCACTAATAATTTGGAACAAGAAGGAAGAAATCTGATAATATGATGTTTATTATCGATAGACTTTGAATCTTCACAGGCAGCAGAAAAAACAACTCCCTTTTGGTCTAAAATCCTGACATACCCAAGTTGAAACACACCTCATCAATAATATTTTTACATTGAATGTGTTAATTCATTGAATGTGAAGTAACATTCACATTCTTACATTGAATGTGTTAATTCATTGGAAATATTGTTTATTTTTTATCAAATGTATATATTTCCAATGTCATAAATGATCCTTTTTCTTCTTGGCTGGAATATTAATATGATTAGTTTAGTTTGATACTATTAAAGGCAGAAAATAACAAGGCAACAAAACTGACACTTAGTGAGACAAAAGTGATTTGAAATGAGAATTATGAACTTAGTCAACTGAAGATTTATTACCCCAGTCTATGATGTCCCATGGTCATTGTCCTAATAAGTTATCAGAGCTACTGAAATATCAATTTGGCACATGGATTCACATGATTGCTTGCATTTCTTTCCCAAACTTATTACTTAACTCTTTTGTCATTAGGAAATAAAATCAATGGTTCTTGCAGAAACGAGAAAGTTAGGAGCCTAGGAGTATTTAAACTGCCTCATTCATACCTAAGAAAAGTATTCCAAAGAATGTGAGTCTTTTTTAAATGGACTATTTATTTGAACATTTCTTTCCCTTCCTTTCCCCACTCCTAAGTCTTGCCAACATGGGGGAAAATATGATGCTGAACAACTTTTCATACGGCATGGGAATTAATTTTCTTAAGAAAAAGTACACTTGCTGATGCTTAATTAACTGTAAAGAATAGCCTATAGATTTTTCTTATTTCCAACATGGATGACAGAGGCCCCACAGTGCTTCATTTCTGTCTTGGTAAATACTTATGACCTGTGATACACTTATTTTCAGTGCTATTAAATATGAAAACATGTTTCTATTGTTGAGTAATAAGCATATCTGTGAGGCAATAACCCAAATAAATAAATAAACAAACAAACCTAATAGACAGTCTTGAAAGGCTCTTCTCGAAACAGTAAATTTGAACTCACATTCATTTACTTTTCTCATTTTCTCAAACACACACATACATACATAGATGCAAACATACACAAATGCACACACGCACACACACACACATACACAGAGACAGTGCTGACACAACACTAAGAAAATGGTATTGTTTTTTCATGTTTTCTAAAAATCTTGCTGCAAAAGGAAAAACATTTCAGAAAATTTACTTTAGAGTTTGCTTTACTTTACTTTATTGTCACTGCACCTCATACAACAAAATCAAACACCATATTCAGTGCACATCATGACTATGACCATGAAAACAAACACACATCCTTCACTCTC